>JBBBDQ010000562.1:2472500-2807500 GCA_037127315.1 Ascarosepion bandense
TTGGCGAGAAAAGGTTGGACAAACAAATAGAAATCACATTGACGAAAATAAATTAGCCAATGTACGAAGAGACATCATGCGAAATAACCGATTGACAGAGGCTGAAAATAATGAGATAAAATGAATTGTAACCAGAATAGACGAATCAACAAAATATAAAAGGGAACCGTAATCAGAAATAAAAAGCCACAGGTCATGAAGTAGAAATCGTGATACACACAAATCACTGTGAAAATAATGCTGTAAGTTTAGAATTGCTGGAAAGGTGTGATCTAAGTCAGTTACAAGACGGCAATAAAACGAGTTCAAAACACATTCAACAGAATTATATTACGAAAAACAAGAAGAGTATACAAGAAGAAAAGGAAGAAATCAAGAACCATATAACTCAGATACAAAATATTGCAATAGAGGAACGAGAACAGCTCCCAAAATTACAACCAACAAAGCATAACATCCGAACTATTCAGGTCTACAATGCAGCACTACAATTAATTTTGGATGAAGAAGACACTCATATAAATCTTAATGAAGGAATATAGGCATCATCAAAAAAATGAACATCAAATTAAAAACAAGGCAGTGTCGCAGACATGAAGATCCACCTTGGAAAAGAAAAATAGAAAAAAAATCGAACAACTTAGAAGTGAATTATCAGTAATCGATGAACTGACAAGAGAAATAAATGCAAGAACTAGAAAAGGCAGAGGAGTCGAAAGAATATACAATATTAGAAATGAAAATGAAGTCCTATCAACTAAGGAGAAAATAACGCAAACAATACAACTGAAGGCTTAAAG
This sequence comes from Ascarosepion bandense, assembly GCA_037127315.1. Lineage (NCBI taxonomy): Eukaryota > Metazoa > Mollusca > Cephalopoda > Sepiida > Sepiidae > Ascarosepion > Ascarosepion bandense. Next base: position 2,473,301 of record JBBBDQ010000562.1, read on the forward strand.
AATAAGACGCTATGAGAAAAGATCAAGATTCTACAGACAAAAGATTTTTCAAACCGATGTAATAAAATTTTATAGAGAACTAGGTAAAAAAGAATTGAATTGACAGTCCCCACAAAAAATGGAAGAAGTTATACAGCTGCCCTAAAGAACATAACAAAGTAGCAGACTGAAAACGAATAAAAAATATACCAGAAGAGAAATGGACTGGAATCACAGAAGAGGATGTTAAATGTGCACTGAAAAAAGCACACAATTGGAAATTTCCAAGATAAGATAAAATTCCTAACTTTTGACTATATTATTTAAATACAGAACATGAAAAAACTAACCAAAGAACTTCAAGAAATGGTTAACGATCCCACTAAAATTCTTACATGGATGACCAAAGGAATTACATTTCTTCTACCCAAGAATAGTGACAAAAATAACTCGAAAACTACAGAACAATTACATGTTTTCCGACAACATACAAACTATTAAAATGTATTTTAACAAAACAGACATATTTCTTCTTATACTACCGCTTGAACAAAAAGGGTGCAAACGTGGTTGTTATGGATGTAATGACCAATTACTTATTAATAGGATGATCTTGGAAAACTGCTTCAGTGCAAAGAAAAATCTTAGTACTGCCTGGATAGTTTATCGTAAGGCATTCGACAGTGTACCACATTCCTGGATCTTAAAGTTCTTAAATATGTATAAGGTATCACCTGTCATCATCAATTTCATCAAACAATGTATGTCGATATGGAATAAATACTTTACCTCAATTATATAAATGGAACCTCTAAGTCTGGTGAAATAAACATCAAAAGTGGTATATTTCAAGGTGACTCTATGTCTCCCTTACTATTTTGCATAACATTAATAGCATTAAACAGTCAACTTAACAAGACAGAATGTGGTTATAAAATATCTAAAAAAAGGCATTTATTTTACATGGATGACTTAAAGATGTATGCTAAGAATGATAATGAGCTACAAGTTCTTCTGCAGACTGTAAAATACTTTAGTGAAAATACTGGAATGAAATTGATATAATTTATATAGAAATCGTATAAAATGTTATTTCCGACCACTTTCGGTTAATTCTAAGCCATTATCAAGGATAGTAATGCACAGACCTTATTGAAAAATAAAACAAATTTCCTATAACTCTAGATATATACATAAAACATTCTATGAAATCGGTTACAAGTAAAAATAAAAGCATACTTGCCAATTGTTTTTAATGAACTTTGAGGATATACATATATATATATATATATATATAGTCATCCACAGACAGATCTGTTTCGCTGTATCTCAGCTCATCAGTACGGTTAGACTCCGATTGTTTTTTAATCCAGGGTTGAAACCGGACTGAATTGGCGTCAATCGGCGACTCTACCTCTGGGCTATAAGCGTTCGGCGGGAGAAGGCAGATTTTTTAGCACATATCATTATATAGCTAGCGTGCTCTAATTCATTTTAGTGAATGAGCAGCGATGCGGGGGGGTAAAATTGTGATAATGCTGGGTGCGAAAATTGATGGTTCTTTAGTAGTTTACTGGTAGGAAGCCTTTTGGCAAGCAGTTTTTTGTCATGAAGTGCTCGATATCGAGATAGAGTGTTAAGTAAATTAGTATAAGGTGTTTGTTACTTAGCTGAGTATAGTTATTTCAGCCATGCTGACTTCGAAACAGAGAAAACAAATTCCTTAAATAATGAAGACACCAAGAAAATGCCTTCAAAAAACATTGAAACAATATGACTGAAATAATATGCTCACATAAATGACAAACTCCTCCACATATTAATCATATATATATATATATATATAATTGTGTTTAACCAGTTATTGGTCAGACTTAGTATACAGTACTATTAAAAAATGCTCAATAGATATATAATATAGAGCTTCTTAAATATTTTCATTAGTTAGCCAGTGTATTAAGTAATCTTGGTTTTAAACTTTCGGTATCTTCAGGCGTTACCAAAATGCTGAAATCAAGGTTGCGTCATCGCAAATGAATATATATATATATATATATATATATATATATATATATATGTGTGTGTGTGTGTGTGTGTGTGTGTGTGTGTGTGTGTGTGTGTGTGTGTGTGCTTCTGAATAAAGGTAGAGAGATCATTATTATATGTCGTCATAGAGATAAATATAAATTGCAGTAATTATCTTATTCTTACATTTAGTAACAATAAGGTTTTTTTTTAATTTGGCTAAGCAGTTACCCTTCCCACCGACTTGCCACTACTAATCCAGTATTCAAGCCACATACCTCCCACTACCATAAAATAAATTACTGCTAAGATTCCTCTAGCTCAACCCTATAAAAACCAATATCCAACAACCCTTCCCTTTATTAGACCAAGGCTCCGACATTATAATTTTTCCTCATTCTTTGTTTAAATGGGGTTGCCAATGCATGACTTAAAATGACATGTTTAAAATGGCTATTTCGCCTTTAAATTTTATCTGAATGTACATATATATATATATATATATCAGCATATTTAGGCAATTTCGGTATTTTAGATTTAAATAAGTTTTATTTAATTCAACCAACAATTTTTTCATAGTTCTTGTTTTTGCAAAATTTGTGTCACATCTGGGTTAAAATTGTATATATGTATACAAAGTTCATTTATTTATTTTTGATCAATGTAAGCACTTTGTTAATATCAAACTGATCACTTGTAGTTCCTGTTAATGTCCGAAACAATCAGAAATACTCGAACGAACAAAGACAGAAGAATTGACTTTGAAATACAATGAATTTTTAAACGACAGACTCTGTCGCTTGAATTTAATACTAATTGTATAGAGAGAGAGAGAGGGGATAGTAAATGAAATATGCCAAGAAAGATAGAAAGAGAGGCATGGAGGGAATGACATGAGTCGTGCAAAACAGATTTAAATAGTGAATGTGATACGTCAAAAGAAAATGATAACGAATGAATGACGGATGAAGAGAAAGAAACGTAAAGGAAGAATGAGAGAAAATGAGCGAGACAAGAATGAGAGAGAGAAAGATGGAGAGTGTATTAGATAAGCAGTAAGCGATAAATAAGGACAGTGAATGATATCGGTTGGAAGAGAGACAGAGACAGAGATTAAATGAAACAGTTATAAAGAGAGTAAATGGGATAGAGAGAGAGAGAGAGAGAGAGAGAGAAAGAGAGAGATACGGGCAGTGAAAGAAGACAGTAGACAAATTAGCTGAGTCAGATATCACAGATACAATCAGGAACTTCACACCGATTCATAAAAAAATGGTCAAAAAGTAGCATTCGAGAAATATTCGCTGAAAGACATTAATGATAACGGAGCCTAAACTAAGCCACATTTGAAGAGGTATAATACTTACTATTATTTATAAATCATTATGTACACTATTTACATTGTTCGGACTGTTATTCTCGTCTTTGTTACCATATTCCCGACATTTACATTTCATTACGCGCTAACACTCTTGGAAAAGTTACGAATCATACGCCTCTCCCAGATAAATAGCAATAAATACGCGTATCTGTAAAAAAAAAATTGTGATTCCCAAAATATTGTTTATGCAATATTCATTTTAATAAAAAACGAAATATTCTTACCATCCAAAATATGTCTCAGGTTTACCAACCACTGTTTGGTAAGCCTTCAAAGACAAAGCTTTATTTTTCTACTGGTATAAAGGGTTTACAATTATTCTATATTCCGTTAACACATCACTGAATAAGTTCTGGGCCCGCGGAAGTACAGACACAGATGATAATGAACGCTCAGGTCACCCAAAATCGGCAGTTGTGTCGGAATAAAACAAAAAAAAAATCACGAAACCTTTTGGCCGATCGTAAATTGAAGTTGCGTAAGATGGCAGAGGAGTTGAACATATCAGAAGGCAGTATATTCAACATTTCGCATGCATATTTGTCAAGGAGAAAGCTGTGGGTGCCGCGTTTGCTCACAGTCGATCAAAAAGAACAACGCGTCAGCGATTCATGGCGTTGTTTGCAACTGTTTCAACGCAACAAGAATGGGTTTTGCTTAACAATGTGTTAATAGATGATACATAGATCCACAACTTCACTCCAAAGTGAAATTAGCGGTCAGCTGAGTAGACAGCAGCAGATGAAAGCCGTCCAAATCGACCAAATAGGCAAACATCAGCAGGCAAGTTTTTCGCCTTCATATTTTGAGATGCGCAAGGTATTTTGTTTATTGATTACCTTGAGAAAGGAAGAACCCTCAATAGCTAATATTATATTGCATTACTGATGCCTTTAAAAGAAGAAATCAACAAAAACTGGCCACAAATGAAGAAGAAAAAGTGATCTTTCACCAAAAAAAAAAAAATTAAAAAAAAACGCACCGTGTCACAAGTCAATCGCAACGATGGAAAAACTACATGAATTGCTTCTGCATCCCTCTACTATCCAGATCTGGCCTTCAGCAACGACTGGCTGTTTGCAGACCTCAAAGGAATACTCCAGGGAAAGAGATTTGGCTTCAGTAAAGAAGTGATATTAGAAACGGAAGGGAACATTGAGGTATCAAATTTTTAGAGAAGCTTGAGAATCAGTGTATCACCCTAGTAGGAGACTATATTGATGAATAAAACCGATTTTTGCCCAAAAGTTGTTGGTTTATTAGTTAGATCGTGGATTTATTGAGTGATGTGTTAGTGTAGAATCTTGAATCAGCCTGTTTTTAATTTACTTCATTAAAGTCCATACTTTAATTTTAATTTTACAAAATAATACCTCCTTTCTTAAAGCATAGATAATTAAGGCTCTCAACAACTTCCTATCTCGTATGGTTTTTCAAATATTTTCTTTCCCCGTCTCGGCATTTCTTTACACAATTTCGTCATGTAAGCGACTCGCTGTGTTCCCCTATTTCTTTTGCCCTCAATATATCCCGTGAGGATTAATTTTCCCAGTCCACTTTATTTTTTATGTGTCCAAGGAATGTAAGCTATCTTTACAGGATTTTGCATATGTGTTCTTTTTGCTGCCAATTTTCTTCAGGACTTCCTGCTTATTCGCTCCGTCCATGGAATTTTCAGTGTTCTGGAGAACCACATTTCTGCTGCCTCTAGTTCTTTCCTCTTATTTAAAGAAAATTGTTCAACATTGATGCCATATAAATAGATAGATACCAGATAGCAATCCAGCATTCACTTCTGTTTCTAATGAAATCTTTTCAATTTTTTAGCAGTCTGATTAGCTCCTGGAAATCTCTTTTCGCTAGTTCAATTCGTGTTTGGATCTCTATGTTGAGTTTTCCATCGTCTTTTAAAACATTTTCCATTTGTTTATATAATACCGTTCAAGATTGCTGTTGATATCTCCATTTTATAGCTCATATCGAGGTCATTTCTTCCTGCTGGTGATCCCATTTTCTGTCTTCTTACAGTTGATGGTTAGTCCTTTCTTCTCACTTTTTTCTACGAAGTCCTATAGTTTCCTTTCCGGGTCAGCCATCAACAATGTTTTTTTTTTTACAGATACGCGTATTTATTACTATTTAGATGGGAGAGGAGTATGACTTAAAACATTTTCCATATGTTTATATAACACCGTTCAATATTGATGTTGATATCTCCATTTCGTAGCTCACATACTGATGATCCTATTTTCCGTCCACTTACACTTGATGGTTAGTCCTTTCTTCTTACTTTCTTCTACGAAGTCCTATGGTTTCCTTTCCGGGTCAGTCATCAACACAGTTTTATCTGGTATGGTCTTCAGCTTCCTAAGGATGTCATCGCTGTAGAGTCTAAATAAAATTGGGAAAAAGACGCATCCTTAACTCACACTCGTCTCTATTTTTCCATAGCTAATTAATTAATTTCCTGTCCGTATGCAGCGGGTTCGTTCCAGTGTCATTTCAGGGTTATTCTAACATATTTCGCAAATTGATCTCATAAATTATTCATTTTGTCTTGACTTGTATATCTTTTTGTAGAGTAAAACCTCTGAAATCTGCAAAGTTTAGTAACTGTGTTACTATGTCTGTGATTTTATAAATGAATTGTATGTTTTCTCTGTCATGTGCATCACCCTGTAATAAGAGTAATCATATTATTTACAATATAAACGTTTAAGATTTATGTTGTAAGGATTCCGCGAGACTAAGGCCAGAGGATTTGTTTACGAAAATCTTTTTCTCTGTCCTATGAATTCGATTATATCTGTCAGTTATTTCTTGCATATCTTCAATTTTAGCAAATCTTTCTTGAAGCGAGTGAATTAACACTCAAATGGAATTACGCAGTCTGAATATAATTCAAATCAAGGTTCTTTCTATGTTTAAAAAGATGTGAAACACTGTTTTGTTTTTGCTTTCTTTTGTAATCGGTGACGGTCGAAGTTATGTTACAGGTACCAAAAATGCATCATATAATAAGCCTCAACGGCTTCGGCGTTCATAAACTTGTAACATACACTAAAATAATGCATGAATTCACATCAAACTATCATAGACATATTCGTTTTGAATGACTGAAGCTCAGCATATTTTGACAAAGATATTTACGTTTTGAACAATATTAGATATTTCAGAATAGATTTCGGGAATGAAGAGTTAACCTTATTTGCATATTTATTCTCGGATTAATTTTTTTAATTGCATTATTTTGTTATCTGAATAATGTCTTTATTTACCTTATTTTTTCTCGTTCAAATATTTTAGTTGCATTATTTATTCTCGTACTAATTGCTTAATTGCATTATATTGTTCCCTGAATAATTTCTCTATTTATAATGATTTATTTTCGGTCTAATATTTTATTTGCATTAATTATACTCGAACTAATGTCCTTTTTATTTTGTGTTGTAGCGGATAATAAATTAATTAAAATCAACCTTCTTTTTCACTTTTAGAAAAAATCACAATGACGTGTGAAATCCTGGTTTTCTCAAAAAGAAAAAGGATTGATCATGTGCTTAACGAAAAAGTTGAAACCAGATTTCACAAGTAGGTGTTAAAATGATTTTGACCAATGGGAGCGACTTACATGACTTGAGGACTTAGCGAGCCAGTGCTAAATTCAAAAGGACTATATAAATGACATCGGCGTCACTCAAGAGAGACAGATGGGAGCCAAGAGAAAAAGGCACTAAAAGGTAACGTCAACTTCAAAGATGAGGTCAGGTCGCACCTTGTTCGCTTTCTCCTTTATCCCTTTCAACAATTACTAATACGAACATTTTGTACGAACTCTACCCTTAACCTCTTAATAATGTTTCTAATTGCACATTAACTCCTACAACTTATATTAGTCTTTCCCTTTAATAAATTTCTATTTAAAATGCAAAATGTATATTTTATTCTTCTTACGCTATTCCACACAATTCCACATATTCCAACCTACCGACAACTAACATTCTGATGAAAACCTTATGATAATTCTGCATAAAACTTGTAAGCTGTAGGGAGTTCGGTTAAGTAAGACACAAAGCCGAATAAAAGAAACATTAACCAGCTTCCTACGCTACACTTGTGACTCCCGGCGTATAAAGAACACGCACCCCTACGTCCACAGTTTTATTCTTGGAATAATGTTTTGTTTTTTGTTTTTTGTTTTTAGTTTGTTTGTTTTGTTTTGTTTTGTTTTGTTTTTTTGTTTTGTTTTGTTTTGTTTTTGGGTTTTTTTTTCCATTTTTTATTCTCAGAATAATGTTCCTATTTGCATTGTTTATACTCGGACTAATTTGTTTATTTGCACTATTTATTTCTCGGAATAATGTGGATATTTGCATTTTTATTCTCGGAATAATATCTTTACTTGCATTTTTATTCTCGGAATAATGTCTTTATTTGCATTTTTATTCTCGGAATAATGTCGTTATTTGCATTAGTTATTCTTAGAATAACGACTGTTTTCGCATTATTTATACTAGGTCTAATGTGTTTATTTTCATATTTTATTTTAGGAATAATGTGTTTGTCTTTGTTGTTATTACCACAACGTTTCAGTTTTTGTGCTACCTGGTATTTTTCAGATGCCTGTAGCTCATAGTAACTTCAGGAAACTTTTAAATAAACCATTAATTTAATCTTCAAATGTAGATTGCTTTCGTTACATTGTTCATTTCTAGGGATATCTCATCCTATTAATTTTTGCGTCTTAGTGGTATTTTCGCCTTACTTAAAGTAAAATGCTAAAAACGACCTATATTTTTTATTCTACTTAGTTATTGCTATCAAAACTGAGGAGAGTTATTACTGAGGATAATAAAAAATAGATGACGATTACAAGGAGGGAAAGAGAATGAGAAGACTTTAGTTTGAAGAACCCGATCCCAGAAGACAGTGGGTAATGATGCAGGAGATATTGGCTTGATAGTTCGAATTATAGTCACATCCGTTAAATTTCACTTATCCTTGTGAATAGTATTAATCCATTATTCCTCCTCTAGCAATGAATTAAATAGCAGGACATATTGGGTTATATATCTTTGGTTCGCAACTGACCTATTGCAGGAAGAAATGGCAACCTAATGCAGAAAAAATTTGTCAAGTCAGTCATGGCTCGAAAGAGACATGATCGCCCAAACATGTATCATGTATGGCACTTAAATGACTGGGGTAGCAGAGAAGAAAGAAACTGAAAGTTATTTCCACTCGCGAGAACTTCTAGAAAAAATATACGGTATCATCTAGCCAGTTAAACAGTAATCTGTGGGATCTGTGAGAAATGGTACGTTTCCATGAAAATATTTTAGAGAAACAAGTGTAAGCTATGTCATGGCAGTTGGGAAATGACTGACTTGTAAATGCAGGCCTAATTTGAATACATTACAATCCCTTCTTTTTATTTGCCGAGAATCTCGAGAACTAGAGATCTCGAACTTCAGAGGATATATGGCAGTAGTATTTAATACACGGACGAATGATAGATTTCTAAATGTGCAAGAATACAAAATGTAATTACTGAAATAAAAGTCTTATAATTTTGTCAAGTGTCTTGAGATGTACAGGAAGAGCCACCGAAAAGATATGACAACAGTATTCAATAAACGGACGAATAGTAGATTTAAAATATGCAAGAAGAAAATAATGTTAGCGAAATGCAAAATCGTATACTATTGTCAAGAATTTTGAGATGTACAACAGGAGCCCGCGACCAGATATGACAACAGTATTCAATAAACGGACAAATGATAGATTTATAAATATGCAAGAAGAAAAATGATGGTAGTGAAATGCAAAATCGTATACTATTGTCAAGAGTTTTGATATATACAACAAGAGCTCTCGACTATATATGACAACAGCATTCAATAAACGGACGAATGATAGATTTATAAATGTACAAGAAAAATGATTTTACTGAAATGCAAAGTCGTATGCTATTGTCAAGAATCTTAAGATATACAACCGAAGCCCCTGACCAAAATATGGCAACAGCATTCAATACACAATCACAGTATTTAAATTCGTATACAATTGTAATGTGTTTTAAGATGTACAGCAGAAACATCAGACCAGATATGGCAGCAAAATTTAATTCTCAGACAACTGGTAGATTTATAAATGTATAAAATAGATTCTGGCGGGGAATATTGTCTGGCACGATAGAATGAACAATCTTTCATAATAGGAAGCCTTGATATTAATTAAAAATAACACCCCACCACATGTTAGTGGAAAACCGAAGCCAAATATGTGCAAGAGTCTTCGTAAAAAAGAATATTCAGGCTTACTCAGATGAATAAAAACCTGAAAGTTGAAAAGCACAATGGCCAAGATACTGTGATAATAACAAATATAAGGATGTTATTCCGATAGTCTTTGTTTATATATCTGAGAAGAGGTGGTATTTACATTATTCGGACTATTTTCCTTGTTGTGGATCCCGAGAATGTGACTCGCATAAATAAATGAAAAACGACCAGCAATTGAGATAGAAAATAAGTGTATCAACGTAAGAATACAGGCTTGAATTAAGATTAGTAGTCCAGGAATGCGGGTTAGTAAAAAGTATATGTACAAGTCGCTGAAAGTGAAGCCGTAGCATATTGAGTATGTCCGCGTCGGAAGCTGACGGGTACGGTCTAATAATCTCGATGAGCACAGAGCTACTATGAACTTCTGTGTACTGACTGCTAATATATATATATATATATATATATATATATATATATATATGTGAAAACACAGTATTCTGTATATATTTACTCCCCCACTAGAACAAAATGTGGCAAAAGGCCTTTTTAACATGGATCCTCCGGGCTATATAGCCCAGCCAAAAATATCTAATTTTGCCCAGTCGTGACTCTACCCTTCGGCGGAGCCACGACTGGGACTATGCTCTCCGCCCGAAGAAATCGTTTAAAATTCCTAGCACCTGAGAAAGGCCGTAGCGTACAACGGCCGAAACGTCGTACACATAGCAGCAAACACGAGGACAATAGACCGAATAATGTAAATACCGTAATGTTATTCCGAGTTTAAATAATTTAAATAATTTGTTATTATATTTATATTTTCTTCTTTTATTTGCTGTGTCCATTCAAAAAATAGACGATCATTGGTCCTCTATCACTTCTTGTTTCTTTTAACTTTTAATTAGTTTTTTTTTATTTCTCCCAAACACTATTCTGCCATCCATCCACTCAAGCTAACCATGCATGTTCCACATTAAGTTTTCTAGAAATTTGAATTGCCTCTTCCTGATGTTAAATATAAGTTTCCTTTTTTCTTTCTATTCTCTTCAAATCTTCTTCAAATCCTCTTCATTGCTTACATGTTCGCTCTATGGTATTCTCAGTATCTTCTGTAGAACCACATTTTTGATGCTTCGAGTTTCTTCCTCGTCTTGGAGAAGATTGTCTAGTGAACAGGAGGACAGATATCACGTAACGGTTTAGTAATCTTTTCATTGTTTCAGTGTAACCTTTCTGTCTCTCTGGAGTTCATCTTTGGCCGTCCCACTACACCTTCGAATCTCACTGTTGTACATTTCATCCTCTGTTAAAACAATTCCCGAATATTTAAATTTCTGTACCGGCTTGATTTAATATCCCCACCCTGTAATTGGCATTTTGGGCTCCTCTTTTTGCTGATAAGCATGCAGTCTAAATACGAATTTGAACGCGATACTAGATTAGCAACTAGATCCCACCCTTTTACAGTGAAACCGATAAAATGCAGCCGTAACTTCTACTCCAACAGTTTCTTTCCTCGCACTTTCCGACTGTGGAATTCTTTTCCACACGATTGCTTCTCTTTACCTACCCCTATGTAACCCCATGCGCAATAGTGGCAGTGGAATGCCTTGCTTGCGGTGAGATGATTAAAAAAAAAAAAAGTCTATTCATACATTTTCATTTTATTTTTCCTTTTTCCCCTAACTTCTTTGAGAGATTTTGTATATTTTTCTGTGTCTACTGTTTTCATTGTTTCATCTGCATATCTTTTACCTTCATAAGATTGTGTCCGCCAGTAATTAATACAGGTAGGACTTCTAATTCTTTCACTATTGCCTCGCTGTCAGTCAGTCAGTTAAGTGCCATACGTGAAACACGCTTGGGCGATCATGTCTCGAAAGAGACATGACTGACTGGGCAGAAGATTATCCCGCAGTAGGTTGCCATTGGTTTCTGCGGTAGACTGGTTGTCAGCCAAGGCTATATAACCCAATCTGTCCTGCTATTTGACTCCTAGGTAGAGGGAGAAGAGATATATTCTATTATTAAGCATTAATTAGTGGGGGATCAGTTTATTACTTCATAACAATATAAAACTGATCCCCCACTTTATACCCAGTAGCAGCCTTAATCATGTTTTCAATTATTATATTCAGTCAGTCAGTTAAGTGCCATACGTGAAACACGCTTGGGCGATCATGTCTCGAAACAGACATGACTGACTGGGCAGAAGATTATCCCGCAGTAGGTTGCCATTGCTTTCTGCGGTAGACTGGTTGCCAGCCAACGCTATAGAACCCAATCTGTCCTGTTATTTAACCCATAACTGGAAGGAAGAGACGGATTAATACCTTTCCCAAGGGTATTTGCGCGTAAGTGAATGCAATGAATTCAACTGGAATTCGAACTCGGCTCCCTGATTTCTCGTTCCGAGCCGATATCCACTGCACCACAACGCACATCCTCGATGCACCACAACGATACAGCCTCACTGTATCGATTGAATAAATCCGTTATATCTATAAAGATTCGTTCTCAACATCAAAAAGAGACGGTAATCAATGCCTACCGGTTGAAGACAGCATTTTCTAACTGAAAATGTTCTTATTTGTCAATGTTTCCTGATTTACACGTAAATTACCTACTCTTAATTCAGTATTTACGTGGAAGACAAACGTTTAGACTTTTAGTTTTCTTTTCAACAGGGTGCTGAAGACGGACAAAAAATCTTTCAAAGTATAAATCCTGAATAAGACTTAAGGCAACATCAATGTGGTTCTACAGAAGGATGCCCAGAATACCACTGAGTGATTAAGACGGATGACAAAAAATAAACTTAACTAAAATGTACAAGGAAAAATTTGGGGATATCTGACGCCCACTCCTTGAAAAGTAAAAATGCAAAAAAATAAAAACAACGATACCAAGTCAAGCTAGATATTATACTACCTTATAAGACCGCAATGAAGACCTAACCCACTCACTAATATGAGTGGGTTAGGTCTTCATTGCGGTCTTATTAGATAGGACCTGCTAGACTAGCTTGCGGTCTTATTAGATAGGACCTGCTAGACTAGCTTCCTAAAGATTGCAATGCAATTGGCCTCCAGCGAAGATCGAACTCACTCACAAGTTGATGTGACCTGCTAGACTGCCTCGCTAAAAACTACAACACACCTTGGTCTCCAACGAAGACCAAACTTACTCACAAGTAGATATGAACGACAACACTGGCTCCCTATAGATTACAATGCACCTTGGCCTCCAACTAAGACCAAACCCACTTAAAAATAGATAGGACATGCTACACTGGCTCCCTACAGACTACAATGCTGCTTGGCCTCCAGCGAAGACCGAACTCAGTCACAAGTAGATAGGACATGCTACACTGGCTCCCTACAACCTACAATGCTGCTTGGCCTCCAACGAAGACCGAACTCAGTCACAAGTAGATAGGACCTGCTAGGCTAACGAAGACCAAATTCACTTACAAGTAGATAGGACCTGCTAGAATGGCTCCCTGCAGACTACAATGCTGCTTGGCCTTCAGCGAAGACCAAACTCACTCACAAGTAGATAGGACCTGCTAGACTAGCTCGCTAAAGACTACAATGCAGTTTGGCCTCTAACAAAGACCGAACTCCTTCACAGGTAGATAGGACCTGCTAGACTGGCTCTATAAAGACTAAAACGCTGCTTGGCCTCTAACGAAGATCGAATACACTCACAATAGATAGGACCTGCTACACTAACTCACCAAAATTACAACACAGCGAGGCGAACATGCTTAACACAAGGCTACAATTATGGCTGTCAGTAAGGATCAATCTCACTCTCAGTCAGTCATTTAAACGTCATACACGCTTAGGTGATCAATTTTCGAAAGAGTTATGACAGACTGGACAGAAGATTTTCCCCACAGTAGGTTGCCATTAATTTCTGCAGTAAACTTGTTGGCTCAAGAACCAAGTCTGTTCTACTATTTAACCCCCAGCTGGAGGGAGAAGTGATGGATTAATTCTTTTTCCCAAGGGTATTTGTGAGTAAGTGAATGCAACGAATTCAACTAAAATACTACAATGATGAAACTCGTAGCTTAACTAAATAGCAAAACCCTCAGAAATTTAATATCTCAATCTAAACCTATTTATAAATGGAACTTTGTCTGTGTGTGTGTGTGTGCTTGTGTCCGTTACCTATAGACTCCGAAACAGCTGAACCGATTTTTTTGAGAATTTACACTGTTGTACTACAAGCGTCTGCGGGTATTCTTAGCTAGGTTTTGTGTCGAGTTATCCCCAATAAATATCGAAAATCGATAATCGAAAAAATCGTATTATAGGAGTGGTCCGATTTTAATCAAATTTCATACACTCATAGACAAAGACGTCAGAAACGATATTCAGAAGTTTCAAGTTAGCAGTTCTTACAATAGTGCAGAAAATCGATAATAATATATATATATACAAAAGGCCAGATGTTTATGTGTGTGTTTGTTTATCTGCCTGTATGTCTGTAATTTTTCAGGCCTTTATTTTAGTTTTTGCTTCGGGTTTAGCTCTAAGTAGGTATAATTGTAATTCTTAGTCTCCGTCATGATACCATTTACTCAGAGGACTTATTTAGCCTTCAAAATTTAGTTTATGACGAAAATAACTTATTTGATATCGATACCAGGAAATCAAAAGTTGACTTACATCCATTTATTTTTCTTCCAGTGTACGGTTTCGCTTTAACTGGAAACAACTATTGCTTTTTAGTCTTTCCTGCCAACGTCCAAAGAGTCTGAGCTCCAGGACCATGGATTAGTTTTAAAGCTTTCATTACACCCGAGCAACGCCGGGCTATACTGCTAGTATATATATATATATATATATATATATATATATATATTAGCGAAAAAATGGTTTACCTAAGACAATGTTACTTCAGTCTCCGTAAAATAGACCTCTTGAAATATCAATCACTTATCCCAGTCCCCCTTTAAATTTTCAACACTGCCTGTAAAATAATTATTCGAGAAAGGCATCGTCTGTCTCGTTTTATTTCATTCTAAATTACACCCAGCTGATCCCACCAAATGCAGAGCAGAAGCTTCCATTCATGGATCTTAGACTTTGCAAACGATGTTGATGCATGGCTGGGGTTACCCCACGATCTTCTAAGCTTAGGGTTATCGTAATGTATCTATTTTTCATCACTGATCCTTTTCTGCCATTGAAATAGCTGTTCACGCGTGACAAGACGCCGTTCGACGTCTCTCGGCTTCAACTCGTACGATACTCTATGTCCTTGCTTTTGAATCATTTCTTATGCTTTCACACATTTCGAAGCTGTTGTGTGATCAACTCCTAATGATATTACAAATTTTTCTTGCACCTTACATAAAATCTTCATTAAGTAATTCCTTCAAGTTCTTCGTCTTCAGTCTTTTTTTCGGTGCGTCAGAGCGTTCCTTATATTCAACATCAAAGAACATTATTTTTGGAACGTCCAAACCAATCTCCGCATGTTGTTTCCGAGAGAGCATGTTCGCCGTAAATCTCAACAGGAATTCTCTGTGTTTCAGCTGCATATTTCTTTGAATACTGTAGTGAATTAATATATATATATATATATAGGGTGGGGGGTTACCCCAAACCAAGTACAAAAGAAACATATTGAGAAACATTGAGAATACTTTAGAAAAAAACGGGAACCCAACTAGAAACAGGAAACAAGGGCTAAACTCGTACTCCTGTTCGATAAATCAGTAAGAAGTGTAAACAAGGAAATAGGTGAACCGATCTACTGGTAGTAATTAGCAATGTCGCTTCAGTGTAAGCAAGGAAAATCTAACTTTAAACCTAATTAGCAGCTTCCTCACTGTGACATCTGCCTGATCACGCCATGAATACCCCGCATTTGTTAAACGAAATATTTCTCATTTAAATCACTACTACACACGTTAAACTTTGAAGACAGAGTAGGCACAAATGTACACGAATGGCAAGTGTAACCTAGTTTAAATGTCATCACTGTGATTTACACCAGAAAATTTCTTTAAGCTTTAGTAAAAATCAAAGGATTTGCGGACATATATATATATATATATATAGTCATCACGCAGACAGATGTTTCGCTGTATCACAGCTCATCAGAACATTTTGACTCCAATTGCTTTTTAACCCAGGATTGAAAGCCGACCGAATTGGCGTCAGTCGGCGATTCTACCTCTGGGCTATGGGCGTTCGGCAGAAGAAGGCAGACTCTTTAGCGTGTATATTATCATTTATGGATTTTTGTTTTGGTGTAATGAATCTTCCTCAATGCTGATAAACGTAGTTTTGATACAATTTGTATATATATATATATATATGTAGAGAAAGAGGGGAGGGGAAGGGAGATTATCCTTCGTCTATATTACGACATAGAGTTTCACGCACTAAGCAATCATCAAGTGTATATTATGTACTTGCGCGTATATTCATATGTATATTATTTGATATTTATACCAGAGAGAAATTTTCCCTTATTTGCCACCCAGGTTTCAACCATGTTGGTCTCATCGGGTAGTCCTGATACAAACAGACACACGTATACACACATACACACATATTATTTTACAAAATGGATTAATTCCGAAATATTTTTAGATTATTGAAACACTATTTTAATGAATTCTTGTATTTCTCTTTGTTTACTTTAGGCTACGTAAGCAGAGCAGATATGAATATAATGAAAAATCAAGAATTTATGTGTTTATAAGGTTTAATTTGAGCTTCCTCATTTCTTTTGAAGTTTTGCCCCTGGGTCTAGTGGATGCAGTTTTGAATCCAGATAGAGAATGCATCTTTCCTAAAAATATTTCACGAAAATCAGGCCGGTATATATATATAATCATATCACCCCGAGCAAGGCGGTAACGCCACTGACGTGCAGGGGGCTACGTAAGACTGAAAAGATTTGAAAAGAGAAAGCCGGAAACCACATCCTAAACAGGAAACAAGGGATGAGCCTCTTCACCCGTTCAATAGATGTGGGTGGAGTGTGAACCGGGCGATAGTTTAGTTTATCTACTCCAATTTATATATATATATATATATATATATATATATATATATAGTTATTTTATTGTCAGATTTTTTCTCTTTTTATGTTTTTCTCTCAACTCGTTCCGGGACGACCGTGCGTGTGCTATTCATCATAGTCGTCATTTTTACCAGTAAAATTCCTTGTCTCATTCAACCATCTTCTGCGTGTGACTTTCCTATTTGTGATCGATCGATCATTCCTTTATTCCATCTGTTATATTTCCTTCTGGCTTTGTTTCCTGGACTCTATCATTTTTGACGTTTAATCATTTCTATCTCTCTCATCTCGATCTTTTCCTTGATCCATATTGACCTCTGAGAGTTATTCATAACATTGCTTTTTCCATTGATCTTTTGTGAGTTTCTAATTTTACTGTGAAGCCATTTTCGTGTTTTACGCCCAGATATCATCACTGACATTATACATCCAACATATTCTTGTTTTATATGTAGCGAGTCCCTTCAGCACATGTCACTCACGGATCTTCACGGTTGTCTATGAATTGTATCTCTTAGCAATATTTGATCCTTATTATCCGTCATAGTTTACGTGTAGACATCCATTCACACAAATATGTTAGGTTGGTCACTTACTGCTTTACTCAGCTCTTCGTAGCATTAGTTTATCCTGTGAGTTTCAAACTCTCCAAACGTTCTTTTCTCATTATGGGTCCTAGAAACTCAAAACTCTTTGTTTAATTCTGTTATGGGGAAACACACCTATTCCTCAAATAATGGATTCTCCCTCATAAGAGTTAATAGGAAGTTCTTGGGAGTTCTTTAGACTTCTATTTGAGTTCAGTAGAACTACTAAGCAGTTGATATTAATCGGCAGTTAGCTGAATACTAAGGAGTCCGCTTTCAGTGGAAGATTACCAAGTTCCTAACATTTTGGGTACGTTAATTCGATTAGCAACCGACATAGCACGATTATAACATTCAGTGCGAAAACCACTCCACAACAAATTCTAAGTATAAGTGTCATTTTTGTTTACATTATCCATATATTTCCCTCCTTGCTCATATGTCTTACCCATAATATTCTAAGTATCCTTCTGTAGACTCATATCTCTGCTTACGCAGGTTTCCTCTTAATCTGTGAGGAAATTGCTCAAAATTCACGAGCATATCGAGGTATTTATATTATATATCAATTCAGCACTCTTTTCTTTGTTTCTAACAATATTTTCCTGTTTAGTAATACTTTGGTAAGTTTTTGAAGGGCATTTTACACTGACCCACTGCGCATTTAAAGTGTCAGATTTTGAACTCTCCTATATGTGTCTATCCTCTTTGGGTTTACCTTTTGTTATAAATATATATATATATATATATATATATATATATATATATATATATATATATTAATCGTATCACCGCGAGCAAGGTGGTAACGCCACTGATGTGCAGGGGGGTAACGTAATAGTGAAAAGATTTGAAAAGAGAAAGCCGGAAACCACATCCTAAACAGGGAACAAGGGATGAGCCTCTTAACCTGTTCAATAGACGTGAGTTGAGTGTGAACCGGGCGATAGATGGATATATCTACTCCAATTAGGTCTATATTGTGATTTAAATTTAACTTCCTGTTTTATGTATGAGTGGCCAGCCAGGAGTCCTGAATTAATATCCTGTGACATTTTTATTTGGTGTTGGTTAAAAAAGTCAACTATACCAAGCCGAAGATTCGGAAGAACTTGAAAGCAGCTGACAGAACTTATGTTTTAGATCTCGCAAGAGTTCCCGGTGAAATCATTCCCGGTAGAAAAATCTGGTGCCCATATTGAATTTTATATAAAACCTCATGCAAAATTCTTTCTTCTCATATCCATTTCTTATAAAAGTCATAGTTAATAAATAAATGACAAATATTCTAAAATAGGGAGTTACTTTTCAATCACTGTATTTAATAATTTTACCCCAAGCAAGACAGAAATGCCCACCAGTGCACTGGAGGTTAAACAGAATGAAACTGAAAAGGAATAAAAAGACAGAAAGTAAGAAGAACTAAGAACACAACAAAAAATTAACGGGATTCAAAAAGACAGAAGATGGCAGTTAACGTTGCATTTAAATTTTTGAACTTTATGATTATCAGAGAAGCAAGTAAACAATAATGGCAAGTGCGACATAATAAACTGTTGGGCAATCATGTCTCGAAAGAGATGACTAACTGGGCAGAACATTATTCTGCAGTAGGTTACCATTACCTTCTGCGGTAGACTGGTTGCCGACCAAGGCTATAGAACCCAATCTGTCCTATGTTTTAACTCATAACTAAAAGAAAGAGACGGATTAATACCTTTCCCAAGGGTATTTGCGCATAAGTGAATGCAATGAATTCAACTGGAATTCGAACCCGACTCCCCGATTTCTCGTTCCGAGCCAATATCCACTGCACCAAAACGCACATCCTAATCTAGTAGCATGCTTAATTTCATGTACTCGGACAAAAAGACAAAAGGTTTGTCAGAACATTTGCCATGAAAATATTTTTTAAAATTTAGAGAAAAGCCAAGTCGCGTCGGTGAGAAAGTGACTGAAGTCGAGATGCCAAGTAAGGTTCGATTACATTGTAAATCCTTCTTTGGATTTTTTCAGGAATCTCAAGATGTACACTAGGATCAACTCAGTTTTTTTTTTATAATCATATCGCCCCAAGCAAGGCATTTTACTGCCACTGTTTTGCAGGGGGTTACATAGGAGGAAAGTTATGAGAAAGAGTGACAGTTTATAGAGGATGTCAAGAAGTGGGTAATGGTCCTTTTTTTTTCTTACAGATAGTTCCCAACTGACCCAACTGTTATGTGCAGTCAATAAAATCAAAAAGCAAACAACAGACATGCGGGAAATTAAAAATTCAACATGGCGACAATTTCCCCATCGAACTTTTAAATATATATATATACAAGTTCGATAGGAAAATTGTCGCCATCGCTCATTCAATAATGAATTAGAGAACTCTGGCTATTGTGCGTGTATAATGATAATATACACGCTAAAAAGTCTGCCTTTTTCTACCGAGCGCCCATAGCCCAGAGGTAGAATCTCTGACTGATGCCAATTCAGTCGGGTTTCAATCCTGAGTTAAAAAAGCAATTGGTGTCTAACAGTACTGATGAGCTGTGATACAGCGAAACAGATCTGTCTGCGGATGACTATATATATATATATATATATATATATATATATATCGTAACGGTTTTATCGAAAATTAGTAGAGATTGTTTACTTTTTATAACTTATACATGTAGCCCAAGAATGTAATTGTTAACACATTGAATCTTAAGCGTAATTCTCATGTTTTTACACGTTTTTAACCAGTTGAGGGATTGCAAAATTTCACAAAATGCTTCGCTTTAAAATCTATGATTGAAACGAATGGTAGAGTAAAAAGAATAAAGGTATTCTGATTTATTTTAGTTCTTGTAAACGTGATGTAATCAAGAGTAACAACGTGAAGAAAGAGAAAAGAGGAAAGATAACAAAAACATCGATTCATTTTATTCACAAACTTACATGACAATAGAATCAAGTGAACATCACGAATGTTTTCCTACAAAATAATACTGAATTTTCTTAATGTGAAAATCTAGAATGATTTTTATATTCTTCAAAGGTGGGGACAGCTAAAAAGGGTGGAAAAAAAACAGGAAGAATATGATTACTCTCATGAAAAGAGTTTGTTATTGAGAATTAGGAAAAGAACATTATTGTTGTCGTTATACGTTTGAAAACTGCACCTCCTTTCCAGACAATCGATTTCTTCAACGCTCCCTGAATAAAGATCTATATAACTCTGTTCACGATTTCAATTGCCACCAACCCTTTGCAGAGGAATAATAATGAAAGCTAAATATAAAGAAACTTTCAAGTCTATATTCTATACAAATATTTATATTCTCTTTGGGGTATTCATTTTGTAAACGCTTTTTAATTACTTTATTTTATATATATATATATCAAACAGATTTTAGTCAACAATACAATAATCCTCACTCATCCACACAGTAAAAAGAACCTTCAGATATTGGAGACCATCTACATTAAATCCAAACAACCCACACTTAATAAAATCACGTTTAAATCTGGTCATAACACATTACATTGCATCTAAATATATGGTTCTGTTATCATTTCGAGCTCTCATGCGGTGTGACGTCATAGAATCGCATTACAAATTTACGAACTGCGTTTGCTATTTTGGGTAACTGTTATTGTTGCTTATTAAAGTTTTCTGTCAACAAAATATAAAATCGTCTCTGATAGTGGATGTTTTTATGTTAACGTCCATGTAAACTCTCTGAAGATTGCTCATGTGAGCCGAAAGCTTAGAACCAACTTGAGAAAAAATTATCCAAATGTTGGAGAATTTTTGTCTTTATTTTCACCTGAAATTAAAACCAAAATACGATGCTTAGAACGGCTCATGATTAAACATAACAGACATTCATTGGCTCTTATATTTAACAATATATGTTTAGAAAAAAAAAAGAAAATATATATATATATACGTAGATTGCGTTTTTTCACGAGCTTCTTTTCGTCTATATTAGTCACTTCCTTTTTCCTCGCGTTTTTCATGTTTTTCCGAATCCTTTAGATACACCTTATCTCTTGTCTCTGTTGAATCCCGTTTTCATATATTAATTGATTTAGATAAAATTTTAAGCCACGCTTGGAAGTTGCAATACATCCATATTTAATATCGTTGATACTAAGTATTGGTTGAATGATCATAAAATAAACAAATACAAGTTTCGAATTCATCAAAAACTAAGGGCTCAGAATAACGAGAAAACTTTGGGCTATAAAGGATTGTTTTTCCAAAAAAAAAAACAAAAAAAAATTCTGCACTTGAACAGACATAACATGCAAATAATGAATATCATACCTGAGTAGAAAGATTACCTCTCAAAGTTTTCCAAGTTAAATCAAGACTGTGCAAACGGTTCTGAAAATATTCAAAAAGGTTTGTTAGCTCCCAGGCAGCCCCCAAATTATCAGTTCATATGATCATATCTCAGTATTTTTATAATTCTCATTGATCCGCACATCTGTCCAGTTGTTTTTTTTTTATTTTCACGTGAATTATTTTCTTTTTTTTTTCAGAGATGCATCTCTTTTATGCAAATTTTATGCAAATTTACCTTTAACTTTGCATCATTTTCTATCTGGCACTTAATGTACTTTATGTTTATAAAATCCTAACAAGCCGCTATTAACAAATAATTCATTTCTCTCTTTAAGTGTCATTTTTGTAATTATGTCCATGCAATGCATATTATTTAGTCTTTTAGAATATCATGAGGTTATGTAAACCAAAGAAGCTTAATATAATATATTACCTTGAACGTCGGAAGTAACTGACAAGTACATCCGGCCGTAGATAAAAGTCAACAAAGAACAAAGGTGGTTGACATATTTATCCGGCCGTAGATGTTCCCAACATAGTACAACGAAAATAAAGCAACAACCGGTTTGAAAACAATAGACAGTCGGATGTTATTGACAGATGCATCCGGCCTTAGATAAATGTTTTATATATCACTCACTACCGGACAGGCGAACGTTCGCATAGATAAAGAAGAAACTAGAAGTAACTGGTTTCAAACGCCGATACTTTGAATAGTATGGACTGAGCATATGACCAACGAGGAAGATTTAATGAAAATAGGAACGGAAAAGAAAATATTTAATTAGAATAAAAAAGAGACGATATCTTTTTAATGTTTTATGTATAAATCACTACTGGACAGGTGAATGTTTGCATAGATAAAGAAGAAACTAGAAGCGACTGTTTCTAAACGCCGATACACGGAATAGTATGGACTGAGCATATGACCAACGAGGAAGATTTTAATGAAATTAGGAACGGAAAAGAAAATATTTAATTAGAATAAAAAACAGACCATATAAATTTAATGTTTTATATATCACTCACTACCGGACAAGCCAATGTTCGCATAGATAAAAAAGAAACTAGAAGCGACTGTTTCTAAACGCCGATACTTTGAATAGTATGGACTGAGCATATGTCCAACGAGGAAGATTTTAATGAAAATAGGAACGGAAAAGAAAATATTTAATTAGAATCAAAAAGAGACGACGTATATTTAATGTTTTATAGATCACTCACTACTGGACAAGCCAATATTCGCATAGATAAAAAAGAAACTAGAAGCGACTGTTTCTAAACGCCGATACACGGAATAGTATGGACTGAGCATATGACCAACGAGGAAGATTTAATAAAATCAGGAACAGAAAAGAAAACGTACATTTTTCAATTATTTCAACCCAAGCAAGATGGGAACGCCATTAGTGTGCAGGGGATTCAAGTGATAAGAACTGCGTACTAGATATATTAAAGAATGGATAAAAGATTAACTGGATTCAAGATGGATAATAGCAATTGACGTTTCATTTAAATCTTTGGAGATTGTAGCTACCAGGGAAGCAAATTAAGTGAAGGAAGTTCTACAGGCGGGAAGTGCGAGAAAAAAAAAACACAATGAGTAGAAGTAGCAGTTACATTTATCTATTTTAACGGTAAAATGATGGGACCTAGATGACAATCTAGTATCACGTTTAAATTCACAATCAGAAACCGACCGTATAAATATAATCTTGTATATATCACTCACTACTGGCTTCCCAATCCTCTCACTGATGAGAAGGATCTGCAAGCGACAGGTTCTTCAGACGGAAACTCATGTCCTGATCATGTGACCAACAAAAAAGAAATAA
This sequence comes from Ascarosepion bandense, assembly GCA_037127315.1. Classification (NCBI taxonomy): domain Eukaryota; kingdom Metazoa; phylum Mollusca; class Cephalopoda; order Sepiida; family Sepiidae; genus Ascarosepion; species Ascarosepion bandense. The sequence goes on from JBBBDQ010000562.1 coordinate 2,496,778, forward strand.
AGAAAATGTAAGATGCAGAGAAAACCTACACTGGAAAATTTTACTCTCAAAAGAATAATGAAGGCAAAAGAAAGAACATTGAAATAGTGGTTTGTCTACGTAATGGTTTAGTGTGAATGAATGCCAGGGCAAAGATAAAAAAAGAAACATCAAAGGGGTTTTTAAAAGCACCTGATCAGCCAACTGCTGAAAGATCTTTGTACATTTAGCAACGATGCTTGACCAAATAGGGTTATTATATTTCAACCACTTAAATTAGAGGATGTGCTCATGAACCACTTAAATTAGAGGATATTTTAATGGTGCTGCTTTATGGACCTAAAATATTTATAAGAATATACAGGATAGATAAAATATGACTATGAGGTGAAGTTTTCAGATAAGAATCCTCTTGAATGCCTGCTCAACAGCGCAGAGGTTTTGGGTAGAACCTGTCCAAAATAAACTTTTGATAGATAGTTAGATAGAAAATCTAAATCTATCTATCTATCTATCTATCTATCTATCTATCTATCTATCTATCTATCTATCTTACATTCATATCAATCTAAGATAGATCATTCATATCTATCTATTTATCTATCTTACATTCATATCTAGATAGATCATTCATATCTATCTGTCTATCTATCTATCTATCTATCTATACAGATATCTATCTATCTATCTATCTATCTATCTATCTATCTATCTAGCTATCTATCTATCTATCTATCTGTCTATCTATCTATCTATCTATCTATCTATCTATCTATCTATATATATATATATATAACATAGTGATGATCCACGTATACTGTCTTAATATGTATAGGAAAGAATATTAATAAAAAAAAGTTTTGAATTTAAAAATGTACTTTTTTTTGGACAGTATTTGTTTATTTTTATTATTGTATTTTATATTTCAGATCACCCTCGGTCCTTCATCAGAAACGAGTGATTTTTAAATTTAAAAATCACTCGTTTCTGATGAAGGACCGAAGGCGGTCTGAAATATAAAATACAATAATAAAAATAAACAAATACTGTCCAAAAAAAAGTACATTTTTAAATTCAAAACTTTTTTTTATTAATATTCTTTCCTATATAGATAGATAGATAGATAGATAGATAGATAGATAGATAGATAGATAGATATATCTATCTATCTGACATTCATATGTATCTTAGATAGATAGATAGATAGATAGATAGATAGATATGAACAGAATGAGATAGATAGATAGATCATATCTATCTATCTATCTATCTATCTATCTATCTATCTATCTTACATTCATATCCATTTAAGATAGATAGATTGATCAATCATATCTATATATCTATCTATCTCTTTCTCTCTCTCTCTCTCTCTCTCTCTATATATATATATATATATATATATATATATATGACATTCATATCTATCTTAGATAGATAGATAGATAGATAGATAGATAGATAGATAGATAGATAGATAGAAACGGAGAAAAAGAAATCTGGTAGTTTCAGTTATATGTTGGTCAATCCTCTATCACGTGACTCATACTCCTAGTATAATTCCATATGTATGTTGCCTTGCATTAATTATAATTGTCTAAACGGGCATCGGATGATAATGTGTATTCATAATTATGTATATGTGTATGTCTATTAAGAATAGTTCTGATGTTTTCACTTTTGTTTAGTTTGACTTTTATTGGTACGTCTTTTATGTCAAACTGTCATATTGCTTGTTAGTTTTATAGTGTATTGATATGACTATCATATAGATAGATAGAAATGTAAACTTCTTGTTTATTCAGTCAACACAATCTTACCCTGGTATTTTCTAAAACTTACGCTTTGCGTATTCCGTAATGAAAAAAAATTTCAAGTTAATTCATTTCATTAAATTTATCAGAAATGTTTTAGCAAATGTTCAAAATGTTAACCAATTTAGAATTTTTCCTGCTCTTGGTAATTAGAAAAAATCACAGATGTTAACTAATTTTCGTTTTCTTACTTTCTCATGGAATCGTTTTGCTTTGATTGCGAATTTATTTGAAGTCTTATAAACGATACAATAGAGTTCTGTTATCATTTTTTTCTTCTATGTGCCGGTTCCTTTCAATGCTCATTTTTAATGCTATTCATTTTTTTTTTAATTTGCTCATGTCACCATGTCTACAATCTTCGTTCTGCTATTCATTTACACAAGCTCCCTGTTTTCCTTTATCCCACTTGCTTTCAGAATGTCGTGTGAGTATAAGTTTCTCCAAAACTCCTTTCCTCGTTGTATTTCCGAGAAATTTAACCGTCTCTTTCGTAATCTAAGTATGATGCACTTTTTCATTTCTTTTTCCCTAAAAATCTCTACATAGCTCACATGATCCGTCCACAGTATTCTTAACATACTTTCGTGAAACTACCTTTCTATTATCACTAGGCTCTTTTTTATCTGTGAGGAGACTGTCCGGTATTTATTGTCATATAGAAGGACTGATATCATATAGCAGTTCAACAATCTTTCTTTGTTTTTTTTAGTACTTTGCTTATCATTTAAGTAATAAATTATAAGTAATAAGTAGTAAGTAATGAATAGTAGAATACATTTTTGCAAACGTTTGCATGAACCTGCCACTGTGTGATTAAATATGAAGATCTTCGGTTGAAATCTATGGCTAATAAGAGAAAATATCATCAGACGCCAATGTCTGGATTACAACATCATAATCTATTGGGCGGGATTGTGCGTTATAAAGAAACTATTTCTAGGCCTGGTCGTCTCAATACCTTCTAAGTTATCAAATCCGTGAGCAACCCGGTTTGATATTGAAAAATTTGTTTGTCAACAGACACGGGAAATGAGGACAAACAGTAATCAGAAGGAAAGATAGAACTTATCTGAGACTAGCAGTATAGCCCGGCGTTGCTCGGATGTAATGAAAGCTTTAAAACTAATTCATGGTCTTGGAGCTCAGACTCTTTGGACGTTGGCACGAAAAACTAAAAGGCAATAGTTTCCAGTTAAAGCGAAACTGTAGACTGAAAGAAAAATGTATGGATGTAAGTCAAATTTTGATTTCCTGGTATCGATATCAATTTTTCTGCACTATTATAAAAACTGCATCCTTGAAAAATCTGAATATCGTTTCTTATGTCTTTGTCTATGAGTGTATCAAATTTGATTAAAATCGGACCACTCCTTTTATTACCCGATTTTTTCGATTATCGATTTTCGATATTTATCTTGGGTAGCTCGATACAAAACCAAGCTAAGAACACTCGCAGACGCTTATAGTACAACTGTGTAAATCTTCAAGAAAATCGATTCAGCCGTTTCGGAGTCTATAGGTAACGGACACACACTCAGACACACACACCCACACACAGACAAAGTTCCATTTATAAATAAGTTTAGATTTATATATGTTAGCTAGGCTGGTTCTACAATAGCTCACGGCCGAATTGATATTTATTTTATTTATTTATTTTTGCATTGACGTTAAGCTTTTAGTTTTGTTATCCTAAATGATTTAATTTACTATTTCCAGTAAACAAAATACTCCAGTTTATTTCAAGCAGAAATTATATTGATTGGAATATAAAAGTTTTTTTTTCAATTTTTGAATTTGCCGCCATTTTTTAGCTATCGACACATTTGTAAACAAAAGTTAGTTCTCGATTTTAAAATTTTTGAAAAATAAAATATACAGATGTAACACATTTTGGAAAAATTAGCAAATTTTATGTTAAATTAATCTGATTTACTTAAGTATTACATATTTATAGCGTGAAATTTAAATTAAAATTATTTCTTAATCACAAATTTTAACATTTGACCTGTACGCCTCGTAAATCAAGATTTTCTTGATAGGTTCTTGTTTAGAAATACAAAGTTGGTGTTTATAAGAACCAAAATTGTACTAATTTTTTCGGGTAAGGGAGGAAACTATGATCTTTTAATATGTATATAGAAATTACCATACAAAATAATGACATCAAATGCGCAAAAAAACTTTAATTATTTTTAAAATACAGTTTTTTAACGAATTTTATTGAACTTTTCAATTTTCGATAAACAATATAATCATCAATTCTTAACTTAAAAAACTAACCTCAACAGTTCTTTAAAGATTTAAAAAATATTGTTAAAACTTTACAAATTATTATAATAATAAAAAAAATGAAAACAATTTTTTTCAAATTTCCTTGAAATCGAAATTCTTTTTTCTTTAGCCTATAATATCTTTAATTTTTATTAATTATTCAAACAATTAAAAGCTTATCAAATTAAATAATAATATGCATTTTTTATTTTACTCTTCGGAGCAAATTTTCGGATACGGTTAATTTAAAACAAAAAAAAACAGATGATTTATATTCCCTAACGAGCCCTGCATTTACTAACAAAATTATAGACCGCAACACTGAAATTTATTAAAATGTCAGATCTAAAGTTCTAAGCTAATCTGTGCAATAGTAAACAAATGGCAGCCATTTTGGTGACTTGCAGCCTGTTTCAGCGTGCCAACTTTATATGCAAGATGGGACGTAAAGATGCTTTGAGTCAAGCTGAGAAGTATAAAATTGTCCAAAGGGTTTGTAATAAGATATCTACCTTAGAAATAGCCAAAGAATTGGCCCGTGATTATGGTACAATTAAAAAATTTGTTACTTACTCTGAACTTTGCAACAGACGTTCTGACAAAGGGAAAATCCATAAGAAAGCACCTGTGTTGTATCGTGTAGGATCAAGAGAGAAGTCCACCGTAACCCTCTTGAAACTAGCAAAAACGTTTTTACAAATGCTGGCGTTCCTGATGTGCCCAAATCAACTCGATGCCGTATCCTGAGGACGGTTGCAAAATGTGGAAAGCCAGAGATTCGCCCTCCATTAAAGGATATCCACATGAAAAAGAGGACGAAGTAGGCAAGAAATCACATGAAGGTAAATTTCCAGACGGTTTTGTTCACCGATGAGTGTCGAGCGACCCTAGGTGGACCCGATGAGTGGAGAAAGGAATGGTACTGTAATGAGGGTCCAATTCCCCACCAGATCAGGAATCAACAAGAAGGTGGTGTTGTGATGTTTTGGGCTGCAATCATTGGTAATGAGCTGGTAGGACCATTCAGAGTCACAGATAGAGTGAAAATGAACGCCAAACTCTACATTGACTTCATTAAGGAACACCTCGAATCCTGGAACAAGAAGAAGAATTTGTCATTCCGGAAAAAGATGGTATTCATGCATGATAATGCAGTCTCATGCTGCAAGGATAACCACTGAATATTTGGAAAGTGTTTTTGCCAGATATGGGAAAATAATGCAATGGATAGCCTGTTCTCCAGATTTAAATCCCATCGAAAATCGAAGGAAGATTTACTCAGGAGGAAGGCAGTACACCTCCAAGGATGACCTCTGGAATGCCATTCTGACTGCTGCCAAAGAAATTTCATCAGATGAAATCGAAAGTTTGACATCTTTAATGGACCAAAGGTTTTTTCTCTTGTTAATAAAAATAGCAATTATATACAATATTAATTGTACTATGAAACCATATTGAAGATGTTTGTTCTGTATTATTGTTGTTCTCAAATTACATATTCCTAAAATAATCAATGTTCTAATTTTCTGTCACCACTTCACCATATTTGACACTTTAGCAATGATTTGCATACAAAGTTGGCACGCTGAAACAGAGTGCAAGTCACCAAAATGGCTGCCATTTGTTTACTATTGCACAGATTAGCTTTGAATTTTAGATCTGCACATGCGTTAGTGTTGTCGTATGACGTGCCAAGTTTCACAAAATTTTATTAAGAACTGTCGGAGTTAGAACAAAGAAATCGATTTGCATATAATTCTGGCACGCAGTGTAGTTGCATCGAGAACTTTGATAAATACATCTCGCTACATAACAATATGTTTTTGAATAAAATCTACAAAATGATAGTAACTCCATTAGCAATTACAGTAACACTATCAAAAATAATTTTAAATGCCAAAAAATACGATTTGCTTACTTAACGGTCAGTTTATGAACAAATGTATAATTTACAAAGAACGTGTATACTCTGGCTGTTATATCAAGTTGTACTTTGGATCAAAGGACGGTTTTTGGAGATTTAGACTGAATAATCATAAAATGACTTTGAATAATATTAAATACTAGAGTAGTACTGCTCTCTAAATACTTTCGGTTTTTAAAAAATAACAACAAAACCCAAATATTACTATCTTATTTATAATATGAAAACATCTAAAAAAAACTATAAATTATTTAACAAAAAAAATGAATTAACGACAACATGCAATCACAGAAACAACTTCTAACTTAAATAGTTTGACCCTGACTAATGCATATAGCCCCACAATTAGTTTTACTTTTTCTTTTCCTCCGTCTTTTCCCGCTATTTTTGTTCCGTTTCCACATTTTTAAGTTTCAGCATGAACTTAACTAAATTTAGTTTACTTTAATAAATTAACATTTCGGCACGCCCAATTTTAATTTTTAACAAAATTAACTTTAACAACGCTAATACCTAAAATAGTATATATATATATATATATATATATATATATAATCATCTCACCCCAAGCAAGGCACTGGGTTTACATAGGGGTAATGGATGAGAAAGAGGGGTTGAGGTTAATAGACGGATGAGGATACCGAGGATGTGGGTGGAGTAGATGGAAAAAGATCTTGTAAGAATGGATGCGAGTTTGTGTGATAGGAGATGTCTATTGACCTTACATTTAAATTCCTGGAGATTGTAGCTGTCGGTATATGGAAGGGAATTTCACAGGTGGGAAGTGCGTGAAAAGAAGACATTAGAATAGAAATTATATTTTATCGGTTTCACTGTAAAAGGGTGGGGCCTATTTGATAATCTAGTAGTTCATGTAAGTTCAAATTTAGAGGACACCAGCGATCTAAGTTCATTGGAGCAGAAGCCGTGAAACTATTTATAAAAAAGGCTCAGGGTGAGAGAGGAACTGCAGCCGAGCTGCTAAGTCGGTATTGATCACATTGCAGATTCTCAGTTGGATTTTGTCAAGAACCCCGAGGTAAACAGCAGAGGCACCCGACCAGATGTGGCAGCAGTATTCAATACACAGGACGATGGTAGATTTATATATGTGCAGGATGGACTCAGACGGCAAAAACTTCCTGGTCCTGTATAGTGAACCGACCTTCTTGGTAGCGGATTTAGCAATGGATTCGATTTAGTCATTCTACTTGAGGTCCACTGAGAGTGTGAGGCCAAAGAGGCGTAGTGTTTTACTCTCAGGGAGTCTAGTCTGTTCCATACTAATGTGGGTAGGATCGATTGTCTATGATGGTTAATAGATAGCAGCTTCATTTTACGAGCCATTTCTTTCCCCAGGCCATCACGGATTGGAGGTCGTTCTCAAGCTCGGCAGCGAGGTTCGCTTTGTCAGCCTCAGCAGATTTTTGATCGCGGCGAGTGTAAATGGTGGTGTCATCGGCGTACATGCCTACTTGTGATCTGATAACATCGGGGAGATCGTTAATGTAGATCAGAAAAAGCGTAGGACATAGAATAGAACCTTGAGGGACACTCACATTTGTATGGTAGTTTTGGGAGGCATGTCCGTTTAATACTACCTTCATTGTGCGTTTTGAGAGGAATGACTGGATTAGGCCAAACAATGGTCCGGTTATACCATAGCTCCGCATCTTGCGTAGAAGGCCAGCATGCCAGACCCTGTCAAACGCTTTGGAGATATCCAGGGCAGCGGTTCGAGCTTCGCTATTGTTGTCGAGGGCCTGGTATATATACTCTGTGATGGTCGTTAGCATATCAGCAGTAGACGTGGTGAAGCGGAAACCATATTGTTTGTCCGAGAGGAGTCTGTGGGCTGTGAGATGCTGAACCACCTCGGCGTTGATAATGGCTTTGAACACTTTGCCAAAGATAGCTGGGAGGGTGATAGTGCGGTAATTAGCGGGTTCCGCGGGTTCTCCAGTATTCTTAAATATTGGAACTACAGAGGAAGACTTCCAACAAGCAGGAAAGCAGGAAGATATATATATATATATATATATATATATATATTAACAAGCCTAGTGAAATATGATTTCAGTGAAATCCAGGAATGTAAACAGTGGCAAACAAAAGTGTGTTTACGTCAAAGACAGCCGGCATCAAAGGAATATAATATATTTCTGAATTTTTGTGACCCGTCAGAAACGCTGACTGTTGGGCATCAGAAACGGTGACTGTTTGGCATCAGAAACGGTGACTGTTTGGCGTCAGTAACGGTGACTGTTTGTCGTCAGAAACGTTGACAAACAAAAGTGTTTGCGTCAGAGCAGCTGGCTTCAAGGTTAAGAAATATTACTAATGACAAACAAGAATGTTATGACGTCAAAAGGCCGCTGTCTCCGGAGGCAATAATCGGCGAAAATAGATGTACCTAGCCATACATGACATAAGTAGGCATAATTTAAGGAATTTCACCTCTTATAAAACCGGGTTTTCCGAGCCAAAGGCAGAATGGAGCCAAGAGACAACAGAAAACAGACAGAGCAAAGAAAACTCTCGAAAACTTCTGCATGTGCGTGATTCTCGCTGGCTACGCACATGCAGAATTTGCTGCGAGACCTCTTTTGAGTTTCTCTCTTGTCTTCCTCCACAAAACCAAGTCAAACGAAAAATAAGACATAAGTTTTGTACATATACAAATCAACCATTCGACCCTGCATAGAATACTGTTGCCATATCTGGTGAGACGCCCCTGCTGTTTGTCTCAGTGTTCTCGACAGGTTCCAAGGTAGAATCTGTAATGTGACTGGTCCCGATCTGGCAGCACGACTCCAGCCACTTTCTCACCAGTGGGATGTGGTTTCCCTCTGTCTATTCTACAAATATTTTCATGGCTTCTGCTTCGAAGAACTTCGGTAACTGGTTCCCCCTCCACAATAATTTACTCGTGCAACCAGACTGGCATCAAGGTCCCACCCACTTAACCTTCCCTTTCTCTCCACCTATGTATCTGTCATCGCACCTGCTTTCTCAGCTTTCTATTGTTCCTTTCTGACTATCTTGTACTCCTCGCTCTTTTCTAATTAATCTTTATACATTTATGTAACCCCCTGCACATCAGTGACGTTTCCGCCTTGCTCGGGGTGAAATGATTAAAAAAAAAAGTTAGATCAACCAAATGCAGGCAACAATTCTACTCCATCAGCTTCTTTTCTCGCGATTCCCACCTGTGGAACTCCCTTCCACATACTTGCTTTCCTGATGGCTATAACCTCCAGGAATTTAAATGCAAAGTCAATTCCCATCTCTTATCCACTTAACTCCAACCCTTTCCACATCACCCCGTGTATCATGTTCTTTTCTTTTCTCTCTACCTTCGCAACTGTCTTTACTCTTGTGTTCGCATCCTTCTATTGCTCTTTCTCTTTCTCTTTCTCCCCTGTAGCTGGTTCGTCTTTGTCTTCACTCTTTTTCTCTCTAAAACTTTAACTCTCTTATGTAGCCCCCTGCACATCAGTAGCGGTACCGCCTTGCTTGGGGTAAAATGATTAAAAAAAGTTAATAACTTTATATATACACTACTGGCCATAATTATTAGACCAACCCCGATTTCTTTAAAAAGAAATTATATATTTCATACTATTTTAGTATTTATTGCCAAATGAAAATAAAATAGTTCTTTTTTATTATTATTTCACAAAATTTTACAAGGCAAGGAAGCAAAGATGAACTTGTCCGAATCACTTTAAATTTTCTTCATTCTTTCATTAATGAAACTGCAATATAGGTAATTATTAAATATGTATAAATTCATTTGATGCACATGTTATTATGCAATATTAACAAAAGAAACAGTTTATTTTCATTTACAATTATTCTCTTGGCATTAAATACTAAAAATAGTATGAAATACATCATTTTTGTAAAACACTGGTGTGGCCTAATAATTATGTCCGTTAGTGTACGTGTTCTGTGTTCATTGTTTGTTACGCAAGACAATTGTTGTTTCCAGCACCAGCAGCAACGGCAGAGGCAGCATATAGCACTCAACGTAACATTTTTACAATATTTGATCTTTTTCTCCCTTTTTTTTTACTTCCCCACTAATTTTTTTTACTATGCTTTTTTTAAAATTCGATATAAATTTTACTTACTTAAATTAATTTATTAGCACGCTCGATTTATAATTTATAACGACTTTAACTTTAGCTACGCCAATAGCTAAAATATAATTTAAATTGAAGAACCGACTGCTCATACGTTTGCGTGTTTATATCTGTGCGTATTTATTGATTCTTATGCACTTTCTGTTTTATATTTTATTTTAATTATTATTATTATTATTATTGAATATTTTAAAAGTTACTTTACTTGCTTTTATTCTCTTATTGTTTCATGCTAATATTTTATAATTATTATTTTCATTTATTTATTTATTTATTTTGTTATTCTTTAAAAGAAATACCTATCGAACGCTTCGTCCCCAATGTAAACAAAGTAGCGACATCCCCTTCAAAGTTAAATTAATAATATCAGACCCTTATATATATATATATAGGAAAGAATATTAATTTTAAAAAAAGTTTTGAATTTAAAAATGTACTTTTTTGGACAGTATTTGTTTATTTATATATATATATCAAAGGGTCTGCGATATATATATAATATATATATCAAAGGGTCTGCGATATATATATATATATATATATATATATATATATATATATATACACACACCTCCACACCTCTTATGATTTTAGTATCCTATTTCATTTTTAGATTTCGGTATGAATCTAACTAAAATTATACATTTTAATAAACAAAAATGTTCTCATATTCGATTTATTATTAATAAGGATCTGTGGTGATACCAAGCAAACGCGATGAACTGGATGTTGGTTCTATACCGACTAAAAAGCAAATGAATAAAACTCATCTGCGCATCCGAGTTCGCTCAGATGTTCCGGTTGAAAAATAAAAATTAATCAAATATCAAATTTCCATTTCGCGAGTCTACGCGAATTTTATTTACCAGCCAATGGGAGGGCCGGAATCAAATACAAGCGTGAAATTCAAAACGAGCTTCTGATCCAAAAAGCAGATATAAAACGCCGAGAAGAAAAGCATCGTCAGACAGACAGACTGACGGTGACAGGAGAAGAATATAATCATATCCCCTTGGCTTAAGTCGAGCGGCTATTATATTCGCCTCCCTTCACTTCTCATCACTCCTTTCCTATCTCAAAAGTACTTACTGACCCCGGGAGTGACCTCTTCAAAAAATTCCTCACAAAACAACTTACTGACTTACGGACCTTAAAAGTGGCAACTTCAAAATGAACACTCCTTACCTACAAAACGTTTCCACATTCCTAAGCCTTTTATCTCTCTCAGCTCATTATTATTTCTCATGAACACTTTAACCTCCGTTGGACTTATAATCAAGTATTATTTTAATTGTAAAAACATTAATTGATATGTGTATATATATATATAAATGTTATTTTATACTCAAATTACCTTTCTTGATTTTATAATCATTTTATGAATTATAGTGGGCTATCTTCCACAAGGCCAAATTCTGTTAACCTGCAACGGTATACAATTACCCTTCACTAGAACAGAATCCTACTACAACTAGAAAAAGAAATAGATATATCCCCTATAGATCTTAACTTAAGTAACGTTAATACCTAATTCAAATCGAAAAACCTTCAGTTCATAATATGCACCTGATGATTATATAATGCATGAAACACCGAGTCGTGTCTATAATGTTGGTAAATATGGATATTTATTAATATATTTGTTTTTCTCTTTTATACCACATTGATCACTGTTCGATTAACATTTTATTAATATTTATTATATATTCCTGTGCATCTGCGCGTAAGCACACATATAGACTTATTTGCAATCATTCCTATATAGCTATGTGTAGGGTTGCCTATGCATATGGGGGTCTCTCTCTCTCTCTCTCTCTCTCTCTCTCTCTCTCTCTCTCTCTCTGTGACGTTATAAACGGAAAGAATAACTGAGGCTGTTTTGACTGTTGACCTCAATACAAACTTTGAATTGTGGAAATAAGTAAAAGAGACGAAATAAGAATTATTTCACAAGAAGACACAAAATTCCGTAAATGAACTAGGAAAAGACCAAATAAAGAGACAAAAAGTTAATTTCATAACAGCTGGGCAAGACATAATTGACTTAAAAATAATTCACACGTTCAATTTTAGCTGTACTGTTCAGTTTTGAGGAGAATAGGGAAAAAATTGTTTCTTTGCTTTAAACGCTACTGCCATTTTGTTTTTGATTAAATACCATGAAGTTGACAAAGATAAAAACACCTCCCGAAACACAATTTAATAAAAATAAGTTACAAAATAGTACGCTACTATCCGTCTAAGTTTGTTTTGAAATAGCAATTATCGCTTGGTCGTTTTTAACCCAAACGCTACAATATTTCACAGTGTCTAAGAAATGTAACTACGCATTGATAAGTTTTATACTGACGTTTAGGTACATCTGCAGTATCAGAAGTGCTAATATGCGATGTCGTCACAGTGTATTAGCTTGAAGAATCAAATTCGATTTTGAATTAATTGAAACCAAATTATTTACAGTAATGCATAAAGTAATGAGTTAATTATCGCCATTTTATATATTTAATTTCACGTATGTACATTGATGTTTTTTATATAGTAGGGTCGGTTGGGCAGAGTCTGTGAGAAAAAGAGCACCATGACGCAATTTTCTCCAGCAGAAATTTGGAAACTGCATGCTGTAATGTTCTGGCATTCACTCCTGAAGCTCCAATACCAACATTTCAGAGTATTTGGGTGTCAATCTGGGGACATTGCAGCGGATTTGAAAATAGTTGGAAATGTCTAACGAGGATTATTAAAGTACGGTAACTCGGGAAACTCACTCTGATCGTCTCTTATAAAATAAGAAATTCTGAATTTGTTGCTAGGGGCTTTAGACTCAACACTGAGGCCTACATCAAGTGCCTTCAGTATGTAATGCTTCCTTGGGTCAAGAGGATGGCTACTGGAAAACTCTATGTCTGGCAACAGGACGGTGCACCATGCCACAAGCCGGAGAACCAGTCGTAAGTGTTAGACAATTTCTACGACCATATTAACCTTTACATCTGGCCACATATCTCCACAGACTGCAACACGCTAAATTATTGTGTAGGGCACAGCTGATCAAGATACCAACAAAACTTCTTTTAACACCAACGACGAACTGAAGGCAATGATAATCGCAGGTATTTACCTAATTAAACAAGGAAATAGTCCAGAAGTCATGCACGGAGCTGTGTAGAGACCGTGCTTGAAACCAATGCAATTTAAATTTACTGTATTTTAAGATTTTTTCGTGAAATTTCGGTATTGTTGACGGTGGGCCATTTTTTTTTTTTTCGTTTTTGCCTAATTTTTGCTTAATTTTGAAACTTTTCATACCTAATTGAAGGATTGATTTTGTTTTTTAGCAGAATTTTCTTTGACTGGACTTTAACTAAGTTAAAACTTAGCAAGTCACCCCCCTTGTTTTCTCAATTGGAGTAGATAGACTAAGCTATCGCCCGGTTCACACTCCACCCACGTCTATTGAACAGCTGAAGAGGCTCATCCCTTGTTCCCTGTTTAGGATGTGGTTTCCCGCTTTCTCTTTTCCAATCTTTTTGCTATTACGTAGCCCCCTGCGCATCAGTGGCGTTACCGCCTTGCTTTGGAGTAATATGATTAAAAAAAAGGATGTCAGTGTAATTTTCCTTTTGCGTCATTTGGATGGCAATTTATCCATCGCAACCTGTAGAGTATATTCTGATAAGACCTGAGCTAACATTACTGAATTCCCGTTAGATATCATAACAGATTCCAGGCTTTGTTAAATCCTACATAGATAGATAGATAGATAGATAGACAGATAGATAGATAGATAGATGAACACACTGACATAGATAGTAGATAGATAGATTTTACTATCACAATGCGGTTTTAATTCAGCAATTTTTTTTGAAAATTGGATTGGAAGGTGATCTATAGTGACACCATATAGTGTTGATTTCTATATCCACATGATTTCTACACACGCTATGTCTTCTATGCTGAACTCTCTTTACATATAAATATAGGAAATATTAGACAAATATATATATATATATATATATATATATATATATATATATATAGCTTTAAGGAAAATATTTAATTCTTTCAGTATTTTTACTCGCACAGATCTCCACGTCTTTAGTTTTCAAGTTTCCAAAACAGATTCGAAATCATTTTCATCGTTTGAAATTGACGGCAAAAATAAATTAAATCTGCTGATCATGTCTACCAGACAAAAGAATTAATAAAAGCTCTGAATAAAATTCTAAAGATAATGCGATAAATTTCACCACTTCAAAAAGCAAGAACATTTTCATTATTCTGTTAAATAGGAAAAACTTGCAAATCACGAAATAGATAAAAAAAAAGGAAAATGAAGAAAGAGTTTTTTCGGTTTTAGCGGGAATTTTTTTGTTTGAAAGAGAAAAATATTATTCAGTGAAGAGACTAAAAATAGTCTTCCTGTTCATGAAAAATAGACACAGTTCAACATGTTAAACAATAAGAGATGAGGACATAAATGTTCTGGTTGTAATTTCATCATCATCAGGGTCTGTTAGTTGCACGGGTCCTTACGTCTTCGCTCTAGGATTCCTGATGTAGGTTGTCGTGTAACAGATATCGGTCTCGGAATATGAAATCAGATATCAGAGTTCAACTTCAAGTCAGATTCATAATATCCACTTATGCAAAAACAACCCTGGAAAAGGTACGAAGTCATCTCTTCTCCCTGCAGATATGAGTTAAACAGAAAGACAGATTCGGTCCTATGTTCTTGGTTGACGAACAGTATCGAATCGAATTAGTCACGAATCCCCCCGCTCAAAAAAAAAAAAAACACAAAAAATGTATCAAGTATCACTTAACTGACTGACATCATGATTAGCCATCGTACCTGATATATATTCAGGTGTGTATCCTGTATTTTGAAATTGAGATAGATGCCATTATGTCCATGCTTTGAAATCTACGGCAGGACAACTCTGATAGTTTTCCTTCTTTCCGTAGGAATATCCCGCAAATATTCTTCATTCGCTGGAGGTAGATGGCTAGTTATTTAGAAGACCAACTTATATTTTATCAGTAATTCTCAGTCGGACGAGAATCACAATCCAGTATCACTGTGTTGTGGAGCAGTTTTCGCACTGAACGTTATAATCGTGCTATGTCGGTTGCTAATCGACTTAACGTACCCAAAATGTTAGGAATTTGGTAATCTTCCACTGAAAGCTGACTCCTTAGTATTCGGCTAACTGCCGATTAATATAAACTGCATAGTTGTTCTACTGAACTCCAATAGAAGTCTAAAGACTCCCATGAACATCCCAAGTACTTCCTGTTAACTCTTAATAATATAGGAGGGAGAGTCCATTATCTGAGGAACAGGTGTGTTTCCATATAACACACTGGCAACCCACTTTATTTTCAAAGCATTTCAATCATAAAATCATTATCGTTCAGAGAGTTGTCTCCCTTTTCATAATCATTTTACGCTCCGGCCTTCTTCAAGTGATATACGTTCCAATTTTGAACAGTACCCTTTATTTAATATATGGGGGTTACGTGTCATGCCTTTTTAGTTCATTCCCTTTAGAAATTAAAATTTTTAAGTTGTGTTCCTACTCTGTATTGAATTCACAACAAATTTTTCTCCAGTAACATTTTTTAATTAACCAATCTTTCATCCATGTGTGCTTGGGGATATCAGTGAGTGAAATTTTGGGACCTATAAAACTTATGTTTCAGTAACTTTTTTTTACCAAAGCTCATATTACAATTTTTTCGTCATCATTGTTTTTCAGTATTTTTCTGTATTACTGGTAGTCATATTTATTTCTACACTTGGCCGGCTTAGTAGATTTTTGTTACTAATTATAAGTGCCGATTTTTAAGATTTTGCATTTTCCAGTGAGGTTTCCTGTCTATTATTTCAGCTTCTTCCCAAAGAGAGCGGTGCTTTCAATTTTTACTCCTATGCCTAACTCTCACAACTGACCTCAAGGGTAATGACTATATAGAATCCATAGCTAAATCCGCAGGAAAGAAAGTCGGTTCTCTGTGTAGGACCAGGAAGTTTTTTCCGCCTGAAACAATCCTGCACATATATATATCTACCATCCGCCTGTGCAGTGAATACTGCTGCCATATCTGGTCGGATGCTCTTGCTATCCTCCTAGGCATCCCTGACAAAATCCATTGAAGAATCTGTAATGTGATAGATCCCGAATTGGCAGCTAGGATACAGTCATTTTCTCACTGGTGCAATGTGACTTCCTTGTGTCTCTTCTACAAATACTTTCACGGCTTCTGCTCCGATGAACTTAGCTCACTGGTGCCCTCTGTACATGAATTTCCAAGAGCCACAAGATTAGTAACTAGGTCTTACCCTTTTATTGTGAAACCAATAAAATGTAAACGCAAATTCTATTCCACAGCTTCTTTTCTCGCACTTCCCGCCTGTGGAATTCCTTTCCATTTACTTGCTTCCCCGACAGCTACAATTTCCAGGAGTGTAAATGTAAAGTCAATAGTGATGTCATTTCTCACAAACCTTCATCCTCTCTCTCATGCTCCTTTCTCCATCCACTCCACTCTCATCAGTGTTCTCATCCTTCTTTTATCCACTTCCTGACACCCCCTATAACCAGTCACTTTTTCTCATAACTTTCCTCCTATGTAAAACTTGGGGTGACACGATAAAAAGAGTTCTATCCTATTATAATGTAGGTATAAAGTGGGGGGTCAGTTCTAAATTACGATCAATATATAAACTGACCCCCCAAGTTATGGCCACAGTCATCGTTCTCTTTCTTTCGTTCTTTCTCTCTTTCTTTTTCTCTCTTTCTTTATTTATCTCTTTCTTTTTCTTTATCCTATCTCTCATGCTCTTTTCTCTATGTAATCACCAGCAAAACAGTGGCAATAAAATGCCTTGCTTGGGCCAATATGATTATAAGAAAAAAATATGGTCAGCCATAACTGTTTTTCTTAGGGTTACGTTTTACTGTGTTCCTGCAGTCTTTTGTTAAGGAGGCGGCCTTTTTTTTGTATTTCTTGCAACAGCAACACGGGCTGGCATGCACGCAGTTCTTAATAATATTCTCCTCTACGGAGGAGATGTCTGCGTAATATTGAAACTCTCCTTTTGGCTGTCCTAATGTTATAGTGAAAGGCATATAAAAAGATACAAATAATCTGTTGTCCATATAACATCAGGACAGCCATAAAGAGAGTTTCAATATTACGCAGACATCTCCCCCGTACAGGAGAATATTATTAAGAACTGCGTGTATGCCAGCCCGTGTAGCCGTTTTCTGAATGTTGGTATCATCTTGTAACCTTCCATCTCAGTTTGTGGAGACTGCTCTCATGGATCCAATGTAATGGTTACGTTGTAAGATACTGCTTGTAGTGACTTGTTCGTATATTTCCACTTACAGATTGACAAAGAACTGTGGGAAATCACAAAAACCAAGTTACCTGACGATTTTCATCGGCAGCAAAAATGGATAGCACATGCAGTTTGAAGAGGAAAAGGGTTATAACATTTACAACTACGATTACAGGGTCAAATCAAACAAATTCAAATCATATTCCATTTGTACGAATGAAGTTCTATTTTGATAGTTTCTTTCTATAAATCACTACTTTGTGTAATAGACCAATGCTTAGTTCCTTTCCAGAACAGTACAATCTTAAGCTCTTCATATCCTGAGTCAATTGTTATCTCTCTTCCTTATAATCGTAAAACTTCACTTATTACTATCTCAAGTTCTTATTTACACACTTCGTCCCGAGACTTCCTTTGTGACGTCCCTCGGATCAACGTTTTTAGTCTTCCTGTCTAAGACTGTGCATCCGAGGTCTCATCGATGTTTCATCCCTGCTAGGAAATTTCAGCTTAAATCTCATTCGTCTCTCTGGTTCTTGCCCGCTTACTCGGCCGTCATTGCCCACTGGAATCATTTCTTCCGGCTCTATCGTAACTACGCGTCGGACCAAACAGGCGCCTTTTCGCCTCAGCTCATCATAAGTGTAAAAAGATACTTTACCAAGCTAAAATGTTGTTTGTTGCCAGAATGAAGCAACGCATAGCATCACGTAAGTTCGGCGCCAAAGACTACTGGCGACTCTGTAAAAACGTGTTTAACAAGAGTAAGTCCCCAATACCCACCTTAATCAATGAATTTAAGGTCCTCAGCTCCTCAGCAGACAAGGCTGAATGCTTTGCTCGCAGATTCTCGACCAATGCGAGACTAGAGTTTCTACACCCGACTTCCCACCTAGAACTGAGGCTGAACTGAATGACGTCCACATTATATCCTCGCTGGTCTCTAACATAATCTAAAAACTTGACCCTCACAAAGCGAGCGGAGGGGACAGAATCCCAATCATAGTCTTGAAGAAATGTGCCCCTGAACTCTCCTCTGTCCTTTCTAAGCTCTACAACTTCTGCCTATCTGCTTCCTGCTTTCCTGCCTGTTGAAAATCTTCCTGTGTAGTTCCTATATTTAAGAATACTGGAGAACTCTCGGACCCTGCAAATTACCGCCCTATCAGCCTCATACTGATCTTTGGCAAAGTGTTCGAAGCCATTATCAACGCCTAGGTGGTTTAGCATCTCACAGCCCACAGGCTCCTCTCGGACAAACGTATGGTTTCCGCTTCACCAGGTCTACTGCTGATATGCTAACGACCATCACAGAGTATATATACCAGGCTCTCGACAAGAATGGCGAAGCCCGAACCGTTGCCTTGGATATCTCCAAAGCGTTCGACAGAGTCTGGCATGCTGGCCTTCTACGCAAACTGCGGAGCGATGGTATAACTAGACATTCCTCGCTAACCGCACATTGAAGGTGGTATTAAACGGACATACCTCCCAGAACTACCATACGAACGCGGTGTCTCTCAAGGCTCTATCCTAGATCCTACGCTCTTTATGATCTACATTAATAATCTCCCCGAAGCCATAAGATCCCAAGTAGGCATTTACGCCGATGACATCACAGTTTACTCTTGCCTCGATCATAAATCTGGTGTGGGCGACAAAGCGAACCTTGCAGCCGAGCTTGAAAAAGACCTCCAATCCTTAGTGGACTGGGGTAAGAAATGGCTCGTTTTATTTATTTTGTAGAGCTACAAAATTATGGCTCAAGGCCAGAAAAATGGGAGGGGGAACAAAACTTGGGGTGGTCTTCAGCTATTCTATCCTATACCTAGCTAATCAGATTCACGACCCATACATGCGTTACAATTTTTCTCATTCACCATAAGAATTTGTCCATCAACACTCATACTTATCATGCACCAAAATACCGCAAAATCGTACCGGGGACCTAAAACACGCCCCAAATGTACATAAAAATTTATTACTATATACAAATATAATACAAAAATATCTTTAAAAATTTGTACATGAAATGATATGATGGGAAGGGGGTGTGAAGAAACAAAAATCCCCAAAACAAAAATAATTTCAAATGAATACATATACAAGGTGTTAGTAAGACCCAAACACACCCACATAATTAAAGAGGCCACTGTATTCTGCCTTCAAAGACAAAATCAAGTAGCTCTCTTTCTAAAGGGGAATGGAGATGCAGGGTTAAAATAAATGGGACTGGAGAATATATAAGGCTGACCCAGCCGAGAATGAAACGGGACAAAATAACTCTGGACAATGGGGATCTCGAACTGGATCATAACAAAAGCAAGGGAGCCGGGAACAGGCTAGGACAAACACATTCACTCACATTAACTAGGTACACAAAAGAATACTTTACCTTAACCACGGGAGGGGTTCCAAAGGAATCCACCCCGATGCGAGCAGCAGATCTAAAAAAGAAAATCAAGACTAGCCCCGGTCACACGAACCAGGCTCGCTGCATATATCCACCTTTTGCTAAAGTCTGTCGGGTGCAGCCGTTTCCGTTCAGTTCTAATCTTCATTTTGAGCTGGTGCTCAAAATATCGGATTAGATCCTGATCCGAAAGACGACCTCCCCGCAAGACTTCCTCCAGTCGCGTCATCCAGATCACCATTCTAGCCGTGGCCAGTAGCGACAGAAACACCATCCGCTTCACTCCAGAGTACGGGGGCGACACATTGTCCACAGCGTATGCGCGATCAATGAGCACAAGCTCCCGCGGCGCGATACGAGCAGTCAACTCGCCGACACGCGCCCACAACGGGCGAACGCGCGAACAATGGAAGAAGGCGTGCGCAGACGTCTCCCTAATTCCAAGGTTGCAACGTTCACAATCTGGCAAATCCGCCAGGCCCATTGCGAAACGCTTGTCATTGAGCGACAAACCATTCCGAGCCAATCGCCAGGTCAGAGAAAACTCAGAGTTGCTGAGCCAATCCGCGCCTGGCGCCCAAGACCAATGAGAGCGGTACTCCACTCTCGACATGCCGAGCTTACTCCACAGCTTATCCTTCACGGCACCCTCCACTAATCCCCGATAGAAGATTTTCCTAGGCTGTGAAAGGTCACTGGACCGTGGAATGGCCTGTAAAGCCGCCAGACATTCGAGCAGGAATTTCGGTCGCACCCAAGGCCTGACGGTCAGCCATAGGGTCGGGGGCGTGATGGTAAGGCAAGGGAACATGTCCCTCACTACCCCCGCAAGCAACCGATCTTCCTCCAACGCGCGCCTGAGGAATGCCAACCTTGAAGCGAGCACGTGGCTCCTCAAGTGTGGCATCCCCAGACCCCCTTGACACGGACGGAGGCAACAGACTCCTTTGTCGACCATGTGTTTGCGTCCTCTCCACAGACAGGAGAATAGCAAACGCTCGAGCGCCTTCTCATGATCGTCACAAAGGGGAAGTACTGACAGCCGGTAAAGGATCATGGGAAAGAGGTATGTGTTACACACCTCCGCCAAGCCCTTCACGGAGAGACCCCGTCGACGCCAAATCTTGACCGACGCGCCGACCTTTGCCAGTACTTCTGACCAGTTTTTCTCCAGCTGTAAGTCCGGACCGAACCAAACTCCGAGGAGCTTGACCGGCCCGTCCGTCCAGCTGAAGGGCCCCGGGAGGGAAACTCCCTTCCAGGCACCTAACCGCAAGCCGGATGACTTGTCGCAGTTAATTCTGGCCCCTGTCACCTTCTCGTACCGTACAAGCGCCTGGTGTACCGCCTCTATGTCCCTGCGGGAGGACACAAAGGTCGTTACGTCATCGGCGTACGCAGAAACCCTGGCTCGAGCTCCGCCAGGGACTTCAATTCCACGCAGGACCGGACTGCCCGTCTCGTCCCTCAGCCGGCGAAGGAGGGGCTCCAACGCCAAGACATAAAGGAGAGAAGACAGTGGACAACCCTGTCGGACCGACCTAGACAGCGCGAAAGCGCCCGACAGCTTCCCGTTCACCTGTACCACAGCCTTGGGGGAGCGATACAGAAGGCTAATCCAGCGGCTGAAGTCGGGTTTGAATCCGGCGGCCTGCAGGACAGCAGCCAGGTAGCCATGGTCAATCCTATCAAATGCCTTGGACTGATCTAAATTGATCAGCGCGGCCTCATCGTCGTCTTCTACACCCTCTATGATCGTGCGAATCAAGTGCAGGTTGCTCTGAATTGTTCTCCCCTTCACAGAACAAGTCTGATCCGGTTCCAACAGAGACTCGGCAACTAGCTGCAAGCGATTCGTCAGGATCTTGGCCAAAATCTTTAACTCTGTGTTTAGCAGAGTTATGGGCCTGTAGTCATCTAGTTCCCTCCCAACCTTCTTGCCTTTTCTCAACAGCGTGATCACGCCCCTGGTGATCCGACCGGGGATGGACCCCTGCCGAAACCAGTGGTTGAACACGACAGCCAAGAGCGGGACAAAAAGGTGCGACATCCTCAAGTACAATTCATAGGGCAAACCATCCAAACCTGGCGACTTGCCACTGCCGACCTTCTTCAAAGCCACGTAGATTTCGTCCTCCGTAATCTCCCCTTCGCAGCTAGCCGCTTCAGCCGGCAAAAGCCGGGGAAAGTCAGCCAAATAGCTGCGAAACTCCTCGTCACGGAGACCAGGCTCCTTGGTAAATCGGTGCTCGAAATGCTGCCGGAACGCCTCGCACATGTCGTCGGTGGACCTAAGGAGATGTCCCTCCGGGTCGCGCACCTCTCGAATGTACCGGTCGCCGGCATGGCGAATTTCTTCCTTGCGCAGTTCCGCGCCCATGTTCACAGCTTCGGAAGACATCTTGCTTAACTTAGCCCTAATTACCTGACCCATGTAGCGCCCGCTAGTCGAGCGCTCCAGGGCCTCCCTGGCTAAGGCTATTTCTAGGGGATCCCCACCAGCCTCCGCCCGGGCGAAATTAGCACTAAGTGTCTTTGCCTCCGCAGCCTTATCTAGGTTGAGCCGCTGGCTATATTTGGTGGCGAAAGACCTAATGGAGTCCTTAAGGTTAACCCACCACTTACTCCCAATGACTCGCCCAATTAACGCCCTCTGCACTAGTCTTGTCAGCTGGTCACGAAAGTCCCGCCTGTCCAGTAAGGACTGATTGAACTTCCAATAACCAGCCAACCTAGGCCTAAATTCTAACGCCACACGGGCACAAACGAGTTTGTGGTCCGAGTAGCCTAACCAGTGGAACGTTGGACATTCTAAGAAGTCTATGTCGGCTTCTCTCACTAACATCCTATCCAGGTACGCAGATACCCGGGTAGAAGGCCAACTACGCGTCCACGTCCACATGCTCCCATCCGGATGATCGACCCGGTATCTATCGACGAGACCAAATTCGCCGATCAGATCAACCAGGCTACGATCACCACTCCACCCGCTAGCGCCCCTTCCTCTATCCCATTTGGGGGTTAGGACGGCATTCCAGTCCCCAACTAAGATTAGCCGTGTTGAATGCACCATGAAGGGCTCCAACAGCCGAAAGAAAGAGACACGCTCACCTTGAACATTGGGCGCATAAACCACAATCAGCCGGAACGACTTGCTTTTCACTGCAATATCGGCCACGATCAGCCGGCCCTCGGCACCGACATGGACAAGGTCCACCCTCGCGTCCAGGGTACGCTTGACCAGCAAAGAAACACCTCTGGCCAGCCGGCTCCCATATGCTGAATAGACGACAAAGTCGTTAGACAGCACACACGAGTCGACTTCGCAAACAAAGTGAGTCTCTTGGATCGCGGCCACATCCACGCCGAAGGACAAGAGGTCACGAAGCAGGCGAGCCGCCTTACCCCGATCCCTCAGGCCCTTCGCATTTATACTGGCTATCTTAATAGACATTCTTTAGATCTGAAACGAAAAAACAGAGAAAAACATGCAACGAACGGCTCTACTCGCATACCGGGAAGAAATCTCGGGTAGACGGGACCCCGACGGACTGTCCTAGGGACCCTGTACCTATATCGGACGTAATCCGCCCGTCTAGGACAATCCCGCCGACGTCCGTTGGATAAGTTAATTTTACCACCCTATATAAGCAGGGGTGGAGTAATACGGGGAACCTCCCCGAACAATTCCTAGCCATTTTTCTTAGTTCCGGTGAGTTTTCTTTCACCATAGTCATCTTTGGGTATTGTTTCTGCACCTCGGCGATATGGTCCCAGACCCGCAGGTTCCCACCGGTATTTCTTACCAGGGTGATGACACCTGGGGCCTGGGAAAAGTTCCTCGGGTCTTCAGTGGACAGACCCTTCACCGAGGTGAGATTAAGCAGAGGCTTGAGCAGCCTTCGACGCTGGGAAGACCACTCGTCTACGATGCTGTCCTTGACTTCCATTAGGGCATCCCCACGAGGGAGGGCATGTTTCTTCTTAGCCCGAGTGGGAGTGGGAGTAGGAGAAGGGGAGGGAGAAGGTGTTATGGCACTAGCTTTGACCAAGGGGGTCAGTTTAAAAACTGGGGACTGGGAAGCTTTACGCGGGGACGAGGGGAGACTCCTAGCCTTTTGGGCATACGTAGTCCTTACGGGGGAGACCGGCAGTGAAGAACATTTGTTTACTGCCTTCCTCCTCTCAACGCTTCTACTCTTTCGCCGACTTTTAGGGTTGTCGATGTCTTCCTCCGCTTCATCTCTCCCTCTCTTCAGGGAAGCCGCTCTATCAACCTCCATTTGCTGTTCATCTGGGGGGGTTGGACTTCTGTCCTTCCTCTGTTTGGGAGGCGACTTCTTTTTGGGCGCCTCCTTTGTTGTTACGGGCGACATGCCAGGTGGCAGCACCTTTGCAGGGGAAGGTGTTTTGCCCTTCTTCCGGCTCACCACCTGCCACTCGCCCTCTTTGTTTGCTACCGGAGCTGGTGTTACCGGCTTTACGCCCTCTTTCTCCTTGGGCTGCTGCTTTGCTGGTTGTGCTAGTTGGGCCGCTGGGGCCGGGTTCTTGGTTGGACACGCTTTAGCGACGTGTTCCGCGGCCCCGCAGACCCAACAGCACGGCTTCCTTCCTTCGACCACGATGAAAATCCTACGACCCCTGCAGGTGAGGATGTTGGGAATTTTCCCGATATTCTCCTTCGACGCAGTCACCTGCAGGGTCATATCACCAGTCATAAAGCCAGCCTTCGACCGCAGCGAGGAGACTGAGGCCACCTTTCCGTATCCTGCGAAAAAGGCGCCCACGTGGTCTTCATCAATTTCCATGGGGACGCCATGCAGTGTAATTTTCACTTTCCGGGCCCCCATGTACTCAGTGCTGAACTGGAGTGATTTCGTCTCCAGTACGTCTCCGATCAGACGTTTCGCCTCCTCGGCCGAGCCCAGCAAGACGTCCCACATGGAATTGCCCCTCCTCGCCACGGCCCTGGCTTTAATCTTCAAAGCTTTAATGGCTTCTTCCAATACGTCCCTTGAGACTCCCACCAACTTGTGCGATTTTATGTCTTTAGTATGCAAGGTGATAATCCTTGCCTCAATGTCGGCTAACTTATCCGGCACAGAGACCAGCTCTGTGCCCTTAATGTACTCCGCATATTTGGCTCTTATCTCCTCGTAGTACTTCTCATCCTTACATATCATCACACTGGTTGTCTTACTCGCTGTCCATCCGGAAGTGGACGGTATGGGGGAACCAGCTGCTGGAACTGAGGGTGACTCCCGTGGCGGTAGTTGCCAGTCACCCTCTTTCCCTCCCACCGACGCCATGGTGGGAGGAACGACTTCGTCCGGCCTATCTAAGGCCATTGCCTCCTAAGAGGCCTGAAAAAAAGAAAAACTGGACAACTGTCCTCCGGTGTTTCGCGACCGGCGAAGGTCGCTACTTCCACTCAACACCAAGCTATAAACTTGGGTGGAGACGCAGAAATCCCGAAACCACAGTGATAGTAAAAGCTACTATGGAACAGATACCACACTTTGATCCTGCCCATAAAAACCACGGAACGCAATTATGGGGAGGAAGATGGCTCGTTTTATTTATTTTGTAATACACAAAATTATGGCTCAAGGCCAGAAAACTGGGAGGGGGAACAAAACTTGGGAAGGTCTTCAATAACTCTATCCTATACCTAGCTAATCAGATTCACGACCCATACATACGTTACAATGATTCTCATTCACCATAAGAATTTGTCCATCAACACTCGTACTTATCTAGCACCAAAATACCGCGAAACATACCGGGGACCTAAAAACGCCCCAAATGTACATAAAAATTTATTACTATATACAAATATAATACAAAAATAACTTTAAAAATTTGTACATGAAATGATGTGATGGGGAGGGGGTATGAAGAAACAAAAAATCCCCAAAACAAAAACAATTTCAAATGAATATTTATACATTATGTTAGTAAGACCCAAACACACCCACATAATTAAAGAGGCCACTGTATTCTGCCTGTAGAGACAAAATCAAGCCGCTCTCTTTCTAAAGGGGAATGGCGAAGTAGGGTATAAAATAAATTGGACTGGAGAATATATAAGGCTGACCCAGCCGAGAATGAAACGGGACAAAATAACTCTGGACAATGGGGATCTCGAACTGGATCATAACAAAAGCAAGGGAGCCGGGAACAGGCCGGGACTAACACTATCACTCACATTAACTAGGTATACAAAAGAATACTTTACCTTAACCACGGGAGGGGTTCCAGAGGAATCCACCCCGATGCGAGCAACAGATCTAAAAAAGAAAATCAAGACTAGCCCCGGTCACACGAACCAGGCTCGCTGCATATATCCACCTTTTGCTAAAGTCTGTCGGGTGCAGCCGTTTCCGTTCAGTTCTAATCTTCATTTTGAGCTGGTGCTCAAAATATCGGATTAGATCCTGATCCGAAAGACGACCTCCCCGCAAGACTTCCTCCAGACGCGTCATCCAAATCACCATTCTAGCCGTGGCCAGTAGCGACAGAAACACCATCCGCTTCACTCCAGAGTACGGGGGCGACACATTGTCCACAGCGTATGCGCGATCAATGAGCACAAGCTCCCGCGGCGCGATACGAGCAGTCAACTCGCCGACACGCGCCCACAACGGGCGAACGCGCGAACAATGGAAGAAGGCGTGCGCAGACGTCTCCTTAATTCCAAGGTCGCAACGTTCACAATCTGGCAAATCCGCCAGGCCCATTGCGAAACGCTTGTCATTGAGCGACAAACCATTCCGAGCCAATCGCCAGGTCAGAGAAAACTCAGAGTTGCTGAGCCAATCCGCACCTGGCGCCCAAGACCAATGAGAGCGGTACTCCACTCTCGACATGCCGAGCTTACTCCACAGCTTATCCTTCACGGCACCCTCCACTAATCCCCGATAGAAGATTTTCCTAGGCTGTGAAAGGTCACTGGACCGTGGAATGGCCTGTAAAGCCGCCAGACATTCGAGCAGGAATTTCGGTCGCACCCAAGGCCTGACGGTCAGCCATAGGGTCGGGGGCGTGATGGTAAGGCAAGGGAACATGTCCCTCACTACCCCCGCAAGCAACCGATCTTCCTCCAACGCGCGCCTGAGGAATGCCAACCTTGAAGCGAGCACGTGGCTCCTCAAGTGTGGCATCCCCAGACCCCCTTGACACGGACGGAGGCAACAGACTCCTTTGTCGACCATGTGTTTGCGTCCTCTCCACAGACAGGAGAATAGCAAACGCTCGAGCGCCTTCTCATGATCGTCACAAAGGGGAAGTACTGACAGCCGGTAAAGGATCATGGGAAAGAGGTATGTGTTACACACCTCCGCCAAGCCCTTCACGGAGAGACCCCGTCGACGCCAAATCTTGACCGACGCGCCGACCTTTGCCAGTACTTCTGACCAGTTTTTCTCCAGCTGTAAGTCCGGACCGAACCAAACTCCGAGGAGCTTGACCGGCCCGTCCGTCCAGCTGAAGGGCCCCGGGAGGGAAACTCCCTTCCAGGCACCTAACCGCAAGCCGGATGACTTGTCGCAGTTAATTCTGGCCCCTGTCACCTTCTCGTACCGTACAAGCGCCTGGTGTACCGCCTCTATGTCCCTGCGGGAGGACACAAAGGTCGTTACGTCATCGGCGTACGCAGAAACCCTGGCTCGAGCTCCGCCAGGGACTTCAATTCCACGCAGGACCGGACTGCCCGTCTCGTCCCTTAGCCTGCGAAGGAGGGGCTCCAAACACAGGACATAAAGGAGAGAAGACAGTGGACAACCCTGTCGGACCGACCTAGACAGCGCGAAAGCGCCCGACAGCTTCCCGTTCACCTGTACCACAGCCTTGGGGGAGCGATACAGAAGGCTAATCCAGCGGCTGAAGTCGGGTTTGAATCCGGCGGCCTGCAGGACAGCAGCCAGGTAGCCATGGTCAATCCTATCAAATGCCTTGGACTGATCTAAATTGATCAGCGCGGCCTCATCGTCGTCTTCTACACCCTCTATGATCGTGCGAATCAAGTGCAGGTTGCTCTGAATTGTTCTCCCCTTCACAGAACAAGTCTGATCCGGTTCCAACAGAGACTCGGCAACTAGCTGCAAGCGATTCGTCAGGATCTTGGCCAAAATCTTTAACTCTGTGTTTAGCAGAGTTATGGGCCTGTAGTCATCTAGTTCCCTCCCAACCTTCTTGCCTTTTCTCAACAGCGTGATCACGCCCCTGGTGATCCGACCGGGGATGGACCCCTGCCGAAACCAGTGGTTGAACACGACAGCCAAGAGCGGGACAAAAAGGTGCGACATCCTCAAGTACAATTCATAGGGCAAACCATCCAAACCTGGCGACTTGCCACTGCTGACCTTCTTCAAAGCCACGTAGATTTCGTCCTCCGTAATCTCCCCTTCGCAGCTAGCCGCTTCAGCCGGCAAAAGCCGGGGAAAGTCAGCCAAATAGCTGCGAAACTCCTCGTCACGGAGACCAGGCTCCTTGGTAAATCGGTGCTCGAAATGCTGCCGGAACGCCTCGCACATGTCGTCGGTGGACCTAAGGAGATGTCCCTCCGGGTCGCGTACCTCTCGAATGTACCGGTCGCCGGCATGGCGAATTTCTTCCTTGCGCAGTTCCGCGCCCATGTTCACAGCTTCGGAAGACATCTTGCTTAACTTAGCCCTAATTACCTGACCCATGTAGCGCCCGCTAGTCGAGCGCTCCAGGGCCTCCCCTGGCTAAGGCTATTTCTAGGGGATCCCCACCAGCCTCCGCCCGGGCGAAATTAGCACTAAGTGTCTTTGCCTCCGCAGCCTTATCTAAGTTGAGCCGCTGGCTATATTTGGTGGCGAAAGACCTAATGGAGTCCTTAAGGTTAACCCACCACTTACTCCCAATGACTCGCCCAATTAACGCCCGCTGCACTAGTTTTGTCAGCTGGTCACGAAAGTCCCGCCTGTCCAGTAAGGACTGATTGAACTTCCAATAACCAGCCAACCTAGGCCTAAAGTCTAACGCCACCCGGGCACAAACAAGTTTGTGGTCCGAGTAGCCTAACCAGTGGAACGTTGGACATTCTAAGAAGTCTATGTCGGCTTCTCTCACTAACATCCTATCCAGGTACGCAGATACCCGGGTAGAAGGCCAACTATGCGTCCACGTCCACATGCTCCCATCCGGATGATCGACCCGGTATCTATCGACGAGACCAAATTCGCCGATCAGATCAACCAGGCTACGATCACCACTCCACCCGCTAGCGCCCCTTCCTCTATCCCATTTGGGGGTTAGGACGGCATTCCAGTCCCCAACTAAGATTAGCCGTGTTGAATGCACCATGAAGGGCTCCAACAGCCGAAAGAAAGAGACACGCTCACCTTGAACATTGGGCGCATAAACCACAATCAGCCGGAACGACTTGCTTTTCACTGCAATATCGGCCACGATCAGCCGGCCCTCGGCACCGACATGGACAAGGTCAACCCTCGCGTCCAGGGTACGCTTGACCAGCAAAGAAACACCTCTGGCCAGCCGGCTCCCATATGCTGAATAGACGACAAAGTCGTTAGACAGCACACACGAGTCGACTTCGCAAACAAAGTGAGTCTCTTGGATCGCGGCCACATCCACGCCGAAGGACAAGAGGTCACGAAGCAGGCGAGCCGCCTTACCCCGATCCCTCAGGCCCTTCGCATTTATACTGGCTAACTTAATAGACATTCTTTAGATCTGAAACGAAAAAACAGAAAAAGACATGCAACAGACGGCTCTACTCGCATACCGGGTAGAAATCTCGGGTAGACGGGACCCCGACGGACTGTCCTAGGGACCCTGTACCAATGTCGGACGTAATCCGTCCGTCTAAGACAATTCCGCCGACGTCCGTGGGGTAGGTTAGCTTTAGAACCCTATACAGACAGGGGTGGATTAAAACGGGGAACCTCCCCGAACAATTTTTTGCCATCTTTGCAAGTTCTGGTGAGTTTTCTATCGCCATAGTCATTTTTGGGTATTGTTTCTGCACCTCGGCGATATGGTCCCAGACCCGCAGGTTCCCACCGGTATTTCTTACCAGGGTGATGACACCTGGGGCCTGGGGAAAGTTCCTCGGGTCTTCAGTGGACAGACCCTTCACCGAGGTGAGTTTAAGTAGAGGCTTGAGCAGCCTTCGACGCTGGGAAGACCACTCGTCTACGATGCTGTCCTTGACTTCCATTAGGGCATCCCCACGAGGGAGGGCATATTTCTTCTTAGCCCGAGTGGGAGTGGGAGCAGGAGAAGGGGAGGGAGAAGGTGTTGTGGCACTAGCTTTGCCCAAGGGGGTCAGTTTAAAAACTGGGGACTGGGAAGCTTTAAGCGGGGACGAGGGGAGACTTTTCGCCTTTTGGGCATACGTACTCCTTACGGGGGAGACCGGCAGTGAAGAACATTTGTTTACTGCCTTCCTCCTCTCAACGCTTCTACTCTTTCGCCGACTTTTAGGGTTGTCGATGTCTTCCTCCCCTTCATCTCTCCCTCTCTTCAGGGAAGCCGCTCTATCTACCTCCATTCGCTGTTCCTCTGGGGGGGTTGGACTTCTGTCCTTCCTCTGTTTGGGAGGCGACTTCTTTTTGGGCGCCTCCTTTGTTGTTACGGGCGACATGCCAGGTGGCAGCACCTTTGCAGGGGAAGGTGTTTTGCCCTTCTTCCGGCTCACCACCTGCCACTCGCCCTCTTTGTTTGCTACCGGAGCTGGTGTTACCGGTTTTACGCCCTCTTTCTCCATGGGCTGCTGTTTCTGTTTTGCTGGTTGTGCTAGTTGGGCCGCTGGGGCCGGGTTCTTGGTTGGACACGCCTTAGCGACGTGCTCCGCGGCTCCGCAGACCCAACAGCATGGCTTCCTTCCTTCTACCACGATGAAAATCCTACGACCCCTGCAGGTGAGGATGTTGGGAATTTTCCCGATATTCTCCTTCGACGCAGTCACCTGCAGGGTCATATCACCTGTCATAAAGCCAGCCTTCGACCGCAGCGAGGAGACTGAGGCCACCTTTCCGTATCCTGCGAAAAAGGCGCCAACGTGGTCTTCATCAATTTCCATGGGGACGCCATGCAGTGTAATTTTCACTTTCCGGGCACCCATGTATTCAGTGCTGAACTGGAGTGATTTCGTCTCCAGTACTTCTCCGATCAGACGTTTCGCCTCCTCGGCCGAGCCCAGCAAGACGTCCCACATGGAATTGCCCCTCCTCGCCACGGCCCTGGCTTTAATCTTCAAAGCTTTAATGGCTTCTTCCAATACGTCCCTTGAGACTCCCACCAACTTGTGCGATTTTATGTCCTTAGTATGCAGGGTAATAATCCTTGCCTCAATGTCGGCCAACTTATCCGGCACAGAGACCAGCTCTGTGCCCTTAATGTACTCCGCATATTTGGCTCTTATCTCCTCATAGTACTTCTCGTCCTTACATATCATCACACTGGTTGTCTTACTCGCTGTCCATCCGGAAGTGGACGGTAAGGGGGAACCTGCTGCTGGAACTGAGGGTGACTCCCGTGGCGGTAGTTGCGAGTCACCCTCCTTCCCTCCCACCGACGCCATGGTGGGAGGCACGACTTCGTCCGGCCTCTCTGAGGCCATTGCCTCCTAAGAGGCCTGAAAAAAGAAACACTGGACAACTGTCCTCCGGTGTTTCACGACCGGTGAAGGTCGCTACTTTTCACGCAGCCACAAGCAATGAACTTGGGTGGAGAAACAGAAATCCCGAAACCACAGATATAGTATAAGCTACTATGGAACAGATACTACACTTTGATCCTACCCATAAAAACCACGGAACGCAATTATGGGGAGGAAGATGGCTCGTTTTATTTATTCTGAGCTTACAGAATTGTGGCTCAAGGCCAGAAAAATGGGAGGGGGAACAAAACTTGGGGTGGTCTTCAGCTACTCTATCCTATACCTAGCTAATCAGATTCACGACCCATGCATACGTTACAATGATTCTCATTCACCATAAGAATTTGTCCATCATCACTCATACTTGTCAAGCACCAAAATACCGCGAAACGTACCGGGGACCTAAAAACGCCCCAAATGTACATAAAAATTTATTACTATATACAAATATAATACAAAAATATCTTTAAAAATTTGCACATGAAATGATATGATGGGAAGGGTGTGTGAAGAAACAAAAAATCCCCAAAACAAAAATAATTTCAAATGAATATTTATACATAATGTTAGTAAGACCCAAACACACCCACATAATTAAAGAGGCCGCTGTATTCTGTCTTAAAAGACAAAATCAAGAAGCACTCTTTCTAAGGGGAATGGAGACACAGGGAACAAAAATAAATTGGACTGGAGAATATATAAGGCTGACCCAGCCGAGAATGAAACGGGACAAAATAACTCTGGACAATGGGGATCTCGAACTGGATCATAACAAAAGCAAGGGAGCCGGGAACAGGCTAGGACAAACCCACTCACTCACATTAACTAGGTACACAAAAGAATACTTTACCTTAACCACGGGAGGGGTTCCAGAGGAATCCACCCCGATGCGAGCAGCAGATCTAAAAAAGAAAATCAAGACTAGCCCCGGTCACACGAACCAGGCTCGCTGCATATATCCACCTTTTGCTAAAGTCTGTCGGGTGCAGCCGTTTCCGTTCAGTTCTAATCTTCATTTTGAGCTGGTGCTCAAAATATCGGATTAGATCCTGATCCGAAAGACGACCTCCCCGCAAGACTTCCTCCAGACGCGTCATCCAGATCACCATTCTAGCCGTGGCCAGTAGCGACAGAAACACCATCCGCTTCACTCCAGAGTACGGGGGCGACACATTGTCCACAGCGTATGCGCGATCAATGAGCACAAGCTCCCGCGGCGCGATACGAGCAGTCAACTCGCCGACACGCGCCCACAACGGGCGAACGCGCGAACAATGGAAGAAGGCGTGCGCAGACGTCTCCTTAATTCCAAGGTCGCAACGTTCACAATCTGGCAAATCCGCCAGGCCCATTGCGAAACGCTTGTCATTGAGCGACAAACCATTCCGAGCCAATCGCCAGGTCAGAGAAAACTCAGAGTTGCTGAGCCAATCCGCACCTGGCGCCCAAGACCAATGAGAGCGGTACTCCACTCTCGACATGCCGAGCTTACTCCACAGCTTATCCTTCACGGCACCCTCCACTAATCCCCGATAGAAGATTTTCCTAGGCTGTGAAAGGTCACTGGACCGTGGAATGGCCTGTAAAGCCGCCAGACATTCGAGCAGGAATTTCGGTCGCACCCAAGGCCTGACGGTCAGCCATAGGGTCGGGGGCGTGATGGTAAGGCAAGGGAACATGTCCCTCACTACCCCCGCAAGCAACCGATCTTCCTCCAACGCGCGCCTGAGGAATGCCAACCTTGAAGCGAGCACGTGGCTCCTCAAGTGTGGCATCCCCAGACCCCCTTGACACGGACGGAGGCAACAGACTCCTTTGTCGACCATGTGTTTGCGTCCTCTCCACAGACAGGAGAATAGCAAACGCTCGAGCGCCTTCTCATGATCGTCACAAAGGGGAAGTACTGACAGCCGGTAAAGGATCATGGGAAAGAGGTATGTGTTACACACCTCCGCCAAGCCCTTCACGGAGAGACCCCGTCGACGCCAAATCTTGACCGACGCGCCGACCTTTGCCAGTACTTCTGACCAGTTTTTCTCCAGCTGTAAGTCCGGACCGAACCAAACTCCGAGGAGCTTGACCGGCCCGTCCGTCCAGCTGAAGGGCCCCGGGAGGGAAACTCCCTTCCAGGCACCTAACCGCAAGCCGGATGACTTGTCGCAGTTAATTCTGGCCCCTGTCACCTTCTCGTACCGTACAAGCGCCTGGTGTACCGCCTCTATGTCCCTGCGGGAGGACACAAAGGTCGTTACGTCATCGGCGTACGCAGAAACCCTGGCTCGAGCTCCGCCAGGGACTTCAATTCCACGCAGGACCGGACTGCCCGTCTCGTCCCTTAGCCTGCGAAGGAGGGGCTCCAAACACAGGACATAAAGGAGAGAAGACAGTGGACAACCCTGTCGGACCGACCTAGACAGCGCGAAAGCGCCCGACAGCTTCCCGTTCACCTGTACCACAGCCTTGGGGGAGCGATACAGAAGGCTAATCCAGCGGCTGAAGTCGGGTTTGAATCCGGCGGCCTGCAGGACAGCAGCCAGGTAGCCATGGTCAATCCTATCAAATGCCTTGGACTGATCTAAATTGATCAGCGCGGCCTCATCGTCGTCTTCTACACCCTCTATGATCGTGCGAATCAAGTGCAGGTTGCTCTGAATTGTTCTCCCCTTCACAGAACAAGTCTGATCCGGTTCCAACAGAGACTCGGCAACTAGCTGCAAGCGATTCGTCAGGATCTTGGCCAAAATCTTTAACTCTGTGTTTAGCAGAGTTATGGGCCTGTAGTCATCTAGTTCCCTCCCAACCTTCTTGCCTTTTCTCAACAGCGTGATCACGCCCCTGGTGATCCGACCGGGGATGGACCCCTGCCGAAACCAGTGGTTGAACACGACAGCCAAGAGCGGGACAAAAAGGTGCGACATCCTCAAGTACAATTCATAGGGCAAACCATCCAAACCTGGCGACTTACCACTGCCGACCTTCTTCAAAGCCACGTAGATTTCGTCCTCCGTAATCTCCCCTTCGCAGCTAGCCGCTTCAGCCGGCAAAAGCCGGGGAAAGTCAGCCAAATAGCTGCGAAACTCCTCGTCACGGAGACCAGGCTCCTTGGTAAATCGGTGCTCGAAATGCTGCCGGAACGCCTCGCACATGTCGTCGGTGGACCTAAGGAGATGTCCCTCCGGGTCGCGTACCTCTCGAATGTACCGGTCGCCGGCATGGCGAATTTCTTCCTTGCGCAGTTCCGCGCCCATGTTCACAGCTTCGGAAGACATCTTGCTTAACTTAGCCCTAATTACCTGACCCATGTAGCGCCCGCTAGTCGAGCGCTCCAGGGCCTCCCTGGCTAAGGCTATTTCTAGGGGATCCCCACCAGCCTCCGCCCGGGCGAAATTAGCACTAAGTGTCTTTGCCTCCGCAGCCTTATCTAAGTTGAGCCGCTGGCTATATTTGGTGGCGAAAGACCTAATGGAGTCCTTAAGGTTAACCCACCACTTACTCCCAATGACTCGCCCAATTAACGCCCGCTGCACTAGTTTTGTCAGCTGGTCACGAAAGTCCCGCCTGTCCAGTAAGGACTGATTAAACTTCCAATAACCAGCCAACCTAGGCCTAAATTCTAACGCCACACGGGCACAAACGAGTTTGTGGTCCGAGTAGCCTAACCAGTGGAACGTTGGACATTCTAAGAAGTCTATGTCGGCTTCTCTCACTAACATCCTATCCAGGTACGCAGATACCCGGGTAGAAGGCCAACTACGCGTCCACGTCCACATGCTCCCATCCGGGTGATCGACCCGGTATCTATCGACGAGACCAAATTCGCCGATCAGATCAACCAGGCTACGATCACCACTCCACCCGCTAGCGCCCCTTCCTCTATCCCATTTGGGGGTTAGGACGGCATTCCAGTCCCCAACTAAGATTAGCCGTGTTGAATGCACCATGAAGGGCTCCAACAGCCGAAAGAAAGAGACACGCTCACCTTGAACATTGGGCGCATAAACCACAATCAGCCGGAACGACTTGCTTTTCACTGCAATATCGGCCACGATCAGCCGGCCCTCGGCACCGACATGGACAAGGTCCACCCTCGCGTCCAGGGTACGCTTGACCAGCAAAGAAACACCTCTGGCCAGCCGGCTCCCATATGCTGAATAGACGACAAAGTCGTTAGACAGCACACACGAGTCGACTTCGCAAACAAAGTGAGTCTCTTGGATCGCGGCCACATCCACGCCGAAGGACAAGAGGTCACGAAGCAGGCGAGCCGCCTTACCCCGATCCCTCAGGCCCTTCGCATTTATACTGGCTAACTTAATAGACATTCTTTAGATCTGAAACGAAAAAACAGAAAAAGACATGCAACAGACGGCTCTACTCGCATACCGGGTAGAAATCTCGGGAGGGTAGACGGGACCCCGACGGACTGTCCTAGGGACCCTGTACCAATGTCGGACGTAATCCGTCCGTCTAAGACAATTCCGCCGACGTCCGTGGGGTAGGTTAGCTTTAGAACCCTATACAGACAGGGGTGGATTAAAACGGGGAACCTCCCCGAACAATTTTTTGCCATCTTTGCAAGTTCTGGTGAGTTTTCTATCGCCATAGTCATTTTTGGGTATTGTTTCTGCACCTCGGCGATATGGTCCCAGACCCGCAGGTTCCCACCGGTATTTCTTACCAGGGTGATGACACCTGGGGCCTGGGGAAAGTTCCTCGGGTCTTCAGTGGACAGACCCTTCACCGAGGTGAGTTTAAGTAGAGGCTTGAGCAGCCTTCGACGCTGGGAAGACCACTCGTCTACGATGCTGTCCTTGACTTCCATTAGGGCATCCCCACGAGGGAGGGCATATTTCTTCTTAGCCCGAGTGGGAGTGGGAGCAGGAGAAGGGGAGGGAGAAGGTGTTGTGGCACTAGCTTTGCCCAAGGGGGTCAGTTTAAAAACTGGGGACTGGGAAGCTTTAAGCGGGGACGAGGGGAGACTTTTCGCCTTTTGGGCATACGTACTCCTTACGGGGGAGACCGGCAGTGAAGAACATTTGTTTACTGCCTTCCTCCTCTCAACGCTTCTACTCTTTCGCCGACTTTTAGGGTTGTCGATGTCTTCCTCCCCTTCATCTCTCCCTCTCTTCAGGGAAGCCGCTCTATCTACCTCCATTCGCTGTTCCTCTGGGGGGGTTGGACTTCTGTCCTTCCTCTGTTTGGGAGGCGACTTCTTTTTGGGCGCCTCCTTTGTTGTTACGGGCGACATGCCAGGTGGCAGCACCTTTGCAGGGGAAGGTGTTTTGCCCTTCTTCCGGCTCACCACCTGCCACTCGCCCTCTTTGTTTGCTACCGGAGCTGGTGTTACCGGTTTTACGCCCTCTTTCTCCATGGGCTGCTGTTTCTGTTTTGCTGGTTGTGCTAGTTGGGCCGCTGGGGCCGGGTTCTTGGTTGGACACGCCTTAGCGACGTGCTCCGCGGCTCCGCAGACCCAACAGCATGGCTTCCTTCCTTCTACCACGATGAAAATCCTACGACCCCTGCAGGTGAGGATGTTGGGAATTTTCCCGATATTCTCCTTCGACGCAGTCACCTGCAGGGTCATATCACCGGTCATAAAGCCAGCCTTCGACCGCAGCGAGGAGACTGAGGCCACCTTTCCGTATCCTGCGAAAAAGGCGCCAACGTGGTCTTCATCAATTTCCATGGGGACGCCATGCAGTGTAATTTTCACTTTCCGGGCACCCATGTATTCAGTGCTGAACTGGAGTGATTTCGTCTCCAGTACTTCTCCGATCAGACGTTTCGCCTCCTCGGCCGAGCCCAGCAAGACGTCCCACATGGAATTGCCCCTCCTCGCCACGGCCCTGGCTTTAATCTTCAAAGCTTTAATGGCTTCTTCCAATACGTCCCTTGAGACTCCCACCAACTTGTGCGATTTTATGTCCTTAGTATGCAGGGTAATAATCCTTGCCTCAATGTCGGCCAACTTATCCGGCACAGAGACCAGCTCTGTGCCCTTAATGTACTCCGCATATTTGGCTCTTATCTCCTCATAGTACTTCTCGTCCTTACATATCATCACACTGGTTGTCTTACTCGCTGTCCATCCGGAAGTGGACGGTAAGGGGGAACCTGCTGCTGGAACTGAGGGTGACTCCCGTGGCGGTAGTTGCCAGTCACCCTCCTTCCCTCCCACCGACGCCATGGTGGGAGGCACGACTTCGTCCGGCCTCTCTGAGGCCATTGCCTCCTAAGAGGCCTGAAAAAAGAAACACTGGACAACTGTCCTCCGGTGTTTCACGACCGGTGAAGGTCGCTACTTTTCACGCAGCCACAAGCAATGAACTTGGGTGGAGAAACAGAAATCCCGAAACCACAGATATAGTATAAGCTACTATGGAACAGATACTACACTTTGATCCTACCCATAAAAACCACGGAACGCAATTATGGGGAGGAAGATGGCTCGTTTTATTTATTTTGTAATACACAAAATTATGGCTCAAGGCCAGAAAACTGGGAGGGGGAACAAAACTTGGGAAGGTCTTCAATAACTCTATCCTATACCTAGCTAATCAGATTCACGACCCATACATACGTTACAATGATTCTCATTCACCATAAGAATTTGTCCATCAACACTCGTACTTATCTAGCACCAAAATACCGCGAAACATACCGGGGACCTAAAAACGCCCCAAATGTACATAAAAATTTATTACTATATACAAATATAATACAAAAATAACTTTAAAAATTTGTACATGAAATGATGTGATGGGGAGGGGGTATGAAGAAACAAAAAATCCCCAAAACAAAAACAATTTCAAATGAATATTTATACATTATGTTAGTAAGACCCAAACACACCCACATAATTAAAGAGGCCACTGTATTCTGCCTGTAGAGACAAAATCAAGCCGCTCTCTTTCTAAAGGGGAATGGCGAAGTAGGGTATAAAATAAATTGGACTGGAGAATATATAAGGCTGACCCAGCCGAGAATGAAACGGGACAAAATAACTCTGGACAATGGGGATCTCGAACTGGATCATAACAAAAGCAAGGGAGCCGGGAACAGGCCGGGACTAACACTATCACTCACATTAACTAGGTATACAAAAGAATACTTTACCTTAACCACGGGAGGGGTTCCAGAGGAATCCACCCCGATGCGAGCAGCAGATCTAAAAAAGAAAATCAAGACTAGCCCCGGTCACACGAACCAGGCTCGCTGCATATATCCACCTTTTGCTAAAGTCTGTCGGGTGCAGCCGTTTCCGTTCAGTTCTAATCTTCATTTTGAGCTGGTGCTCAAAATATCGGATTAGATCCTGATCCGAAAGACGACCTCCCCGCAAGACTTCCTCCAGACGCGTCATCCAAATCACCATTCTAGCCGTGGCCAGTAGCGACAGAAACACCATCCGCTTCACTCCAGAGTACGGGGGCGACACATTGTCCACAGCGTATGCGCGATCAATGAGCACAAGCTCCCGCGGCGCGATACGAGCAGTCAACTCGCCGACACGCGCCCACAACGGGCGAACGCGCGAACAATGGAAGAAGGCGTGCGCAGACGTCTCCTTAATTCCAAGGTCGCAACGTTCACAATCTGGCAAATCCGCCAGGCCCATTGCGAAACGCTTGTCATTGAGCGACAAACCATTCCGAGCCAATCGCCAGGTCAGAGAAAACTCAGAGTTGCTGAGCCAATCCGCACCTGGCGCCCAAGACCAATGAGAGCGGTACTCCACTCTCGACATGCCGAGCTTACTCCACAGCTTATCCTTCACGGCACCCTCCACTAATCCCCGATAGAAGATTTTCCTAGGCTGTGAAAGGTCACTGGACCGTGGAATGGCCTGTAAAGCCGCCAGACATTCGAGCAGGAATTTCGGTCGCACCCAAGGCCTGACGGTCAGCCATAGGGTCGGGGGCGTGATGGTAAGGCAAGGGAACATGTCCCTCACTACCCCCGCAAGCAACCGATCTTCCTCCAACGCGCGCCTGAGGAATGCCAACCTTGAAGCGAGCACGTGGCTCCTCAAGTGTGGCATCCCCAGACCCCCTTGACACGGACGGAGGCAACAGACTCCTTTGTCGACCATGTGTTTGCGTCCTCTCCACAGACAGGAGAATAGCAAACGCTCGAGCGCCTTCTCATGATCGTCACAAAGGGGAAGTACTGACAGCCGGTAAAGGATCATGGGAAAGAGGTATGTGTTACACACCTCCGCCAAGCCCTTCACGGAGAGACCCCGTCGACGCCAAATCTTGACCGACGCGCCGACCTTTGCCAGTACTTCTGACCAGTTTTTCTCCAGCTGTAAGTCCGGACCGAACCAAACTCCGAGGAGCTTGACCGGCCCGTCCGTCCAGCTGAAGGGCCCCGGGAGGGAAACTCCCTTCCAGGCACCTAACCGCAAGCCGGATGACTTGTCGCAGTTAATTCTGGCCCCTGTCACCTTCTCGTACCGTACAAGCGCCTGGTGTACCGCCTCTATGTCCCTGCGGGAGGACACAAAGGTCGTTACGTCATCGGCGTACGCAGAAACCCTGGCTCGAGCTCCGCCAGGGACTTCAATTCCACGCAGGACCGGACTGCCCGTCTCGTCCCTCAGCCGGCGAAGGAGGGGCTCCAACGCCAAGACATAAAGAGAAGACAGTGGACAACCCTGTCGGACCGACCTAGACAGCGCGAAAGCGCCCGACAGCTTCCCGTTCACCTGTACCACAGCCTTGGGGGAGCGATACAGAAGGCTAATCCAGCGGCTGAAGTCGGGTTTGAATCCGGCGGCCTGCAGGACAGCAGCCAGGTAGCCATGGTCAATCCTATCAAATGCCTTGGACTGATCTAAATTGATCAGCGCGGCCTCATCGTCGTCTTCTACACCCTCTATGATCGTGCGAATCAAGTGCAGGTTGCTCTGAATTGTTCTCCCCTTCACAGAACAAGTCTGATCCGGTTCCAACAGAGACTCGGCAACTAGCTGCAAGCGATTCGTCAGGATCTTGGCCAAAATCTTTAACTCTGTGTTTAGCAGAGTTATGGGCCTGTAGTCATCTAGTTCCCTCCCAACCTTCTTGCCTTTTCTCAACAGCGTGATCACGCCCCTGGTGATCCGACCGGGGATGGACCCCTGCCGAAACCAGTGGTTGAACACGACAGCCAAGAGCGGGACAAAAAGGTGCGACATCCTCAAGTACAATTCATAGGGCAAACCATCCAAACCTGGCGACTTGCCACTGCCGACCTTCTTCAAAGCCACGTAGATTTCGTCCTCCGTAATCTCCCCTTCGCAGCTAGCCGCTTCAGCCGGCAAAAGCCGGGGAAAGTCAGCCAAATAGCTGCGAAACTCCTCGTCACGGAGACCAGGCTCCTTGGTAAATCGGTGCTCGAAATGCTGCCGGAACGCCTCGCACATGTCGTCGGTGGACCTAAGGAGATGTCCCTCCGGGTCGCGTACCTCTCGAATGTACCGGTCGCCGGCATGGCGAATTTCTTCCTTGCGCAGTTCCGCGCCCATGTTCACAGCTTCGGAAGACATCTTGCTTAACTTAGCCCTAATTACCTGACCCATGTAGCGCCCGCTAGTCGAGCGCTCCAGGGCCTCCCTGGCTAAGGCTATTTCTAGGGGATCCCCACCAGCCTCCGCCCGGGCGAAATTAGCACTAAGTGTCTTTGCCTCCGCAGCCTTATCTAAGTTGAGCCGCTGGCTATATTTGGTGGCGAAAGACCTAATGGAGTCCTTAAGGTTAACCCACCACTTACTCCCAATGACTCGCCCAATTAACGCCCGCTGCACTAGTTTTGTCAGCTGGTCACGAAAGTCCCGCCTGTCCAGTAAGGACTGATTGAACTTCCAATAACCAGCCAACCTAGGCCTAAAGTCTAACGCCACCCGGGCACAAACAAGTTTGTGGTCCGAGTAGCCTAACCAGTGGAACGTTGGACATTCTAAGAAGTCTATGTCGGCTTCTCTCACTAACATCCTATCCAGGTACGCAGATACCCGGGTAGAAGGCCAACTATGCGTCCACGTCCACATGCTCCCATCCGGATGATCGACCCGGTATCTATCGACGAGACCAAAATCGCCGATCAGATCAACCAGGCTACGATCACCACTCCACCCGCTAGCGCCCCTTCCTCTATCCCATTTGGGGGTTAGGACGGCATTCCAGTCCCCAACTAAGATTAGCCGTGTTGAATGCACCATGAAGGGCTCCAACAGCCGAAAGAAAGAGACACGCTCACCTTGAACATTGGGCGCATAAACCACAATCAGCCGGAACGACTTGCTTTTCACTGCAATATCGGCCACGATCAGCCGGCCCTCGGCACCGACATGGACAAGGTCCACCCTCGCGTCCAGGGTACGCTTGACCAGCAAAGAAACACCTCTGGCCAGCCGGCTCCCATATGCTGAATAGACGACAAAGTCGTTAGACAGCACACACGAGTCGACTTCGCAAACAAAGTGAGTCTCTTGGATCGCGGCCACATCCACGCCGAAGGACAAGAGGTCACGAAGCAGGCGAGCCGCCTTACCCCGATCCCTCAGGCCCTTCGCATTTATACTGGCTAACTTAATAGACATTCTTTAGA
Source organism: Ascarosepion bandense (assembly GCA_037127315.1). NCBI lineage: Eukaryota > Metazoa > Mollusca > Cephalopoda > Sepiida > Sepiidae > Ascarosepion > Ascarosepion bandense. The sequence goes on from JBBBDQ010000562.1 coordinate 2,538,924, forward strand.
TCTGAAACGAAAAAACAGAAAAAAGACATGCAACAGACGGCTCTACTCGCATACCGGGTAGAAATCTCGGGTAGACGGGACCCCGACGGACTGTCCTAGGGACCCTGTACCAATGTCGGACGTAATCCGTCCGTCTAAGACAATTCCGCCGACGTCCGTGGGGTAGGTTAGCTTTAGAACCCTATACAGACAGGGGTGGATTAAAACGGGGAACCTCCCCGAACAATTTTTTGCCATCTTTGCAAGTTCTGGTGAGTTTTCTATCGCCATAGTCATTTTTGGGTATTGTTTCTGCACCTCGGCGATATGGTCCCAGACCCGCAGGTTCCCACCGGTATTTCTTACCAGGGTGATGACACCTGGGGCCTGGGGAAAAGTTCCTCGGGTCTTCAGTGGACAGACCCTTCACCGAGGTGAGTTTAAGTAGAGGCTTGAGCAGCCTTCGACGCTGGGAAGACCACTCGTCTACGATGCTGTCCTTGACTTCCATTAGGGCATCCCCACGAGGGAGGGCATATTTCTTCTTAGCCCGAGTGGGAGTGGGAGCAGGAGAAGGGGAGGGAGAAGGTGTTGTGGCACTAGCTTTGCCCAAGGGGGTCAGTTTAAAAACTGGGGACTGGGAAGCTTTAAGCGGGGACGAGGGGAGACTTTTCGCCTTTTGGGCATACGTACTCCTTACGGGGGAGACCGGCAGTGAAGAACATTTGTTTACTGCCTTCCTCCTCTCAACGCTTCTACTCTTTCGCCGACTTTTAGGGTTGTCGATGTCTTCCTCCCCTTCATCTCTCCCTCTCTTCAGGGAAGCCGCTCTATCTACCTCCATTCGCTGTTCCTCTGGGGGGGTTGGACTTCTGTCCTTCCTCTGTTTGGGAGGCGACTTCTTTTTGGGCGCCTCCTTTGTTGTTACGGGCGACATGCCAGGTGGCAGCACCTTTGCAGGGGAAGGTGTTTTGCCCTTCTTCCGGCTCACCACCTGCCACTCGCCCTCTTTGTTTGCTACCGGAGCTGGTGTTACCGGTTTTACGCCCTCTTTCTCCATGGGCTGCTGTTTCTGTTTTGCTGGTTGTGCTAGTTGGGCCGCTGGGGCCGGGTTCTTGGTTGGACACGCCTTAGCGACGTGCTCCGCGGCTCCGCAGGCCCAACAGCATGGCTTCCTTCCTTCTACCACGATGAAAATCCTACGACCCCTGCAGGTGAGGATGTTGGGAATTTTCCCGATATTCTCCTTCGACGCAGTCACCTGCAGGGTCATATCACCGGTCATAAAGCCAGCCTTCGACCGCAGCGAGGAGACTGAGGCCACCTTTCCGTATCCTGCGAAAAAGGCGCCAACGTGGTCTTCATCAATTTCCATGGGGACGCCATGCAGTGTAATTTTCACTTTCCGGGCACCCATGTATTCAGTGCTGAACTGGAGTGATTTCGTCTCCAGTACTTCTCCGATCAGACGTTTCGCCTCCTCGGCCGAGCCCAGCAAGACGTCCCACATGGAATTGCCCCTCCTCGCCACGGCCCTGGCTTTAATCTTCAAAGCTTTAATGGCTTCTTCCAATACGTCCCTTGAGACTCCCACCAACTTGTGCGATTTTATGTCTTTAGTATGCAAGGTGATAATCCTTGCCTCAATGTCGGCTAACTTATCCGGCACAGAGACCAGCTCTGTGCCCTTAATGTACTCCGCATATTTGGCTCTTATCTCCTCGTAGTACTTCTCATCCTTACATATCATCACACTGGTTGTCTTACTCGCTGTCCATCCGGAAGTGGACGGTATGGGGGAACCAGCTGCTGGAACTGAGGGTGACTCCCGTGGCGGTAGTTGCCAGTCACCCTCTTTCCCTCCCACCGACGCCATGGTGGGAGGAACGACTTCGTCCGGCCTATCTAAGGCCATTGCCTCCTAAGAGGCCTGAAAAAAAGAAAAACTGGACAACTGTCCTCCGGTGTTTCACGACCGGTGAAGGTCGCTACTTTTCACGCAGCCACAAGCAATGAACTTGGGTGGAGAAACAGAAATCCCGAAACCACAGATATAGTATAAGCTACTATGGAACAGATACTACACTTTGATCCTACCCATAAAAACCACGGAACGCAATTATGGGGAGGAAGATGGCTCGTTTTATTTATTTTGTTTTTACACAAAATTGTGGCTCAAGGCCAAAAACTGGGAGGGGGAACAAAACTTGGGGTGGTCTTCAGCTACTCTATCCTATACCTAGCTAACCAGATTCACGACCCATACATACGTTACAATGATTCTCATTCACCATAAGAATTTGCCCATCAACACTCATACCTATCAAGCACCAAAAAACCGCAAAACATACCGGGGACCTAAAAACGCCCCAAATGTACATAAAAATTTATTACTATATACAAATATAATACAAAAATAACTTTAAAAATTTGTACATGAAATGATATGATGGGAAGGGGGTATGAAGAAACAAAAAATCCCCAAAACAAAAACAATTTCAAATGAATATTTATACATTATGTTAGTAAGACCCAAACACACCCACATAATTAAAGAGGCCACTGTATTCTGCCTGTATAGACAAAATCAAGCCGCTCTCTTTCTACGGGGAATGGAGAAATAGGTTAAAAAATAAAATGGACTGGAGAATATATAAGGCTGACCCAGCCGAGAATAAAACGGGACAAAATAACTCTGGACAATGGGGATCTCGAACTGGATCATAACAAAAGCAAGGGAGCCGGGAACAGGCTAGGACAAACCCACTCACTCACGTTAACTAGGTACACAAAAGAATACTTTACCTTAACCACGGGAGGGGTTCCAGAGGAATCCACCCCGATGCGAGCAGCAGATCTAAAAAAGAAAATCAAGACTAGCCCCGGTCACACGAACCAGGCTCGCTGCATATATCCACCTTTTGCTAAAGTCTGTCGGGTGCAGCCGTTTCCGTTCAGTTCTAATCTTCATTTTGAGCTGGTGCTCAAAATATCGGATTAGATCCTGATCCGAAAGACGACCTCCCCGCAAGACTTCCTCCAGTCGCGTCATCCAGATCACCATTCTAGCCGTGGCCAGTAGCGACAGAAACACCATCCGCTTCACTCCAGAGTACGGGGGCGACACATTGTCCACAGCGTATGCGCGATCAATGAGCACAAGCTCCCGCGGCGCGATACGAGCAGTCAACTCGCCGACACGCGCCCACAACGGGCGAACGCGCGAACAATGGAAGAAGGCGTGCGCAGACGTCTCCTTAATTCCAAGGTCGCAACGTTCACAATCTGGCAAATCCGCCAGGCCCATTGCGAAACGCTTGTCATTGAGCGACAAACCATTCCGAGCCAATCGCCAGGTCAGAGAAAACTCAGAGTTGCTGAGCCAATCCGCACCTGGCGCCCAAGACCAATGAGAGCGGTACTCCACTCTCGACATGCCGAGCTTACTCCACAGCTTATCCTTCACGGCACCCTCCACTAATCCCCGATAGAAGATTTTCCTAGGCTGTGAAAGGTCACTGGACCGTGGAATGGCCTGTAAAGCCGCCAGACATTCGAGCAGGAATTTCGGTCGCACCCAAGGCCTGACGGTCAGCCATAGGGTCGGGGGCGTGATGGTAAGGCAAGGGAACATGTCCCTCACTACCCCCGCAAGCAACCGATCTTCCTCCAACGCGCGCCTGAGGAATGCCAACCTCGAAGCGAGCACGTGGCTCCTCAAGTGTGGCATCCCCAGACCCCCTTGACACGGACGGAGGCAACAGACTCCTTTGTCGACCATGTGTTTGCGTCCTCTCCACAGACAGGAGAATAGCAAACGCTCGAGCGCCTTCTCATGATCGTCACAAAGGGGAAGTACTGACAGCCGGTAAAGGATCATGGGAAAGAGGTATGTGTTACACACCTCCGCCAAGCCCTTCACGGAGAGACCCCGTCGACGCCAAATCTTGACCGACGCGCCGACCTTTGCCAGTACTTCTGACCAGTTTTTCTCCAGCTGTAAGTCCGGACCGAACCAAACTCCGAGGAGCTTGACCGGCCCGTCCGTCCAGCTGAAGGGCCCCAGGGAGGGAAACTCCCTTCCAGGCACCTAACCGCAAGCCGGATGACTTGTCGCAGTTAATTCTGGCCCCTGTCACCTTCTCGTACCGTACAAGCGCCTGGTGTACCGCCTCTATGTCCCTGCGGGAGGACACAAAGGTCGTTACGTCATCGGCGTACGCAGAAACCCTGGCTCGAGCTCCGCCAGGGACTTCAATTCCACGCAGGACCGGACTGCCCGTCTCGTCCCTCAGCCGGCGAAGGAGGGGCTCCAACGCCAAGACATAAAGGAGAGAAGACAGTGGACAACCCTGTCGGACCGACCTAGACAGCGCGAAAGCGCCCGACAGCTTCCCGTTCACCTGTACCACAGCCTTGGGGGAGCGATACAGAAGGCTAATCCAGCGGCTGAAGTCGGGTTTGAATCCGGCGGCCTGCAGGACAGCAGCCAGGTAGCCATGGTCAATCCTATCAAATGCCTTGGACTGATCTAAATTGATCAGCGCGGCCTCATCGTCGTCTTCTACACCCTCTATGATCGTGCGAATCAAGTGCAGGTTGCTCTGAATTGTTCTCCCCTTCACAGAACAAGTCTGATCCGGTTCCAACAGAGACTCGGCAACTAGCTGCAAGCGATTCGTCAGGATCTTGGCCAAAATCTTTAACTCTGTGTTTAGCAGAGTTATGGGCCTGTAATCATCTAGTTCCCTCCCAACCTTCTTGCCTTTTCTCAACAGCGTGATCACGCCCCTGGTGATCCGACCGGGGATGGACCCCTGCCGAAACCAGTGGTTGAACACGACAGCCAAGAGCGGGACAAAAAGGTGCGACATCCTCAAGTACAGTTCATAGGGCAAACCATCCAAACCTGGCGACTTGCCACTGCCGACCTTCTTCAAAGCCACGTAGATTTCGTCCTCCGTAATCTCCCCTTCGCAGCTAGCCGCTTCAGCCGGCAAAAGCCGGGGAAAGTCAGCCAAATAGCTGCGAAACTCCTCGTCACGGAGACCAGGCTCCTTGGTAAATCGGTGCTCGAAATGCTGCCGGAACGCCTCGCACATGTCGTCGGTGGACCTAAGGAGATGTCCCTCCGGGTCGCGTACCTCTCGAATGTACCGGTCGCCGGCATGGCGAATTTCTTCCTTGCGCAGTTCCGCGCCCATGTTCACAGCTTCGGAAGACATCTTGCTTAACTTAGCCCTAATTACCTGACCCATGTAGCGCCCGCTAGTCGAGCGCTCCAGGGCCTCCTGGCTAAGGCTATTTCTAGGGGATCCCCACCAGCCTCCGCCCGGGCGAAATTAGCACTAAGTGTCTTTGCCTCCGCAGCCTTATCTAAGTTGAGCCGCTGGCTATATTTGGTGGCGAAAGACCTAATGGAGTCCTTAAGGTTAACCCACCACTTACTCCCAATGACTCGCCCAATTAACGCCCGCTGCACTAGTTTTGTCAGCTGGTCACGAAAGTCCCGCCTGTCCAGTAAGGACTGATTGAACTTCCAATAACCAGCCAACCTAGGCCTAAAGTCTAACGCCACCCGGGCACAAACAAGTTTGTGGTCCGAGTAGCCTAACCAGTGGAACGTAGGACATTCTAAGAAGTCTATGTCGGCTTCTCTCACTAACATCCTATCCAGGTACGCAGATACCCGGGTAGAAGGCCAACTACGCGTCCACGTCCACATGCTCCCTTCCGGATGATCGACCCGGTATCTATCGACGAGACCAAAATCGCCGATCAGATCAACCAGGCTACGATCACCACTCCACCCGCTAGCGCCCCTCCCTCTATCCCATTTGGGGGTTAGGACGGCATTCCAGTCCCCAACTAAGATTAGCCGTGTTGAATGCACCATGAAGGGCTCCAACAGCCGAAAGAAAGAGACACGCTCACCTTGAACATTGGGCGCATAAACCACAATCAGCCGGAACGACTTGCTTTTCACTGCAATATCGGCCACGATCAGCCGGCCCTCGGCACCGACATGGACAAGGTCCACCCTCGCGTCCAGGGTACGCTTGACCAGCAAAGAAACACCTCTGGCCAGCCGGCTCCCATATGCTGAATAGACGACAAAGTCGTTAGACAGCACACACGAGTCGACTTCGCAAACAAAGTGAGTCTCTTGGATCGCGGCCACATCCACGCCGAAGGACAAGAGGTCACGAAGCAGGCGAGCCGCCTTACCCCGATCCCTCAGGCCCTTCGCATTTATACTGGCTAACTTAATAGACATTCTTTAGACCTGAAAAGAGACAAAGAAAAACATGCAACAAACGGCTCTACTCGCATACGGGCCGGAAATCTCTGGCAGATAGGACCCCGACGGACTGTCCTAGGGACCCAGTTCCTACATCGGACGTAATCCGTCCGTCTAGGACAATGCCGCCGACGTCCGTGGGGTACGTTAGTTTTACCACCCTATATAGACTGGGGTGGAGTAAAACAGGGAACCTCCCCGAACAATTTTTTTGCATCTTCTTCAGTTCAGGTGTGTTCTCCTGAACCATTCTGACATTGGTGAAATGCTTCTTAGCCTCATGAATGTGGTCCCAGACCCTCAGGTTGCCACCGGTATTCCTTACCAGGGTGATGACACCTGGGGCCTGGGCAAAGTTCCTGGGGTCTTCTACAGAGCGACCATCGACAGAGGTCATCTTCAGGAGTGGTTTTAGGAGCTTTCGCCTCTGTGACGACCACTCCGCCACCACATTGTCACTAACCCTCATTAGGGCATCACCTTGGGGAAGGGCACTTTTCTTTTTCGCCCGAGTGGGAGTGGGAATAGGAGAAGGGGAGGGAGTGGGAGTTACAGATTTGGCTTTTTTGAGGGGGGTCAATTCAAAGGTCAGGGTCTGGGAAGCTTTTGCGGGGACGCAGGAAGGCTTCTTGCCTTTTCTGCGTACGATGTCCTTTTGGGTGAGACTGGTAAAGAGCTGCATCTATCCGCTCGTGCTCTCTTTTCCCTGCTCCTGCTTCTCCTCCTAGCCTTCGGGTTGTCGTGTTGTTCTTCCACCTCCTCCTCTCTCCCACGCTTCAGGGAGGCTGATCTCTCCACTTCCATTAGCTCAGGGGCAGGACTTCTTTCCTTCCTCTGTTTGGGAGGAGACTTCTCTGAAGGTGACTCCTTCGGCTTTGCCGGCACCTTTGCCGGGGACTCCTTTTGTTTGGCCGGAGTCGGCACCTTCGCCGGAGCTTGCTTTGCAGGCGTCTTGACAGGTGTCGGCACTTTCTCCGGGGAAGATGTTTTGGTTTTCTTCCTGGCCACCACCTGCCATTCGCCCTCCTTGTTACCCACGGGAGACTGTGTTGGTAGAACTTGCTTTCCTCCTTCCTTCTCCTGTGCCTTTAGCTGCTGCTTAGCTGGTTGGGCTGGCTGTGCCTTTGGGGCCGGATTCTTGGTAGGACACGCCTTTGCGACGTGGTCCGCCGACCCGCAGACCCAACAGCACGGCTTTCTCCCTTCTACAATGACGAAAATCGCCCGACCCCTGCAGGTGAGGATGTTGGGTATTTTCGCAATGTTCTCCTTGTTTAGGGTCACCTGCAGGGTCATGTCTCCCGTGAGGAAGCCTGCTTTGGACCGCAGCGAGGAGACTTCGGCTACCCTTCCGTACTGTACAAAGAAGGCGCCGACATGATCCTCTGCAATGTCCATGGGGACGCCATGCAGGGTCACTTTCACTTTTTTCGTGCCCATATATTCGGTATGGAACTGGAGAGTTTTGGTCTCCAGAACCACACCAATTAAGCTTTTGGCCTCTTCGGCAGAGCCAAGCAGGACGTCCCACATGGCATTGCCCCTCCTCGCCACGGCCCTAGCTTTGATTTTTAAAGTCTGTATCCCCTCCTCGAATGTATCTCTGGGGACACCGACCAACTTTTTGGTCTTGAGGTCCTTCGTGATCAAGGTGATGATACGGGACTCTATCTGTGCCAACCGCTCCGGCACCGAAACGAGCTCCGTCCCCTTGATTAAGTCCGAGTATTCCTTTGCAATCCTCTCATAATATTCTTCATCTTTTAGCGTCATTTTTTTGCCTCCCTTCCACCCAGAGGTCGAAGGTAAGGGGGACGCTGGCGCTACTGACACTGCTGGTACTGTAGGAGAGGGATTATCCCGAGGCGGTAATGCCCAATCCCCTCCTTCCCTCCCACCGAGTCCGTGGTGGGAGGAACGATCACCTCTGGCCTTTCCGCGGCCATGCCTCCTAAGAGGCCGAACACCTGACAATCGCTTCCGGTGTTTCGCAGCTATAAAATAGCCACTACTTTTACGCTGCTCGAGCAATGAACTCGAGTGGAATTGATTGCCAGTCAAACCACAGTGTTAGTAAAAGCTACTATGGAACAGATACTACACTTTGATCCTACCCATAAAAACCACGGAACGCAATTATGGGGAGGAAGATGGCTCGTTTTATTTATTTTGTAGATCTTACAAAATTATGGCTCAAGGCCAGAAAAATGGGAGGGGGAACAAAACTTGGGGTGGTCTTCAGCTACTCTATCCTATACCTAGCTAATCAGATTCACGACCCATGCATACGTTACAATGATTCTCGTTCACCATAAGAATTTGTCCATCACCACTCATACTTATCAAGCACCAAAATACCGCAAAACAAACCGGGGACCTAAAACGCCCCAAATGTACATAAAAATTTATTACAAATATAATACAAAAATATCTTTAAAAATTTGTACATGAAATGATATGATGGGAAGGGGGTGAGAAGAAACAAAAATCCCCAAAACAAAAATAATTTCAAATGAATACATATACAAGGTGTTAGTAAGACCCAAACACACCCACATAATTAAAGAGGCCACTGTATTCTGCCTTCAAAGACAAAATCAAGTAGCTCTCTTTCTAAAGGGGAATGGAGATGCAGGGTTAAAATAAATGGGACTGGAGAATATATAAGGCTGACCCAGCCGAGAATGAAACGGGACAAAATAACTCTGGACAATGGGGATCTCGAACTGGATCATAACAAAAGCAAGGGAGCCGGGAACAGGCTAGGACAAACACATTCACTCACATTAACTAGGTACACAAAAGAATACTTTACCTTAACCACGGGAGGGGTTCCAAAGGAATCCACCCCGATGCGAGCAGCAGATCTAAAAAAGAAAATCAAGACTAGCCCCGGTCACACGAACCAGGCTCGCTGCATATATCCACCTTTTGCTAAAGTCTGTCGGGTGCAGCCGTTTCCGTTCAGTTCTAATCTTCATTTTGAGCTGGTGCTCAAAATATCGGATTAGATCCTGATCCGAAAGACGACCTCCCCGCAAGACTTCCTCCAGTCGCGTCATCCAGATCACCATTCTAGCCGTGGCCAGTAGCGACAGAAACACCATCCGCTTCACTCCAGAGTACGGGGGCGACACATTGTCCACAGCGTATGCGCGATCAATGAGCACAAGCTCCCGCGGCGCGATACGAGCAGTCAACTCGCCGACACGCGCCCACAACGGGCGAACGCGCGAACAATGGAAGAAGGCGTGCGCAGACGTCTCCTTAATTCCAAGGTTGCAACGCTCACAATCTGGCAAATCCGCCAGGCCCATTGCGAAACGCTTGTCATTGAGCGACAAACCATTCCGAGCCAATCGCCAGGTCAGAGAAAACTCAGAGTTGCTGAGCCAATCCGCGCCTGGCGCCCAAGACCAATGAGAGCGGTACTCCACTCTCGACATGCCGAGCTTACTCCACAGCTTATCCTTCACGGCACCCTCCACTAATCCCCGATAGAAGATTTTCCTAGGCTGTGAAAGGTCACTGGACCGTGGAATGGCCTGTAAAGCCGCCAGACATTCGAGCAGGAATTTCGGTCGCACCCAAGGCCTGACGGTCAGCCATAGGGTCGGGGGCGTGATGGTAAGGCAAGGGAACATGTCCCTCACTACCCCCCGCAAGCAACCGATCTTCCTCCAACGCGCGCCTGAGGAATGCCAACCTTGAAGCGAGCACGTGGCTCCTCAAGTGTGGCATCCCCAGACCCCCTTGACACGGACGGAGGCAACAGACTCCTTTGTCGACCATGTGTTTGCGTCCTCTCCACAGACAGGAGAATAGCAAACGCTCGAGCGCCTTCTCATGATCGTCACAAAGGGGAAGTACTGACAGCCGGTAAAGGATCATGGGAAAGAGGTATGTGTTACACACCTCCGCCAAGCCCTTCACGGAGAGACCCCGTCGACGCCAAATCTTGACCGACGCGCCGACCTTTGCCAGTACTTCTGACCAGTTTTTCTCCAGCTGTAAGTCCGGACCGAACCAAACTCCGAGGAGCTTGACCGGCCCGTCCGTCCAGCTGAAGAAGGGCCCCTGGGAGGAAACTCCCTTCCAGGCACCTAACCGCAAGCCGGATGACTTGTCGCAGTTAATTCTGGCCCCTGTCACCTTCTCGTACCGTACAAGCGCCTGGTGTACCGCCTCTATGTCCCTGCGGGAGGACACAAAGGTCGTTACGTCATCGGCGTACGCAGAAACCCTGGCTCGAGCTCCGCCAGGGACTTCAATTCCACGCAGGACCGGACTGCCCGTCTCGTCCCTTAGCCTGCGAAGGAGGGGCTCCAAACACAGGACATAAAGGAGAGAAGACAGTGGACAACCCTGTCGGACCGACCTAGACAGCGCGAAAGCGCCCGACAGCTTCCCGTTCACCTGTACCACAGCCTTGGGGGAGCGATACAGAAGGCTAATCCAGCGGCTGAAGTCGGGTTTGAATCCGGCGGCCTGCAGGACAGCAGCCAGGTAGCCATGGTCAATCCTATCAAATGCCTTGGACTGATCTAAATTGATCAGCGCGGCCTCATCGTCGTCTTCTACACCCTCTATGATCGTGCGAATCAAGTGCAGGTTGCTCTGAATTGTTCTCCCCTTCACAGAACAAGTCTGATCCGGTTCCAACAGAGACTCGGCAACTAGCTGCAAGCGATTCGTCAGGATCTTGGCCAAAATCTTTAACTCTGTGTTTAGCAGAGTTATGGGCCTGTAGTCATCTAGTTCCCTCCCAACCTTCTTGCCTTTTCTCAACAGCGTGATCACGCCCCTGGTGATCCGACCGGGGATGGACCCCTGCCGAAACCAGTGGTTGAACACGACAGCTAAGAGCGGGACAAAAAGGTGCGACATCCTCAAGTACAATTCATAGGGCAAACCATCCAAACCTGGCGACTTGCCACTGCCGACCTTCTTCAAAGCCACGTAGATTTCGTCCTCCGTAATCTCCCCTTCGCAGCTAGCCGCTTCAGCCGGCAAAAGCCGGGGAAAGTCAGCCAAATAGCTGCGAAACTCCTCGTCACGGAGACCAGGCTCCTTGGTAAATCGGTGCTCGAAATGCTGCCGGAACGCCTCGCACATGTCGTCGGTGGACCCAAGGAGATGTCCCTCCGGGTCGCGTACCTCTCGAATGTACCGGTCGCCGGCATGGCGAATTTCTTCCTTGCGCAGTTCCGCGCCCATGTTCACAGCTTCGGAAGACATCTTGCTTAACTTAGCCCTAATTACCTGACCCATGTAGCGCCCGCTAGTCGAGCGCTCCAGGGCCTCCCTGGCTAAGGCTATTTCTAGGGGATCCCCACCAGCCTCCGCCCGGGCGAAATTAGCACTAAGTGTCTTTGCCTCCGCAGCCTTATCTAGGTTGAGCCGCTGGCTATATTTGGTGGCGAAAGACCTAATGGAGTCCTTAAGGTTAACCCACCACTTACTCCCAATGACTCGCCCAATTAACGCCCTCTGCACTAGTCTTGTCAGCTGGTCACGAAAGTCCCGCCTGTCCAGTAAGGACTGATTGAACTTCCAATAACCAGCCAACCTAGGCCTAAATTCTAACGCCACACGGGCACAAACGAGTTTGTGGTCCGAGTAGCCTAACCAGTGGAACGTTGGACATTCTAAGAAGTCTATGTCGGCTTCTCTCACTAACATCCTATCCAGGTACGCAGATACCCGGGTAGAAGGCCAACTATGCGTCCACGTCCACATGCTCCCATCCGGATGATCGACCCGGTATCTATCGACGAGACCAAAATCGCCGATCAGATCAACCAGGCTACGATCACCACTCCACCCGCTAGCGCCCCTTCCTCTATCCCATTTGGGGGTTAGGACGGCATTCCAGTCCCCAACTAAGATTAGCCGTGTTGAATGCACCATGAAGGGCTCCAACAGCCGAAAGAAAGAGACACGCTCACCTTGAACATTGGGCGCATAAACCACAATCAGCCGGAACGACTTGCTTTTCACTGCAATATCGGCCACGATCAGCCGGCCCTCGGCACCGACATGGACAAGGTCCACCCTCGCGTCCAGGGTACGCTTGACCAGCAAAGAAACACCTCTGGCCAGCCGGCTCCCATATGCTGAATAGACGACAAAGTCGTTAGACAGCACACACGAGTCGACTTCGCAAACAAAGTGAGTCTCTTGGATCGCGGCCACATCCACGCCGAAGGACAAGAGGTCACGAAGCAGGCGAGCCGCCTTACCCCGATCCCTCAGGCCCTTCGCATTTATACTGGCTATCTTAATAGACATTCTTTAGACCTGTAACGAAAAAACAGAGAAAGACATGCAACGAACGGCTCTACTCGCATACCGGGTAGAAATCTCGGGTAGACGGGACCCCGACGGACTGTCCTAGGGACCCTGTACCAACATCGGACGTAATCCGTCCGTCCAAGACAATACCGCCGACGTCCGTGGGGTACGTAAGTTTTAACACCCTATATAAGCATGGGTGGATCAAAACTGGGAACCTCCCCGAACAATTCTTGGCCATCTTTTTTAACTCCGGTGTGTTTTCTTTCACCATGCACAGTTTTGGGTAAGTCCTCCGGGCTTCAGCAATGTGTTCCCAGACCCTCAGGTTCCCTACGGTATTGCGGACCAGAGTAATGACCCCTGGGGCCTGGGAAAAGTTTCTTGGGTCCTCAGTGGATAACCCATCCACTGAGGTAAGTTTGAGGAGCGGTCTGAGCAGCTTACGCCGCTGCGACGCTCACTCGGCTGGAATGCTGTCATTCACCTTCATCACTGCCTCCCCACGCGGGAGGTCTTTATTCTTTTTTGCCCTAGCGGGAGTGGGAGTAGGAGTCGGGGAGGGAGTGGGGGTTGCAGATCTGATTTTCCTGAGGGGGGTCAAATTCAAGGTTGGGGACTGGGAAGCTTTACGCGGGGATGCGGGAAGGCTTCTTGCCTTCTCCGCGTAAGACAGTCTTACGGGCGACACCGGAACAGACGAACATTTTTCTTTTCGGGACTTTTTGTCCCTGCTTCTGCTCCTTCTCCGGGTTTTAGGGTTTTCTTGATGCTCTTCCACCTCCTCCTCCTCTCCCCCGCTTCAGGGATGCCGATCTCTCCACTTCCATACGTTCTTCCTTTTGCGGGGAAGGACTCCTCTCCTTCCTCTGTTTGGGAGGAGATTTTTTGGGAGGCGTCTCTTTTGGTTTTGCTGGAGCCTTGGCAGGTGATGGCACCTTCACAGGTGAAGGCGTTTTCGGTTTTTTCCTGCTCACTACCTGCCACTCTCCCTCCTTGTTCGCCGCCGACTTTGGTGTTGGTGGTGCTGATGTAGCTGCTGCTGGTGATGCTGGAGTTGCTGGAGCCGGTCCTTCAGGCTTCTTGGTTGGTTGGGCCTTAGGGGCCGGATTCCTGGCCGTACACGCCTTGGCAACGTGCTCCGCGGCCCCGCAGACCCAACAGCAAGGCTTCCTGCCCTCCACTATCACAAAGATAGCACGCTTCCTGCAGGTGAGAATATTAGGTATTTCCTTGATTTGTTGTTTTGACAAGGTGACCTGCAGGACCATATCACCGGTCAGGAAGCCTGCTTTAGAACTTAGAGCGGACACCTCCGCCACCTTCCCGTATTGAGCGAAGAAGGCGCCGATGTGATTTTGGGAAATGTCCATGGGGACGCCATGCAAGGTGATTTTCCGCTTGCACATCCCCATGTATTCCGTTTGGATCTGGAGGGTCTTGGTTTCGAGAACCACTCCAGCCAAACGTTTTGCCTCGTCAGCCGTTCCTAGCAAGACGTCCCAACTTGCGCTGCTCTGCCTTGCCACCGCCTTAGCCTTGATATTCAGGGCCTTAATGGCTTCTTCGAGGCTGTCTCTGCTGATGCCCATGTATTTCTTGGTCTTCAAGTCCTTCGTTATGAGCGTCACAATTCGGGCCTCGATTTCGGCCAACTCGTCGGGCACCGACAGCAGCTCCGTGCCCTTAATATATTCGGCATATTTTTGCCTCTGGTCCTCATAGTACTGTTCTCCCTTTAGTGGGACCTTGCCTCCTGTCCAACCAGAGGTCGAAGGTTTGGGAGAAGCTGGAGCTACTACCGGTGCCGGTACTGGTCCGGATCCTGATACTTCTGGAACTGAGGGTGACTCCCGTGGCGGTAATTGCCAGTCACCCTCCTTCCCTCCCACCGAGTCCGTGGTGGGAGGAACGATCACCTCTGGCCTTTCCGCGGCCATGCCTCCTAAGAGGCCGAACACCTGACAATCGCTTCCGGTGTTTCGCAGCTATAAAATAGCCACTACTTTTACGCTGCTCGAGCAATGAACTCGAGTGGAATTGATTGCCAGTCAAACCACAGTGTCAGTAAACGCTACTATGGAACAGATACTACACTTTGATCCTGCCCATAAAAACCACGGAACGCAATTATGGGGAGGAAGATGGCTCGTTTTATTTATTTTGTAGATCTTACAAAATTATGGCTCAAGGCCAGAAAAATGGGAGGGGAACAAAACTTGGGGTGGTCTTCAGCTACTCTATCCTATACCTAGCTAATCAGATTCACGACCCATGCATACGTTACAATGATTCTCGTTCACCATAAGAATTTGTCCATCACCACTCATACTTATCAAGCACCAAAATACCGCAAAACAAACCGGGGACCTAAAACGCCCCAAATGTACATAAAAATTTATTACAAATATAATACAAAAATATCTTTAAAAATTTGTACATGAAATGATATGATGGGAAGGGGGTGAGAAGAAACAAAAATCCCCAAAACAAAAAATAATTTCAAATGAATACATATACAAGGTGTTAGTAAGACCCAAACACACCCACATAATTAAAGAGGCCACTGTATTCTGCCTTCAAAGACAAAATCAAGTAGCTCTCTTTCTAAAGGGGAATGGAGATGCAGGGTTAAAATAAATGGGACTGGAGAATATATAAGGCTGACCCAGCCGAGAATGAAACGGGACAAAATAACTCTGGACAATGGGGATCTCGAACTGGATCATAACAAAAGCAAGGGAGCCGGGAACAGGCTAGGACAAACACATTCACTCACATTAACTAGGTACACAAAAGAATACTTTACCTTAACCACGGGAGGGGTTCCAAAGGAATCCACCCCGATGCGAGCAACAGATCTAAAAAAGAAAATCAAGACTAGCCCCGGTCACACGAACCAGGCTCGCTGCATATATCCACCTTTTGCTAAAGTCTGTCGGGTGCAGCCGTTTCCGTTCAGTTCTAATCTTCATTTTGAGCTGGTGCTCAAAATATCGGATTAGATCCTGATCCGAAAGACGACCTCCCCGCAAGACTTCCTCCAGTCGCGTCATCCAGATCACCATTCTAGCCGTGGCCAGTAGCGACAGAAACACCATCCGCTTCACTCCAGAGTACGGGGGCGACACATTGTCCACAGCGTATGCGCGATCAATGAGCACAAGCTCCCGCGGCGCGATACGAGCAGTCAACTCGCCGACACGCGCCCACAACGGGCGAACGCGCGAACAATGGAAGAAGGCGTGCGCAGACGTCTCCTTAATTCCAAGGTTGCAACGCTCACAATCTGGCAAATCCGCCAGGCCCATTGCAAAACGCTTGTCATTGAGCGACAAACCATTCCGAGCCAATCGCCAGGTCAGAGAAAACTCAGAGTTGCTGAGCCAATCCGCGCCTGGCGCCCAAGACCAATGAGAGCGGTACTCCACTCTCGACATGCCGAGCTTACTCCACAGCTTATCCTTCACGGCACCCTCCACTAATCCCCGATAGAAGATTTTCCTAGGCTGTGAAAGGTCACTGGACCGTGGAATGGCCTGTAAAGCCGCCAGACATTCGAGCAGGAATTTCGGTCGCACCCAAGGCCTGACGGTCAGCCATAGGGTCGGGGGCGTGATGGTAAGGCAAGGGAACATGTCCCTCACTACCCCCGCAAGCAACCGATCTTCCTCCAACGCGCGCCTGAGGAATGCCAACCTTGAAGCGAGCACGTGGCTCCTCAAGTGTGGCATCCCCAGACCCCCTTGACACGGACGGAGGCAACAGACTCCTTTGTCGACCATGTGTTTGCGTCCTCTCCACAGACAGGAGAATAGCAAACGCTCGAGCGCCTTCTCATGATCGTCACAAAGGGGAAGTACTGACAGCCGGTAAAGGATCATGGGAAAGAGGTATGTGTTACACACCTCCGCCAAGCCCTTCACGGAGAGACCCCGTCGACGCCAAATCTTGACCGACGCGCCGACCTTTGCCAGTACTTCTGACCAGTTTTTCTCCAGCTGTAAGTCCGGACCGAACCAAACTCCGAGGAGCTTGACCGGCCCGTCCGTCCAGCTGAAGGGCCCCGGGAGGGAAACTCCCTTCCAGGCACCTAACCGCAAGCCGGATGACTTGTCGCAGTTAATTCTGGCCCCTGTCACCTTCTCGTACCGTACAAGCGCCTGGTGTACCGCCTCTATGTCCCTGCGGGAGGACACAAAGGTCGTTACGTCATCGGCGTACGCAGAAACCCTGGCTCGAGCTCCGCCAGGGACTTCAATTCCACGCAGGACCGGACTGCCCGTCTCGTCCCTTAGCCTGCGAAGGAGGGGCTCCAAACACAGGACATAAAGGAGAGAAGACAGTGGACAACCCTGTCGGACCGACCTAGACAGCGCGAAAGCGCCCGACAGCTTCCCGTTCACCTGTACCACAGCCTTGGGGGAGCGATACAGAAGGCTAATCCAGCGGCTGAAGTCGGGTTTGAATCCGGCGGCCTGCAGGACAGCAGCCAGGTAGCCATGGTCAATCCTATCAAATGCCTTGGACTGATCTAAATTGATCAGCGCGGCCTCATCGTCGTCTTCTACACCCTCTATGATCGTGCGAATCAAGTGCAGGTTGCTCTGAATTGTTCTCCCCTTCACAGAACAAGTCTGATCCGGTTCCAACAGAGACTCGGCAACTAGCTGCAAGCGATTCGTCAGGATCTTGGCCAAAATCTTTAACTCTGTGTTTAGCAGAGTTATGGGCCTGTAGTCATCTAGTTCCCTCCCAACCTTCTTGCCTTTTCTCAACAGCGTGATCACGCCCCTGGTGATCCGACCGGGGATGGACCCCTGCCGAAACCAGTGGTTGAACACGACAGCCAAGAGCGGGACAAAAAGGTGCGACATCCTCAAGTACAATTCATAGGGCAAACCATCCAAACCTGGCGACTTGCCACTGCTGACCTTCTTCAAAGCCACGTAGATTTCGTCCTCCGTAATCTCCCCTTCGCAGCTAGTTCCGCTTCAGCCGGCAAAAGCCGGGGAAAGTCAGCCAAATAGCTGCGAAACTCCTCGTCACGGAGACCAGGCTCCTTGGTAAATCGGTGCTCGAAATGCTGCCGGAACGCCTCGCACATGTCGTCGGTGGACCTAAGGAGATGTCCCTCCGGGTCGCGTACCTCTCGAATGTACCGGTCGCCGGCATGGCGAATTTCTTCCTTGCGCAGTTCCGCGCCCATGTTCACAGCTTCGGAAGACATCTTGCTTAACTTAGCCCTAATTACCTGACCCATGTAGCGCCCGCTAGTCGAGCGCTCCAGGGCCTCCCTGGCTAAGGCTATTTCTAGGGGATCCCCACCAGCCTCCGCCCGGGCGAAATTAGCACTAAGTGTCTTTGCCTCCGCAGCCTTATCTAAGTTGAGCCGCTGGCTATATTTGGTGGCGAAAGACCTAATGGAGTCCTTAAGGTTAACCCACCACTTACTCCCAATGACTCGCCCAATTAACGCCCGCTGCACTAGTTTTGTCAGCTGGTCACGAAAGTCCCGCCTGTCCAGTAAGGACTGATTGAACTTCCAATAACCAGCCAACCTAGGCCTAAAGTCTAACGCCACCCGGGCACAAACGAGTTTGTGGTCCGAGTAGCCTAACCAGTGGAACGTTGGACATTCTAAGAAGTCTATGTCGGCTTCTCTCACTAACATCCTATCCAGGTACGCAGATACCCGGGTAGAAGGCCAACTATGCGTCCACGTCCACATGCTCCCCATCCGGATGATCGACCCGGTATCTATCGACGAGACCAAAATCGCCGATCAGATCAACCAGGCTACGATCACCACTCCACCCGCTAGCGCCCCTTCCTCTATCCCATTTGGGGGTTAGGACGGCATTCCAGTCCCCAACTAAGATTAGCCGTGTTGAATGCACCATGAAGGGCTCCAACAGCCGAAAGAAAGAGACACGCTCACCTTGAACATTGGGCGCATAAACCACAATCAGCCGGAACGACTTGCTTTTCACTGCAATATCGGCCACGATCAGCCGGCCCTCGGCACCGACATGGACAAGGTCAACCCTCGCGTCCAGGGTACGCTTGACCAGCAAAGAAACACCTCTGGCCAGCCGGCTCCCATATGCTGAATAGACGACAAAGTCGTTAGACAGCACACACGAGTCGACTTCGCAAACAAAGTGAGTCTCTTGGATCGCGGCCACATCCACGCCGAAGGACAAGAGGTCACGAAGCAGGCGAGCCGCCTTACCCCGATCCCTCAGGCCCTTCGCATTTATACTGGCTATCTTAATAGACATTCTTTAGACCTGTAACGAAAAAACACAAAAAGACATGCAACAAACGGCTCTACTCGCATACCGGGAAGAAATCTCGGATAGACGGGACCCCGACGGACTGTCCTAGGGACCCTGTACCTATATCGGACGTAATCCGCCCGTCTAGGACAATCCCGCCGACGTCCGTTGGATAAGTTAATTTTACCACCCTATATAAGCAGGGGTGGAGTAATACGGGGAACCTCCCCGAACAATTCCTAGCCATTTTTCTCAGTTCCGGTGAGTTTTCTTTCACCATAGTCATCTTTGGGTATTGTTTCTGCACCTCGGCGATATGGTCCCAGACCCGCAGGTTCCCACCGGTATTTCTTACCAGGGTGATGACACCTGGGGCCTGGGAAAAGTTCCTCGGGTCTTCAGTGGACAGACCCTTCACCGAGGTGAGATTAAGCAGAGGCTTGAGCAGCCTTCGACGCTGGGAAGACCACTCGTCTACGATGCTGTCCTTGACTTCCATTAGGGCATCCCCACGAGGGAGGGCATGTTTCTTCTTAGCCCGAGTGGGAGTGGGAGTAGGAGAAGGGGAGGGAGAAGGTGTTATGGCACTAGCTTTGACCAAGGGGGTCAGTTTAAAAACTGGGGACTGGGAAGCTTTACGCGGGGACGAGGGGAGACTCCTAGCCTTTTGGGCATATGTAGTCCTTACGGGGGAGACCGGCAGTGAAGAACATTTGTTTACTGCCTTCCTCCTCTCAACGCTTCTACTCTTTCGCCGACTTTTAGGGTTGTCGATGTCTTCCTCCGCTTCATCTCTCCCTCTCTTCAGGGAAGCCGCTCTATCAACCTCCATTTGCTGTTCATCTGGGGGGGTTGGACTTCTGTCCTTCCTCTGTTTGGGAGGCGACTTCTTTTTGGGCGCCTCCTTTGTTGTTACGGGCGACATGCCAGGTGGCAGCACCTTTGCAGGGGAAGGTGTTTTGCCCTTCTTCCGGCTCACCACCTGCCACTCGCCCTCTTTGTTTGCTACCGGAGCTGGTGTTACCGGCTTTACGCCCTCTTTCTCCATGGGCTGCTGCTTTGCGGGTTGTGCTAGTTGGGCCGCTGGGGCCGGGTTCTTGGTTGGACACGCTTTAGCGACGTGTTCCGCGGCCCCGCAGACCCAACAGCATGGCTTCCTTCCTTCGACCACAATGAAAATCCTACGACCCCTGCAGGTGAGGATGTTGGGAATCTTCCCGATATTCTCCTTCGACGCAGTCACCTGCAGGGTCATATCACCAGTCATAAAGCCAGCCTTCGACCGCAGCGAGGAGACTGAGGCCACCTTTCCGTATCCTGCGAAAAAGGCGCCCACGTGGTCTTCATCAATTTCCATGGGGACGCCATGCAGTGTAATTTTCACTTTCCGGGCCCCCATGTACTCAGTGCTGAACTGGAGTGATTTCGTCTCCAGTACGTCTCCGATCAGACGCTTCGCCTCCTCGGCCGAGCCCATCAAGACGTCCCACATGGAATTGCCCCTCCTCGCCACGGCCCTGGCTTTAATCTTCAAAGCTTTAATGGCTTCTTCCAATACGTCCCTTGAGACTCCCACCAACTTGTGCGTTTTTATGTCTTTAGTATGCAAGGTGATAATCCTTGCCTCAATGTCGGCTAACTTATCCGGCACAGAGACCAGCTCTGTGCCCGCAATGTCTCCGCATATTTGGCTCTTATCTCCTCATAGTACTTCTCATCCTTACATATCATCACACTGGTTGTCTTACTCGCTGTCCATCCGGAAGTGGACGGTATGGGGGAACCAGCTGCTGGAACTGAGGGTGACTCCCGTGGCGGTAGTTGCCAGTCACCCTCTTTCCCTCCCACCGAGTCCGTGGTGGGAGGAACGATCGCTTCTGGCCTTTCCGCGGCCATGCCTCCTAAGAGGCCGAACACCTGACAATCGCTTCCGGTGTTTCGCAGCTATAAAATAGCCACTACTTTTACGCTGCTCGAGCAATGAACTCGAGTGGAATTGATTGCCAGTCAAACCACAGTGTCAGTAAACGCTACTATGGAACAGATACTACACTTTGATCCTGCCCATAAAAACCACGGAACGCAATTATGGGGAGGAAGATGGCTCGTTTTATTTATTTGTATAAATACAAATTGTGGCTCAAGGCCAAAAACTGGGAGGGGGAACAAAACTTAGGGGTGGTCTTCAGCTACTCTATCCTATACCTAGCTAATCAGATTCACGACCCATACATACGTTACAATGATTCTCATTCACCATAAGAATTTGTCCATCACCACTCATACTTATCAAGCACCAAAATACCGCAAAACATACCGGGGACCTAAAAACGCCCCAAATGTACATAAAAATTTTATTACTATATACAAATATAATACAAAAATAACTTTAAAAATTTGTACATGAAATGATATGATGGGACGGGGGTATGAAGAAACAAAAATCCCCAAAACAAAAACAATTTCAAATGAATATTTATACCTTATGTTAGTAAGGCCCAAACACACCCACATAATTAAAGAGGCCACTGTATTCTGCCTGTAGAGACAAAATCAAGCCGCTCTCTTTCTAAGGGGAATGGAGAAGTAGGGTACAAAAATAAAATGGACTGGAGAGTATATAAGGCTGACCCAGCCGAGAATGAAACGGGACAAAATAACTCTGGACAATGGGGATCTCGAACTGGATCATAACAAAAGCAAGGGAGCCGGGAACAGGCCGGGACTAACACTATCACTCACATTAACTAGGTATACAAAAGAATACTTTACCTTAACCACGGGAGGGGTTCCAGAGGAATCCACCCCGATGCGAGCAGCAGATCTAAAAAAGAAAATCAAGACTAGCCCCGGTCACACGAACCAGGCTCGCTGCATATATCCACCTTTTGCTAAAGTCTGTCGGGTGCAGCCGTTTCCGTTCAGTTCTAATCTTCATTTTGAGCTGGTGCTCAAAATATCGGATTAGATCCTGATCCGAAAGACGGCCTCCCCGCAAGACTTCCTCCAGACGCGTCATCCAAATCACCATTCTAGCCGTGGCCAGTAGCGACAGAAACACCATCCGCTTCACTCCAGAGTACGGGGGCGACACATTGTCCACAGCGTATGCGCGATCAATGAGCACAAGCTCCCGCGGCGCGATACGAGCAGTCAACTCGCCGACACGCGCCCACAACGGGCGAACGCGCGAACAATGGAAGAAGGCGTGCGCAGACGTCTCCTTAATTCCAAGGTTGCAACGTTCACAATCTGGCAAATCCGCCAGGCCCATTGCGAAACGCTTGTCATTGAGCGACAAACCATTCCGAGCCAATCGCCAGGTCAGAGAAAACTCAGAGTTGCTGAGCCAATCCGCGCCTGGCGCCCAAGACCAATGAGAGCGGTACTCCACTCTCGACATGCCGAGCTTACTCCACAGCTTATCCTTCACGGCACCCTCCACTAATCCCCGATAGAAGATTTTCCTCGGCTGTGAAAGGTCACTGGACCGTGGAATGGCCTGTAAAGCCGCCAGACATTCGAGCAGGAATTTCGGTCGCACCCAAGGCCTGACGGTCAGCCATAGGGTCGGGGGCGTGATGGTAAGGCAAGGGAACATGTCCCTCACTACCCCCGCAAGCAACCGATCTTCCTCCAACGCGCGCCTGAGGAATGCCAACCTTGAAGCGAGCACGTGGCTCCTCAAGTGTGGCATCCCCAGACCCCTTGACACGGACGGAGGCAACAGACTCCTTTGTCGACCATGTGTTTGCGTCCTCTCCACAGACAGGAGAATAGCAAACGCTCGAGCGCCTTCTCATGATCGTCACAAAGGGGAAGTACTGACAGCCGGTAAAGGATCATGGGAAAGAGGTATGTGTTACACACCTCCGCCAAGCCCTTCACGGAGAGACCCCGTCGACGCCAAATCTTGACCGACGCGCCGACCTTTGCCAGTACTTCTGACCAGTTTTTCTCCAGCTGTAAGTCCGGACCGAACCAAACTCCGAGGAGCTTGACCGGCCCGTCCGTCCAGCTGAAGGGCCCCGGGAGGGAAACTCCCTTCCAGGCACCTAACCGCAAGCCGGATGACTTGTCGCAGTTAATTCTGGCCCCTGTCACCTTCTCGTACCGTACAAGCGCCTGGTGTACCGCCTCTATGTCCCTGCGGGAGGACACAAAGGTCGTTACGTCATCGGCGTACGCAGAAACCCTGGCTCGAGCTCCGCCAGGGACTTCAATTCCACGCAGGACCGGACTGCCCGTCTCGTCCCTCAGCCGGCGAAGGAGGGGCTCCAACGCCAAGACATAAAGGAGAGAAGACAGTGGACAACCCTGTCGGACCGACCTAGACAGCGCGAAAGCGCCCGACAGCTTCCCGTTCACCTGTACCACAGCCTTGGGGGAGCGATACAGAAGGCTAATCCAGCGGCTGAAGTCGGGTTTGAATCCGGCGGCCTGCAGGACAGCAGCCAGGTAGCCATGGTCAATCCTATCAAATGCCTTGGACTGATCTAAATTGATCAGCGCGGCCTCATCGTCGTCTTCTACACCCTCTATGATCGTGCGAATCAAGTGCAGGTTGCTCTGAATTGTTCTCCCCTTCACAGAACAAGTCTGATCCGGTTCCAACAGAGACTCGGCAACTAGCTGCAAGCGATTCGTCAGGATCTTGGCCAAAATCTTTAACTCTGTGTTTAGCAGAGTTATGGGCCTGTAGTCATCTAGTTCCCTCCCAACCTTCTTGCCTTTTCTCAACAGCGTGATCACGCCCCTGGTGATCCGACCGGGGATGGACCCCTGCCGAAACCAGTGGTTGAACACGACAGCCAAGAGCGGGACAAAAAGGTGCGACATCCTCAAGTACAATTCATAGGGCAAACCATCCAAACCTGGCGACTTGCCACTGCCGACCTTCTTCAAAGCCACGTAGATTTCGTCCTCCGTAATCTCCCCTTCGCAGCTAGCCGCTTCAGCCGGCAAAAGCCGGGGAAAGTCAGCCAAATAGCTGCGAAACTCCTCGTCACGGAGACCAGGCTCCTTGGTAAATCGGTGCTCGAAATGCTGCCGGAACGCCTCGCACATGTCGTCGGTGGACCTAAGGAGATGTCCCTCCGGGTCGCGTACCTCTCGAATGTACCGGTCGCCGGCATGGCGAATTTCTTCCTTGCGCAGTTCCGCGCCCATGTTCACAGCTTCGGAAGACATCTTGCTTAACTTAGCCCTAATTACCTGACCCATGTAGCGCCCGCTAGTCGAGCGCTCCAGGGCCTCCCTGGCTAAGGCTATTTCTAGGGGATCCCCACCAGCCTCCGCCCGGGCGAAATTAGCACTAAGTGTCTTTGCCTCCGCAGCCTTATCTAAGTTGAGCCGCTGGCTATATTTGGTGGC
Source organism: Ascarosepion bandense (assembly GCA_037127315.1). Classification (NCBI taxonomy): domain Eukaryota; kingdom Metazoa; phylum Mollusca; class Cephalopoda; order Sepiida; family Sepiidae; genus Ascarosepion; species Ascarosepion bandense. Next base: position 2,563,152 of record JBBBDQ010000562.1, read on the forward strand.
GAAAGACCTAATGGAGTCCTTAAGGTTAACCCACCACTTACTCCCAATGACTCGCCCAATTAACGCCCGCTGCACTAGTTTTGTCAGCTGGTCACGAAAGTCCCGCCTGTCCAGTAAGGACTGATTGAACTTCCAATAACCAGCCAACCTAGGCCTAAAGTCTAACGCCACCCGGGCACAAACAAGTTTGTGGTCCGAGTAGCCTAACCAGTGGAACGTTGGACATTCTAAGAAGTCTATGTCGGCTTCTCTCACTAACATCCTATCCAGGTACGCAGATACCCGGGTAGAAGGCCAACTATGCGTCCACGTCCACATGCTCCCATCCGGATGATCGACCCGGTATCTATCGACGAGACCAAAATCGCCGATCAGATCAACCAGGCTACGATCACCACTCCACCCGCTAGCGCCCCTTCCTCTATCCCATTTGGGGGTTAGGACGGCATTCCAGTCCCCAACTAAGATTAGCCGTGTTGAATGCACCATGAAGGGCTCCAACAGCCGAAAGAAAGAGACACGCTCACCTTGAACATTGGGCGCATAAACCACAATCAGCCGGAACGACTTGCTTTTCACTGCAATATCGGCCACGATCAGCCGGCCCTCGGCACCGACATGGACAAGGTCCACCCTCGCGTCCAGGGTACGCTTGACCAGCAAAGAAACACCTCTGGCCAGCCGGCTCCCATATGCTGAATAGACGACAAAGTCGTTAGACAGCACACACGAGTCGACTTCGCAAACAAAGTGAGTCTCTTGGATCGCGGCCACATCCACGCCGAAGGACAAGAGGTCACGAAGCAGGCGAGCCGCCTTACCCCGATCCCTCAGGCCCTTCGCATTTATACTGGCTAACTTAATAGACATTCTTTAGATCTGAAACGAAAAACAGAAAAAGACATGCAACAGACGGCTCTACTCGCATACCGGGTAGAAATCTCGGGTAGACGGGACCCCGACGGACTGTCCTAGGGACCCTGTACCAATGTCGGACGTAATCCGTCCGTCTAAGACAATTCCGCCGACGTCCGTGGGGTAGGTTAGCTTTAGAACCCTATACAGACAGGGGTGGATTAAAACGGGGAACCTCCCCGAACAATTTTTTGCCATCTTTGCAAGTTCTGGTGAGTTTTCTATCGCCATAGTCATTTTTGGGTATTGTTTCTGCACCTCGGCGATATGGTCCCAGACCCGCAGGTTCCCACCGGTATTTCTTACCAGGGTGATGACACCTGGGGCCTGGGGAAAGTTCCTCGGGTCTTCAGTGGACAGACCCTTCACCGAGGTGAGTTTAAGTAGAGGCTTGAGCAGCCTTCGACGCTGGGAAGACCACTCGTCTACGATGCTGTCCTTGACTTCCATTAGGGCATCCCCACGAGGGAGGGCATATTTCTTCTTAGCCCGAGTGGGAGTGGGAGCAGGAGAAGGGGAGGGAGAAGGTGTTGTGGCACTAGCTTTGCCCAAGGGGGTCAGTTTAAAAACTGGGGACTGGGAAGCTTTAAGCGGGGACGAGGGGAGACTTTTCGCCTTTTGGGCATACGTACTCCTTACGGGGGAGACCGGCAGTGAAGAACATTTGTTTACTGCCTTCCTCCTCTCAACGCTTCTACTCTTTCGCCGACTTTTAGGGTTGTCGATGTCTTCCTCCCCTTCATCTCTCCCTCTCTTCAGGGAAGCCGCTCTATCTACCTCCATTCGCTGTTCCTCTGGGGGGGTTGGACTTCTGTCCTTCCTCTGTTTGGGAGGCGACTTCTTTTTGGGCGCCTCCTTTGTTGTTACGGGCGACATGCCAGGTGGCAGCACCTTTGCAGGGGAAGGTGTTTTGCCCTTCTTCCGGCTCACCACCTGCCACTCGCCCTCTTTGTTTGCTACCGGAGCTGGTGTTACCGGTTTTACGCCCTCTTTCTCCATGGGCTGCTGTTTCTGTTTTGCTGGTTGTGCTAGTTGGGCCGCTGGGGCCGGGTTCTTGGTTGGACACGCCTTAGCGACGTGCTCCGCGGCTCCGCAGACCCAACAGCATGGCTTCCTTCCTTCTACCACGATGAAAATCCTACGACCCCTGCAGGTGAGGATGTTGGGAATTTTCCCGATATTCTCCTTCGACGCAGTCACCTGCAGGGTCATATCACCTGTCATAAAGCCAGCCTTCGACCGCAGCGAGGAGACTGAGGCCACCTTTCCGTATCCTGCGAAAAAGGCGCCAACGTGGTCTTCATCAATTTCCATGGGGACGCCATGCAGTGTAATTTTCACTTTCCGGGCACCCATGTATTCAGTGCTGAACTGGAGTGATTTCGTCTCCAGTACTTCTCCGATCAGACGTTTCGCCTCCTCGGCCGAGCCCAGCAAGACGTCCCACATGGAATTGCCCCTCCTCGCCACGGCCCTGGCTTTAATCTTCAAAGCTTTAATGGCTTCTTCCAATACGTCCCTTGAGACTCCCACCAACTTGTGCGATTTTATGTCCTTAGTATGCAGGGTAATAATCCTTGCCTCAATGTCGGCCAACTTATCCGGCACAGAGACCAGCTCTGTGCCCTTAATGTACTCCGCATATTTGGCTCTTATCTCCTCATAGTACTTCTCGTCCTTACATATCATCACACTGGTTGTCTTACTCGCTGTCCATCCGGAAGTGGACGGTAAGGGGGAACCTGCTGCTGGAACTGAGGGTGACTCCCGTGGCGGTAGTTGCCAGTCACCCTCCTTCCCTCCCACCGACGCCATGGTGGGAGGCACGACTTCGTCCGGCCTCTCTGAGGCCATTGCCTCCTAAGAGGCCTGAAAAAAGAAACACTGGACAACTGTCCTCCGGTGTTTCACGACCGGTGAAGGTCGCTACTTTTCACGCAGCCACAAGCAATGAACTTGGGTGGAGAAACAGAAATCCCGAAACCACAGATATAGTATAAGCTACTATGGAACAGATACTACACTTTGATCCTACCCATAAAAACCACGGAACGCAATTATGGGGAGGAAGATGGCTCGTTTTATTTATACTGAGCAATACAGCATTATGGCACAAGGCCAGAAAAATGGGAGGGGGAACAAAACTTGGGGTGGTCTTCAGCTACTCTATCCTATACCTAGCTAATCAGATTCACGACCCATACATACGTTACAATGATTCTCATTCACCATAAGAATTTGTCCATCACCACTCATACTTATCAAGCACCAAAATACCGCAAAACATAACGGGGACCTAAAAACGCCCCAAATGTACATAAAAATTTATTACTATATACAAATATAATACAAAAATAACTTTAAAAATTTGTACATGAAATGATATGATGGGAAGGGGGTATGAAGAAACAAAAAATCCCCAAAACAAAAAACAATTTCAAATGAATACATATACAAGGTGTTAGTAAGACCCAAACACACCCACATAATTAAAGAGGCCACTGTATTCTGCCTGACGAGACAAAATCAAGCCGCTCTCTTTCTAAGGGGAATGGAGGCACCGGGTAGAAAATAAAATGGGACTGGAGAATATATAAGGCTGACCCAGCCGAGAATACAAACGGGACAAAATAACAAAGGACAATGGGAATCTCGAACTGGGTCATAACAAAAGCAATGGAGCCGGGAACAGGCTAGGACAGACACATTCACTCACATTAACTAGGTACACAAAAGAATACTTTACCTTAACCACGGGAGGGGTTCCAGAGGAATCCACCCCGATGCGAGCAAGCAGATCTAAAAAAGAAAATCAAGACTAGCCCCGGTCACACGAACCAGGCTCGCTGCATATATCCACCTTTTGCTAAAGTCTGTCGGGTGCAGCCGTTTCCGTTCAGTTCTAATCTTCATTTTGAGCTGGTGCTCAAAATATCGGATTAGATCCTGATCCGAAAGACGGCCTCCCCGCAAGACTTCCTCCAGACGCGTCATCCAAATCACCATTCTAGCCGTGGCCAGTAGCGACAGAAACACCATCCGCTTCACTCCAGAGTACGGGGGCGACACATTGTCCACAGCGTATGCGCGATCAATGAGCACAAGCTCCCGCGGCGCGATACGAGCAGTCAACTCGCCGACACGCGCCCACAACGGGCGAACGCGCGAACAATGGAAGAAGGCGTGCGCAGACGTCTCCTTAATTCCAAGGTTGCAACGTTCACAATCTGGCAAATCCGCCAGGCCCATTGCGAAACGCTTGTCATTGAGCGACAAACCATTCCGAGCCAATCGCCAGGTCAGAGAAAACTCAGAGTTGCTGAGCCAATCCGCGCCTGGCGCCCAAGACCAATGAGAGCGGTACTCCACTCTCGACATGCCGAGCTTACTCCACAGCTTATCCTTCACGGCACCCTCCACTAATCCCCGATAGAAGATTTTCCTCGGCTGTGAAAGGTCACTGGACCGTGGAATGGCCTGTAAAGCCGCCAGACATTCGAGCAGGAATTTCGGTCGCACCCAAGGCCTGACGGTCAGCCATAGGGTCGGGGGCGTGATGGTAAGGCAAGGGAACATGTCCCTCACTACCCCCGCAAGCAACCGATCTTCCTCCAACGCGCGCCTGAGGAATGCCAACCTTGAAGCGAGCACGTGGCTCCTCAAGTGTGGCATCCCCAGACCCCCTTGACACGGACGGAGGCAACAGACTCCTTTGTCGACCATGTGTTTGCGTCCTCTCCACAGACAGGAGAATAGCAAACGCTCGAGCGCCTTCTCATGATCGTCACAAAGGGGAAGTACTGACAGCCGGTAAAGGATCATGGGAAAGAGGTATGTGTTACACACCTCCGCCAAGCCCTTCACGGAGAGACCCCGTCGACGCCAAATCTTGACCGACGCGCCGACCTTTGCCAGTACTTCTGACCAGTTTTTCTCCAGCTGTAAGTCCGGACCGAACCAAACTCCGAGGAGCTTGACCGGCCCGTCCGTCCAGCTGAAGGGCCCCGGGAGGGAAACTCCCTTCCAGGCACCTAACCGCAAGCCGGATGACTTGTCGCAGTTAATTCTGGCCCCTGTCACCTTCTCGTACCGTACAAGCGCCTGGTGTACCGCCTCTATGTCCCTGCGGGAGGACACAAAGGTCGTTACGTCATCGGCGTACGCGGAAACCCTGGCTCGAGCTCCACCAGGGACTTCAATTCCACGCAGGACCGGACTGCCCGTCTCGTCCCTTAGCCTGCGAAGGAGGGGCTCCAACGCGAGGACATAAAGGAGAGAAGACAGTGGACAACCCTGTCGGACCGACCTAGACAGCGCGAAAGCGCCCGACAGCTTCCCGTTCACCTGTACCACAGCCTTGGGGGAGCGATACAGAAGGCTAATCCAGCGGCTGAAGTCGGGTTTGAATCCGGCGGCCTGCAGGACAGCAGCCAGGTAGCCATGGTCAATCCTATCAAATGCCTTGGACTGATCTAAATTGATCAGCGCGGCCTCATCGTCGTCTTCTACACCCTCTATGATCGTGCGAATCAAGTGCAGGTTGCTCTGAATTGTTCTCCCCTTCACAGAACAAGTCTGATCCGGTTCCAACAGAGACTCGGCAACTAGCTGCAAGCGATTCGTCAGGATCTTGGCCAAAATCTTTAACTCTGTGTTTAGCAGAGTTATGGGCCTGTAATCATCTAGTTCCCTCCCAACCTTCTTGCCTTTTCTCAACAGCGTGATCACGCCCCTGGTGATCCGACCGGGGATGGACCCCTGCCGAAACCAGTGGTTGAACACGACAGCCAAGAGCGGGACAAAAAGGTGCGACATCCTCAAGTACAATTCATAGGGCAAACCATCCAAACCTGGCGACTTGCCACTGCCGACCTTCTTCAAAGCCACGTAGATTTCGTCCTCCGTAATCTCCCCTTCGCAGCTAGCCGCTTCAGCCGGCAAAAGCCGGGGAAAGTCAGCCAAATAGCTGCGAAACTCCTCGTCACGGAGACCAGGCTCCTTGGTAAATCGGTGCTCGAAATGCTGCCGGAACGCCTCGCACATGTCGTCGGTGGACCTAAGGAGATGTCCCTCCGGGTCGCGTACCTCTCGAATGTACCGGTCGCCGGCATGGCGAATTTCTTCCTTGCGCAGTTCCGCGCCCATGTTCACAGCTTCGGAAGACATCTTGCTTAACTTAGCCCTAATTACCTGACCCATGTAGCGCCCGCTAGTCGAGCGCTCCAGGGCCTCCCTGGCTAAGGCTATTTCTAGGGGATCCCCACCAGCCTCCGCCCGGGCGAAATTAGCACTAAGTGTCTTTGCCTCCGCAGCCTTATCTAGGTTGAGCCGCTGGCTATATTTGGTGGCGAAAGACCTAATGGAGTCCTTAAGGTTAACCCACCACTTACTCCCAATGACTCGCCCAATTAACGCCCGCTGCACTAGTTTTGTCAGCTGGTCACGAAAGTCCCGCCTGTCCAGTAAGGACTGATTGAACTTCCAATAACCAGCCAACCTAGGCCTAAATTCTAACGCCACCCGGGCACAAACGAGTTTGTGGTCCGAGTAGCCTAACCAGTGGAACGTTGGACATTCTAGGAAGTCTATATCGGCTTCTCTCACTAACATCCTATCCAGGTATGCAGATACCCGGGTAGAAGGCCAACTACGCGTCCACGTCCACATGCTCCCCTTCCGGATGATCGACCCGGTATCTATCGACGAGACCAAATTCGCCGATCAGATCAACCAGGCTACGATCACCACTCCACCCGCTAGCGCCCCTTCCTCTATCCCATTTGGGGGTTAGGACGGCATTCCAGTCCCCAACTAAGATTAGCCGTGTTGAATGCACCATGAAGGGCTCCAACAGCCGAAAGAAAGAGACACGCTCACCTTGAACATTGGGCGCATAAACCACAATCAGCCGGAACGACTTGCTTTTCACTGCAATATCGGCCACGATCAGCCGGCCCTCGGCACCGACATGGACAAGGTCCACCCTCGCGTCCAGGGTACGCTTGACCAGCAAAGAAACACCTCTGGCCAGCCGGCTCCCATATGCTGAATAGACGACAAAGTCGTTAGACAGCACACACGAGTCGACTTCGCAAACAAAGTGAGTCTCTTGGATCGCGGCCACATCCACGCCGAAGGACAAGAGGTCACGAAGCAGGCGAGCCGCCTTACCCCGATCCCTCAGGCCCTTCGCATTTATACTGGCTAACTTAATAGACATTCTTTAGACCTGAAAAGAGACAAAGAAAAACATGCAACAAACGGCTCTACTCGCATACGGGCCGGAAATCTCTGGCAGATAGGACCCCGACGGACTGTCCTAGGGACCCTGTTCCTACATCGGACGTAATCCGTCCGTCTAGGACAATTCCGCCGACGTCCGTGGGGTAAGTTAGTTTTACCACCCTATAGAGACTGGGGTGGAGTAAAACAGGGAACCTCCCCGAGCAATTCTTCGCCATTTTTTTTAGGGCCGGAGTATTCTCCTGCACCAATCTTAAGTTTGCAAAATGTCTTTTCGCTTCATGAATATGGTCCCAGACCCTCAGGTTGCCACCGGTATTCCTTACCAGGGTGATGACACCTGGGGCCTGGGGAAAGTTTCTGGGATCTTCTACATCTTTGCCTTCCACTGAGGTCAGCCTCAGCAGAGGTTTTAAAAGTCTTCGCCTCTGAGATGACCACTCAGAGGCTACATCCTCGCTCACTTTTAGTAGAGCTTCCCCCTGGGGCAGGGCTTTCTTCTTTTTTGCCCGAGTGGGAGTGGACATAGGAGAGGGGGAGGGAGTGGGGGTTAAAGAAGCTGGTCTCAGGGGGGTTAATTTAAAGGTAGGGGACTGGGAAGCTTTCTGCGGGGACGAGGGAAGGCTCCTTGCTTTTTCGGCGTAGGATGTACGCACCGGCGATGTTGGCAGAGAAGAACACTTTGGTGTTGTTGCCGATCTTTCTCTGCTTCTTCCTCTCCGCCGACTCTTGGCGATCTCTTGCCGCTCCTCCTCCTCCTCTCTGCCGCGTTTTAACGATGCTGCTCTCTGCGTCTCCATTTTTTCCTCCATTCTTTCCTCCTCCTGCACTATTTTTGGGGGAGACTTCTTCTCCCGCTTGGCAGGCGCTTTCTCCAACGTGAGCTCCTTTGATTTTGCTGGAGCTTTGGCAGGTGATGGCACCTTCACGGGTGAAGGCGTTTTGGATTTTTTCCTGCTCACCACCTGCCACTCTCCCTCCTTGTTCGCCGCCGACTTTGGTGTTGGTGGTGCTGCTGTAGCTGCTGCTGGTGATGCTGGAGTTACTGGAGCCGGTCCTTCAGGCTTCTTGGTTGGTTGGGCCTTAGGGGCCGGATTCCTGGCCGTACACGCCTTGGCGACGTGCTCCGCCGCCCCACAGACCCAACAGCAAGGCTTCCTGCCCTCCACTATCACAAAGATAGCACGCTTCCTGCAGGTGAGAATGTTGGGTATTTCCTTGATTTACTGTTTCGTCAAGGTCACCTGCAGGGCCATGTCACCGGTCAGGAAGCCTGCTTTTGAACTTAGCGCGGACACCTCAGCCACCTTCCCGTATTGAGCGAAGAAGGCGCCGATGTGGTTCTGAGAAATGTCCATGGGGACGCCATGCAAGGTGATTTTGCGCTTGCACATCCCCATGTATTCCGTTTGGATCTGGAGGGTCTTGGTTTCGAGAACCACTCCAGCCAAACGTTTTGCCTCGTCGGCGGTACCCAGCAAGACGTCCCAGCTTGCGCTGCTCTGCCTTGCCACCGCCTTAGCCCTGATGTTTAGGGCCTTAATGGCTTCTTCGAGGTTGTCTCTGCTGATGCCTATGTATTTTTTGGTCTTCAGATCCTTGGTTATGAGCGTCACAATTCTGGCCTCGATTTCGGCCAACTCGTCGGGCACCGACAGCAGCTCCGTGCCCTTAATATATTCGGCATATTTTTGCCTCTGTTCCTCATAATACTGTTCTCCCTTTAGTGGGACCTTGCCTCCTGTCCACCCGGAGGTCGAAGGTTTGGGAGAAGCAGGAGCTGCTACCGGTGCCGGTACTGGTCCGGATCCTGATGCTGCTGGAACTGAGGGTGACTCCCGTGGCGGTAGTTGCCAGTCACCCTCTTTCCCTCCCACCGAGTCCGTGGTGGGAGGAACGATCGCTTCTGGCCTTTCCGCGGCCATGCCTCCTAAGAGGCCGAACACCTGACAATCGCTTCCGGTGTTTCGCAGCTATAAAATAGCCACTACTTTTACGCTGCTCGAGCAATGAACTCGAGTGGAATTGATTGCCAGTCAAACCACAGTGTTAGTAAAAGCTACTATGGAACAGATACTACACTTTGATCCTACCCATAAAAACCACGGAACGCAATTATGGGGAGGAAGATGGCTCGTTTTATTTATACTGAGCAATACAGCATTATGGCACAAGGCCAGAAAAATGGGAGGGGGAACAAAACTTGGGGTGGTCTTCAGCTACTCTATCCTATACCTAGCTAATCAGATTCACGACCCATACATACGTTACAATGATTCTCATTCACCATAAGAATTTGTCCATCACCACTCATACTTATCAAGCACCAAAATACCGCAAAACATAACGGGGACCTAAAAACGCCCCAAATGTACATAAAAATTTATTACTATATACAAATATAATACAAAAATAACTTTAAAAATTTGTACATGAAATGATATGATGGGAAGGGGGTATGAAGAAACAAAAAATCCCCAAAACAAAAAACAATTTCAAATGAATACATATACAAGGTGTTAGTAAGACCCAAACACACCCACATAATTAAAGAGGCCACTGTATTCTGCCTGACGAGACAAAATCAAGCCGCTCTCTTTCTAAGGGGAATGGAGGCACCGGGTAGAAAATAAAATGGGACTGGAGAATATATAAGGCTGACCCAGCCGAGAATACAAACGGGACAAAATAACAAAGGACAATGGGAATCTCGAACTGGGTCATAACAAAAGCAATGGAGCCGGGAACAGGCTAGGACAGACACATTCACTCACATTAACTAGGTACACAAAAGAATACTTTACCTTAACCACGGGAGGGGTTCCAGAGGAATCCACCCCGATGCGAGCAAGCAGATCTAAAAAAGAAAATCAAGACTAGCCCCGGTCACACGAACCAGGCTCGCTGCATATATCCACCTTTGCTAAAGTCTGTCGGGTGCAGCCGTTTCCGTTCAGTTCTAATCTTCATTTTGAGCTGGTGCTCAAAATATCGGATTAGATCCTGATCCGAAAGACGGCCTCCCCGCAAGACTTCCTCCAGACGCGTCATCCAAATCACCATTCTAGCCGTGGCCAGTAGCGACAGAAACACCATCCGCTTCACTCCAGAGTACGGGGGCGACACATTGTCCACAGCGTATGCGCGATCAATGAGCACAAGCTCCCGCGGCGCGATACGAGCAGTCAACTCGCCGACACGCGCCCACAACGGGCGAACGCGCGAACAATGGAAGAAGGCGTGCGCAGACGTCTCCTTAATTCCAAGGTTGCAACGTTCACAATCTGGCAAATCCGCCAGGCCCATTGCGAAACGCTTGTCATTGAGCGACAAACCATTCCGAGCCAATCGCCAGGTCAGAGAAAACTCAGAGTTGCTGAGCCAATCCGCGCCTGGCGCCCAAGACCAATGAGAGCGGTACTCCACTCTCGACATGCCGAGCTTACTCCACAGCTTATCCTTCACGGCACCCTCCACTAATCCCCGATAGAAGATTTTCCTCGGCTGTGAAAGGTCACTGGACCGTGGAATGGCCTGTAAAGCCGCCAGACATTCGAGCAGGAATTTCGGTCGCACCCAAGGCCTGACGGTCAGCCATAGGGTCGGGGGCGTGATGGTAAAGGCAAGGGAAACATGTCCCCTCACTACCCCCGCAAGCAACCGATCTTCCTCCAACGCGCGCCTGAGGAATGCCAACCTTGAAGCGAGCACGTGGCTCCTCAAGTGTGGCATCCCCAGACCCCCTTGACACGGACGGAGGCAACAGACTCCTTTGTCGACCATGTGTTTGCGTCCTCTCCACAGACAGGAGAATAGCAAACGCTCGAGCGCCTTCTCATGATCGTCACAAAGGGGAAGTACTGACAGCCGGTAAAGGATCATGGGAAAGAGGTATGTGTTACACACCTCCGCCAAGCCCTTCACGGAGAGACCCCGTCGACGCCAAATCTTGACCGACGCGCCGACCTTTGCCAGTACTTCTGACCAGTTTTTCTCCAGCTGTAAGTCCGGACCGAACCAAACTCCGAGGAGCTTGACCGGCCCGTCCGTCCAGCTGAAGGGCCCCGGGAGGGAAACTCCCTTCCAGGCACCTAACCGCAAGCCGGATGACTTGTCGCAGTTAATTCTGGCCCCTGTCACCTTCTCGTACCGTACAAGCGCCTGGTGTACCGCCTCTATGTCCCTGCGGGAGGACACAAAGGTCGTTACGTCATCGGCGTACGCGGAAACCCTGGCTCGAGCTCCACCAGGGACTTCAATTCCACGCAGGACCGGACTGCCCGTCTCGTCCCTTAGCCTGCGAAGGAGGGGCTCCAACGCGAGGACATAAAGGAGAGAAGACAGTGGACAACCCTGTCGGACCGACCTAGACAGCGCGAAAGCGCCCGACAGCTTCCCGTTCACCTGTACCACAGCCTTGGGGGAGCGATACAGAAGGCTAATCCAGCGGCTGAAGTCGGGTTTGAATCCGGCGGCCTGCAGGACAGCAGCCAGGTAGCCATGGTCAATCCTATCAAATGCCTTGGACTGATCTAAATTGATCAGCGCGGCCTCATCGTCGTCTTCTACACCCTCTATGATCGTGCGAATCAAGTGCAGGTTGCTCTGAATTGTTCTCCCCTTCACAGAACAAGTCTGATCCGGTTCCAACAGAGACTCGGCAACTAGCTGCAAGCGATTCGTCAGGATCTTGGCCAAAATCTTTAACTCTGTGTTTAGCAGAGTTATGGGCCTGTAATCATCTAGTTCCCTCCCAACCTTCTTGCCTTTTCTCAACAGCGTGATCACGCCCCTGGTGATCCGACCGGGGATGGACCCCTGCCGAAACCAGTGGTTGAACACGACAGCCAAGAGCGGGACAAAAAGGTGCGACATCCTCAAGTACAATTCATAGGGCAAACCATCCAAACCTGGCGACTTGCCACTGCCGACCTTCTTCAAAGCCACGTAGATTTCGTCCTCCGTAATCTCCCCTTCGCAGCTAGCCGCTTCAGCCGGCAAAAGCCGGGGAAAGTCAGCCAAATAGCTGCGAAACTCCTCGTCACGGAGACCAGGCTCCTTGGTAAATCGGTGCTCGAAATGCTGCCGGAACGCCTCGCACATGTCGTCGGTGGACCTAAGGAGATGTCCCTCCGGGTCGCGTACCTCTCGAATGTACCGGTCGCCGGCATGGCGAATTTCTTCCTTGCGCAGTTCCGCGCCCATGTTCACAGCTTCGGAAGACATCTTGCTTAACTTAGCCCTAATTACCTGACCCATGTAGCGCCCGCTAGTCGAGCGCTCCAGGGCCTCCCTGGCTAAGGCTATTTCTAGGGGATCCCCACCAGCCTCCGCCCGGGCGAAATTAGCACTAAGTGTCTTTGCCTCCGCAGCCTTATCTAGGTTGAGCCGCTGGCTATATTTGGTGGCGAAAGACCTAATGGAGTCCTTAAGGTTAACCCACCACTTACTCCCAATGACTCGCCCAATTAACGCCCGCTGCACTAGTTTTGTCAGCTGGTCACGAAAGTCCCGCCTGTCCAGTAAGGACTGATTGAACTTCCAATAACCAGCCAACCTAGGCCTAAATTCTAACGCCACCCGGGCACAAACGAGTTTGTGGTCCGAGTAGCCTAACCAGTGGAACGTTGGACATTCTAGGAAGTCTATATCGGCTTCTCTCACTAACATCCTATCCAGGTATGCAGATACCCGGGTAGAAGGCCAACTACGCGTCCACGTCCACATGCTCCCTTCCGGATGATCGACCCGGTATCTATCGACGAGACCAAATTCGCCGATCAGATCAACCAGGCTACGATCACCACTCCACCCGCTAGCGCCCCTTCCTCTATCCCATTTGGGGGGTTAGGACGGCATTCCAGTCCCCAACTAAGATTAGCCGTGTTGAATGCACCATGAAGGGCTCCAACAGCCGAAAGAAAGAGACACGCTCACCTTGAACATTGGGCGCATAAACCACAATCAGCCGGAACGACTTGCTTTTCACTGCAATATCGGCCACGATCAGCCGGCCCTCGGCACCGACATGGACAAGGTCCACCCTCGCGTCCAGGGTACGCTTGACCAGCAAAGAAACACCTCTGGCCAGCCGGCTCCCATATGCTGAATAGACGACAAAGTCGTTAGACAGCACACACGAGTCGACTTCGCAAACAAAGTGAGTCTCTTGGATCGCGGCCACATCCACGCCGAAGGACAAGAGGTCACGAAGCAGGCGAGCCGCCTTACCCCGATCCCTCAGGCCCTTCGCATTTATACTGGCTAACTTAATAGACATTCTTTAGACCTGAAAAGAGACAAAGAAAAACATGCAACAAACGGCTCTACTCGCATACGGGCCGGAAATCTCTGGCAGATAGGACCCCGACGGACTGTCCTAGGGACCCTGTTCCTACATCGGACGTAATCCGTCCGTCTAGGACAATTCCGCCGACGTCCGTGGGGTAAGTTAGTTTTACCACCCTATAGAGACTGGGGTGGAGTAAAACAGGGAACCTCCCCGAGCAATTCTTCGCCATTTTTTTTAGGGCCGGAGTATTCTCCTGCACCAATCTTAAGTTTGCAAAATGTCTTTTCGCTTCATGAATATGGTCCCAGACCCTCAGGTTGCCACCGGTATTCCTTACCAGGGTGATGACACCTGGGGCCTGGGGAAAGTTTCTGGGATCTTCTACATCTTTGCCTTCCACTGAGGTCAGCCTCAGCAGAGGTTTTAAAGTCTTCGCCTCTGAGATGACCACTCAGAGGCTACATCCTCGCTCACTTTTAGTAGAGCTTCCCCCTGGGGCAGGGCTTTCTTCTTTTTTGCCCGAGTGGGAGTGGACATAGGAGAGGGGGAGGGAGTGGGGGTTAAAGAAGCTGGTCTCAGGGGGGTTAATTTAAAGGTAGGGGACTGGGAAGCTTTCTGCGGGGACGAGGGAAGGCTCCTTGCTTTTTCGGCGTAGGATGTACGCACCGGCGATGTTGGCAGAGAAGAACACTTTGGTGTTGTTGCCGATCTTTCTCTGCTTCTTCCTCTCCGCCGACTCTTGGCGATCTCTTGCCGCTCCTCCTCCTCCTCTCTGCCGCGTTTTAACGATGCTGCTCTCTGCGTCTCCATTTTTTCCTCCATTCTTTCCTCCTCCTGCACTATTTTTGGGGGAGACTTCTTCTCCCGCTTGGCAGGCGCTTTCTCCAACGTGAGCTCCTTTGATTTTGCTGGAGCTTTGGCAGGTGATGGCACCTTCACGGGTGAAGGCGTTTTGGATTTTTTCCTGCTCACCACCTGCCACTCTCCCTCCTTGTTCGCCGCCGACTTTGGTGTTGGTGGTGCTGCTGTAGCTGCTGCTGGTGATGCTGGAGTTACTGGAGCCGGTCCTTCAGGCTTCTTGGTTGGTTGGGCCTTAGGGGCCGGATTCCTGGCCGTACACGCCTTGGCGACGTGCTCCGCCGCCCCACAGACCCAACAGCAAGGCTTCCTGCCCTCCACTATCACAAAGATAGCACGCTTCCTGCAGGTGAGAATGTTGGGTATTTCCTTGATTTGCTGTTTCGTCAAGGTCACCTGCAGGGCCATGTCACCGGTCAGGAAGCCTGCTTTTGAACTTAGCGCGGACACCTCAGCCACCTTCCCGTATTGAGCGAAGAAGGCGCCGATGTGGTTCTGAGAAATGTCCATGGGGACGCCATGCAAGGTGATTTTGCGCTTGCACATCCCCATGTATTCCGTTTGGATCTGGAGGGTCTTGGTTTCGAGAACCACTCCAGCCAAACGTTTTGCCTCGTCGGCGGTACCCAGCAAGACGTCCCAGCTTGCGCTGCTCTGCCTTGCCACCGCCTTAGCCCTGATGTTTAGGGCCTTAATGGCTTCTTCGAGGTTGTCTCTGCTGATGCCTATGTATTTTTTGGTCTTCAGATCCTTGGTTATGAGCGTCACAATTCTGGCCTCGATTTCGGCCAACTCGTCGGGCACCGACAGCAGCTCCGTGCCCTTAATATATTCGGCATATTTTTGCCTCTGTTCCTCATAATACTGTTCTCCCTTTAGTGGGACCTTGCCTCCTGTCCACCCGGAGGTCGAAGGTTTGGGAGAAGCAGGAGCTGCTACCGGTGCCGGTACTGGTCCGGATCCTGATGCTGCTGGAACTGAGGGTGACTCCCGTGGCGGTAGTTGCCAGTCACCCTCTTTCCCTCCCACCGAGTCCGTGGTGGGAGGAACGATCGCTTCTGGCCTTTCCGCGGCCATGCCTCCTAAGAGGCCGAACACCTGACAATCGCTTCCGGTGTTTCGCAGCTATAAAATAGCCACTACTTTTACGCTGCTCGAGCAATGAACTCGAGTGGAATTGATTGCCAGTCAAACCACAGTGTTAGTAAAAGCTACTATGGAACAGATACTACACTTTGATCCTACCCATAAAAACCACGGAACGCAATTATGGGGAGGAAGATGGCTCGTTTTATTTATTCTGAGCGTACAGAATTGTGGCTCAAGGCCAAAAAAGAGGGAGGGGGAACAAAAACTTGGGGTGGTCTTCAGCTACTCTATCCTATACCTAGCTAATCAGATTCACGACCCATACATACGTTACAATGCTTCTCATTCACCATAAGAATTTGTCCATCACCACTCATACCTATCAGGCACCAAAATACCGCGAAACATAACGGGGACCTAAAAACGCCCCAAATGTACATAAAAATTTTATTACTATATACAAATATAATACAAAAATAACTTTAAAATTTGTACATGAAATGATAAGATGGGAAGGGGGTATGAAGAAACAAAAAATCCCCAAAACAAAAACAATTTCAAATGAATATTTATACATAATGTTAGTAAGACCCAAACACACCCACATAATTAAAGAGGCCGCTGTATTCTGTCTTAAAAGACAAAATCAAGAAGCACTCTTTCTAAGGGGAATGGAGAAGCAGGGAACAAAAATAAATTGGACTGGAGAATATATAAGGCTGACCAGCCGAGAATGCAACGGGACAAAATAACTCTGGACAATGGGGATCTCGAACTGGATCATAACAAAAGCAAGGGAGCCGGGAACAGGCTAGGACAAACCCACTCACTCACATTAACTAGGTACACAAAAGAATACTTTACCTTAACCACGGGAGGGGTTCCAGAGGAATCCACCCCGATGCGAGCAAGCAGATCTAAAAAAGAAAATCAAGACTAGCCCCGGTCACACGAACCAGGCTCGCTGCATATATCCACCTTTTGCTAAAGTCTGTCGGGTGCAGCCGTTTCCGTTCAGTTCTAATCTTCATTTTGAGCTGGTGCTCAAAATATCGGATTAGATCCTGATCCGAAAGACGACCTCCCCGCAAGACTTCCTCCAGACGCGTCATCCAAATCACCATTCTAGCCGTGGCCAGTAGCGACAGAAACACCATCCGCTTCACTCCAGAGTACGGGGGCGACACATTGTCCACAGCGTATGCGCGATCAATGAGCACAAGCTCCCGCGGCGCGATACGAGCAGTCAACTCGCCGACACGCGCCCACAACGGGCGAACGCGCGAACAATGGAAGAAGGCGTGCGCAGACGTCTCCTTAATTCCAAGGTCGCAACGTTCACAATCTGGCAAATCCGCCAGGCCCATTGCGAAACGCTTGTCATTGAGCGACAAACCATTCCGAGCCAATCGCCAGGTCAGAGAAAACTCAGAGTTGCTGAGCCAATCCGCACCTGGCGCCCAAGACCAATGAGAGCGGTACTCCACTCTCGACATGCCGAGCTTACTCCACAGCTTATCCTTCACGGCACCCTCCACTAATCCCCGATAGAAGATTTTCCTAGGCTGTGAAAGGTCACTGGACCGTGGAATGGCCTGTAAAGCCTCCAGACATTCGAGAAGGAATTTCGGTCGCACCCAAGGCCTGACGGTCAGCCATAGGGTCGGGGGCGTGATGGTAAGGCAAGGGAACATGTCCCTCACTACCCCCGCAAGCAACCGATCTTCCTCCAACGCGCGCCTGAGGAATGCCAACCTTGAAGCGAGCACGTGGCTCCTCAAGTGTGGCATCCCCAGACCCCCTTGACACGGACGGAGGCAACAGACTCCTTTGTCGACCATGTGTTTGCGTCCTCTCCACAGACAGGAGAATAGCAAACGCTCGAGCGCCTTCTCATGATCGTCACAAAGGGGAAGTACTGACAGCCGGTAAAGGATCATGGGAAAGAGGTATGTGTTACACACCTCCGCCAAGCCCTTCACGGAGAGACCCCGTCGACGCCAAATCTTGACCGACGCGCCGACCTTTGCCAGTACTTCTGACCAGTTTTTCTCCAGCTGTAAGTCCGGACCGAACCAAACTCCGAGGAGCTTGACCGGCCCGTCCGTCCAGCTGAAGGGCCCCGGGAGGGAAACTCCCTTCCAGGCACCTAACCGCAAGCCGGATGACTTGTCGCAGTTAATTCTGGCCCCTGTCACCTTCTCGTACCGTACAAGCGCCTGGTGTACCGCCTCTATGTCCCTGCGGGAGGACACAAAGGTCGTTACGTCATCGGCGTACGCAGAAACCCTGGCTCGAGCTCCGCCAGGGACTTCAATTCCACGCAGGACCGGACTGCCCGTCTCGTCCCTTAGCCTGCGAAGGAGGGGCTCCAAACACAGGACATAAAGGAGAGAAGACAGTGGACAACCCTGTCGGACCGACCTAGACAGCGCGAAAGCGCCCGACAGCTTCCCGTTCACCTGTACCACAGCCTTGGGGGAGCGATACAGAAGGCTAATCCAGCGGCTGAAGTCGGGTTTGAATCCGGCGGCCTGCAGGACAGCAGCCAGGTAGCCATGGTCAATCCTATCAAATGCCTTGGACTGATCTAAATTGATCAGCGCGGCCTCATCGTCGTCTTCTACACCCTCTATGATCGTGCGAATCAAGTGCAGGTTGCTCTGAATTGTTCTCCCCTTCACAGAACAAGTCTGATCCGGTTCCAACAGAGACTCGGCAACTAGCTGCAAGCGATTCGTCAGGATCTTGGCCAAAATCTTTAACTCTGTGTTTAGCAGAGT
The DNA here is from genome assembly GCA_037127315.1 of Ascarosepion bandense. Classification (NCBI taxonomy): domain Eukaryota; kingdom Metazoa; phylum Mollusca; class Cephalopoda; order Sepiida; family Sepiidae; genus Ascarosepion; species Ascarosepion bandense. Next base: position 2,581,332 of record JBBBDQ010000562.1, read on the forward strand.
TATGGGCCTGTAGTCATCTAGTTCCCTCCCAACCTTCTTGCCTTTTCTCAACAGCGTGATCACGCCCCTGGTGATCCGACCGGGGATGGACCCCTGCCGAAACCAGTGGTTGAACACGACAGCCAAGAGCGGGACAAAAAGGTGCGACATCCTCAAGTACAATTCATAGGGCAAACCATCCAAACCTGGCGACTTGCCACTGCTGACCTTCTTCAAAGCCACGTAGATTTCGTCCTCCGTAATCTCCCCTTCGCAGCTAGCCGCTTCAGCCGGCAAAAGCCGGGGAAAGTCAGCCAAATAGCTGCGAAACTCCTCGTCACGGAGACCAGGCTCCTTGGTAAATCGGTGCTCGAAATGCTGCCGGAACGCCTCGCACATGTCGTCGGTGGACCTAAGGAGATGTCCCTCCGGGTCGCGTACCTCTCGAATGTACCGGTCGCCGGCATGGCGAATTTCTTCCTTGCGCAGTTCCGCGCCCATGTTCACAGCTTCGGAAGACATCTTGCTTAACTTAGCCCTAATTACCTGACCCATGTAGCGCCCGCTAGTCGAGCGCTCCAGGGCCTCCCTGGCTAAGGCTATTTCTAGGGGATCCCCACCAGCCTCCGCCCGGGCGAAATTAGCACTAAGTGTCTTTGCCTCCGCAGCCTTATCTAAGTTGAGCCGCTGGCTATATTTGGTGGCGAAAGACCTAATGGAGTCCTTAAGGTTAACCCACCACTTACTCCCAATGACTCGCCCAATTAACGCCCGCTGCACTAGTTTTGTCAGCTGGTCACGAAAGTCCCGCCTGTCCAGTAAGGACTGATTGAACTTCCAATAACCAGCCAACCTAGGCCTAAAGTCTAACGCCACCCGGGCACAAACAAGTTTGTGGTCCGAGTAGCCTAACCAGTGGAACGTTGGACATTCTAAGAAGTCTATGTCGGCTTCTCTCACTAACATCCTATCCAGGTACGCAGATACCCGGGTAGAAGGCCAACTATGCGTCCACGTCCACATGCTCCCATCCGGATGATCGACCCGGTATCTATCGACGAGACCAAAATCGCCGATCAGATCAACCAGGCTACGATCACCACTCCACCCGCTAGCGCCCCTTCCTCTATCCCATTTGGGGGTTAGGACGGCATTCCAGTCCCCAACTAAGATTAGCCGTGTTGAATGCACCATGAAGGGCTCCAACAGCCGAAAGAAAGAGATACGCTCACCTTGAACATTGGGCGCATAAACCACAATCAGCCGGAACGACTTGCTTTTCACTGCAATATCGGCCACGATCAGCCGGCCCTCGGCACCGACGTGGACAAGGTCCACCCTCGCGTCCAGGGTACGCTTGACCAGCAAAGAAACACCTCTGGCCAGCCGGCTCCCATATGCTGAATAGACGACAAAGTCGTTAGACAGCACACACGAGTCGACTTCGCAAACAAAGTGAGTCTCTTGGATCGCGGCCACATCCACGCCGAAGGACAAGAGGTCACGAAGCAGGCGAGCCGCCTTACCCCGATCCCTCAGGCCCTTCGCATTTATACTGGCTATCTTAATAGACATTCTTTAGACCTGTAACGAAAAAACACAAAAAGACATGCAACAAAACGGCTCTACTCGCATACCGGGAAGAAATCTCGGATAGACGGGACCCCGACGGACTGTCCTAGGGACCCTGTACCTATATCGGACGTAATCCGCCCGTCTAGGACAATCCCGCCGACGTCCGTTGGATAAGTTAATTTTACCACCCTATATAAGCAGGGGTGGAGTAATACGGGGAACCTCCCCGAACAATTCCTAGCCATTTTTCTCAGTTCCGGTGAGTTTTCTTTCACCATAGTCATCTTTGGGTATTGTTTCTGCACCTCGGCGATATGGTCCCAGACCCGCAGGTTCCCACCGGTATTTCTTACCAGGGTGATGACACCTGGGGCCTGGGAAAAGTTCCTCGGGTCTTCAGTGGACAGACCCTTCACCGAGGTGAGATTAAGCAGAGGCTTGAGCAGCCTTCGACGCTGGGAAGACCACTCGTCTACGATGCTGTCCTTGACTTCCATTAGGGCATCCCCACGAGGGAGGGCATGTTTCTTCTTAGCCCGAGTGGGAGTGGGAGTAGGAGAAGGGGAGGGAGAAGGTGTTATGGCACTAGCTTTGACCAAGGGGGTCAGTTTAAAAACTGGGGACTGGGAAGCTTTACGCGGGGACGAGGGGAGACTCCTAGCCTTTTGGGCATATGTAGTCCTTACGGGGGAGACCGGCAGTGAAGAACATTTGTTTACTGCCTTCCTCCTCTCAACGCTTCTACTCTTTCGCCGACTTTTAGGGTTGTCGATGTCTTCCTCCGCTTCATCTCTCCCTCTCTTCAGGGAAGCCGCTCTATCAACCTCCATTTGCTGTTCATCTGGGGGGGTTGGACTTCTGTCCTTCCTCTGTTTGGGAGGCGACTTCTTTTTGGGCGCCTCCTTTGTTGTTACGGGCGACATGCCAGGTGGCAGCACCTTTGCAGGGGAAGGTGTTTTGCCCTTCTTCCGGCTCACCACCTGCCACTCGCCCTCTTTGTTTGCTACCGGAGCTGGTGTTACCGGCTTTACGCCCTCTTTCTCCATGGGCTGCTGCTTTGCGGGTTGTGCTAGTTGGGCCGCTGGGGCCGGGTTCTTGGTTGGACACGCTTTAGCGACGTGTTCCGCGGCCCCGCAGACCCAACAGCATGGCTTCCTTCCTTCGACCACAATGAAAATCCTACGACCCCTGCAGGTGAGGATGTTGGGAATCTTCCCGATATTCTCCTTCGACGCAGTCACCTGCAGGGTCATATCACCAGTCATAAAGCCAGCCTTCGACCGCAGCGAGGAGACTGAGGCCACCTTTCCGTATCCTGCGAAAAAGGCGCCCACGTGGTCTTCATCAATTTCCATGGGGACGCCATGCAGTGTAATTTTCACTTTCCGGGCACCCATGTATTCAGTGCTGAACTGGAGTGATTTCGTCTCCAGTACTTCTCCGATCAGACGTTTCGCCTCCTCGGCCGAGCCCATCAAGACGTCCCACATGGAATTGCCCCTCCTCGCCACGGCCCTGGCTTTAATCTTCAAAGCTTTAATGGCTTCTTCCAATACGTCCCTTGAGACTCCCACCAACTTGTGCGATTTTATGTCCTTAGTATGCAGGGTAATAATCCTTGCCTCAATGTCGGCCAACTTATCCGGCACAGAGACCAGCTCTGTGCCCTTAATGTACTCCGCATATTTGGCTCTTATCTCCTCATAGTACTTCTCATCCTTACATATCATCACACTGGTTGTCTTACTCGCTGTCCATCCGGAAGTGGACGGTATGGGGGAACCAGCTGCTGGAACTGAGGGTGACTCCCGTGGCGGTAGTTGCCAGTCACCCTCTTTCCCTCCCACCGAGTCCGTGGTGGGAGGAACGATCGCTTCTGGCCTTTCCGCGGCCATGCCTCCTAAGAGGCCGAACACCTGACAATCGCTTCCGGTGTTTCGCAGCTATAAAATAGCCACTACTTTTACGCTGCTCGAGCAATGAACTCGAGTGGAATTGATTGCCAGTCAAACCACAGTGTCAGTAAACGCTACTATGGAACAGATACTACACTTTGATCCTGCCCATAAAAACCACGGAACGCAATTATGGGGAGGAAGATGGCTCGTTTTATTTATTTTGTTTTTACACAAAATTGTGGCTCAAGGCCAAAAACTGGGAGGGGGAACAAAACTTGGGGTGGTCTTCAGCTACTCTATCCTATACCTAGCTAATCAGATTCACGACCCATACATACGTTACAATGATTCTCATTCACCATAAGAATTTGTCCATCACCACTCATACTTATCAAGCACCAAAATACCGCAAAACATACCTGGGGACCTAAAAACGCCCCAAATGTACATAAAAATTTTATTACTATATACAAATATGATACAAAAATAACTTTAAAAATTTGTACATGAAATGATATGATGGGACGGGGGTATGAAGAAACAAAAAATCCCCAAAACAAAAACAATTTCAAATGAATATTTATACATTATGTTAGTAAGGCCCAAACACACCCACATAATTAAAGAGGCCACTGTATTCTGCCTGTAGAGACAAAATCAAGCCGCTCTCTTTCTAAGGGGAATGGAGAAGTAGGGTACAAAAATAAAATGGACTGGAGAATATATAAGGCTGACCCAGCCGAGAATGAAACGGGACAAAATAACTCTGGACAATGGGGATCTCGAACTGGATCATAACAAAAGCAAGGGAGCCGGGAACAGGCCGGGACTAACACTATCACTCACATTAACTAGGTATACAAAAGAATACTTTACCTTAACCACGGGAGGGGTTCCAGAGGAATCCACCCCGATGCGAGCAGCAGATCTAAAAAAGAAAATCAAGACTAGCCCCGGTCACACGAACCAGGCTCGCTGCATATATCCACCTTTTGCTAAAGTCTGTCGGGTGCAGCCGTTTCCGTTCAGTTCTAATCTTCATTTTGAGCTGGTGCTCAAAATATCGGATTAGATCCTGATCCGAAAGACGACCTCCCCGCAAGACTTCCTCCAGACGCGTCATCCAAATCACCATTCTAGCCGTGGCCAGTAGCGACAGAAACACCATCCGCTTCACTCCAGAGTACGGGGGCGACACATTGTCCACAGCGTATGCGCGATCAATGAGCACAAGCTCCCGCGGCGCGATACGAGCAGTCAACTCGCCGACACGCGCCCACAACGGGCGAACGCGCGAACAATGGAAGAAGGCGTGCGCAGACGTCTCCTTAATTCCAAGGTCGCAACGTTCACAATCTGGCAAATCCGCCAGGCCCATTGCGAAACGCTTGTCATTGAGCGACAAACCATTCCGAGCCAATCGCCAGGTCAGAGAAAACTCAGAGTTGCTGAGCCAATCCGCACCTGGCGCCCAAGACCAATGAGAGCGGTACTCCACTCTCGACATGCCGAGCTTACTCCACAGCTTATCCTTCACGGCACCCTCCACTAATCCCCGATAGAAGATTTTCCTAGGCTGTGAAAGGTCACTGGACCGTGGAATGGCCTGTAAAGCCGCCAGACATTCGAGCAGGAATTTCGGTCGCACCCAAGGCCTGACGGTCAGCCATAGGGTCGGGGGCGTGATGGTAAGGCAAGGGAACATGTCCCTCACTACCCCCGCAAGCAACCGATCCTCCTCCAACGCGCGCCTGAGGAATGCCAACCTTGAAGCGAGCACGTGGCTCCTCAAGTGTGGCATCCCCAGACCCCCTTGACACGGACGGAGGCAACAGACTCCTTTGTCGACCATGTGTTTGCGTCCTCTCCACAGACAGGAGAATAGCAAACGCTCGAGCGCCTTCTCATGATCGTCACAAAGGGGAAGTACTGACAGCCGGTAAAGGATCATGGGAAAGAGGTATGTGTTACACACCTCCGCCAAGCCCTTCACGGAGAGACCCCGTCGACGCCAAATCTTGACCGACGCGCCGACCTTTGCCAGTACTTCTGACCAGTTTTTCTCCAGCTGTAAGTCCGGACCGAACCAAACTCCGAGGAGCTTGACCGGCCCGTCCGTCCAGCTGAAGGGCCCCGGGAGGGAAACTCCCTTCCAGGCACCTAACCGCAAGCCGGATGACTTGTCGCAGTTAATTCTGGCCCCTGTCACCTTCTCGTACCGTACAAGCGCCTGGTGTACCGCCTCTATGTCCCTGCGGGAGGACACAAAGGTCGTTACGTCATCGGCGTACGCAGAAACCCTGGCTCGAGCTCCGCCAGGGACTTCAATTCCACGCAGGACCGGACTGCCCGTCTCGTCCCTTAGCCTGCGAAGGAGGGGCTCCAAACACAGGACATAAAGGAGAGAAGACAGTGGACAACCCTGTCGGACCGACCTAGACAGCGCGAAAGCGCCCGACAGCTTCCCGTTCACCTGTACCACAGCCTTGGGGGAGCGATACAGAAGGCTAATCCAGCGGCTGAAGTCGGGTTTGAATCCGGCGGCCTGCAGGACAGCAGCCAGGTAGCCATGGTCAATCCTATCAAATGCCTTGGACTGATCTAAATTGATCAGCGCGGCCTCATCGTCGTCTTCTACACCCTCTATGATCGTGCGAATCAAGTGCAGGTTGCTCTGAATTGTTCTCCCCTTCACAGAACAAGTCTGATCCGGTTCCAACAGAGACTCGGCAACTAGCTGCAAGCGATTCGTCAGGATCTTGGCCAAAATCTTTAACTCTGTGTTTAGCAGAGTTATGGGCCTGTAGTCATCTAGTTCCCTCCCAACCTTCTTGCCTTTTCTCAACAGCGTGATCACGCCCCTGGTGATCCGACCGGGGATGGACCCCTGCCGAAACCAGTGGTTGAACACGACAGCCAAGAGCGGGACAAAAAGGTGCGACATCCTCAAGTACAATTCATAGGGCAAACCATCCAAACCTGGCGACTTGCCACTGCTGACCTTCTTCAAAGCCACGTAGATTTCGTCCTCCGTAATCTCCCCTTCGCAGCTAGCCGCTTCAGCCGGCAAAAGCCGGGGAAAGTCAGCCAAATAGCTGCGAAACTCCTCGTCACGGAGACCAGGCTCCTTGGTAAATCGGTGCTCGAAATGCTGCCGGAACGCCTCGCACATGTCGTCGGTCGACCTAAGGAGATGTCCCTCCGGGTCGCGTACCTCTCGAATGTACCGGTCGCCGGCATGGCGAATTTCTTCCTTGCGCAGTTCCGCGCCCATGTTCACAGCTTCGGAAGACATCTTGCTTAACTTAGCCCTAATTACCTGACCCATGTAGCGCCCGCTAGTCGAGCGCTCCAGGGCCTCCCTGGCTAAGGCTATTTCTAGGGGATCCCCACCAGCCTCCGCCCGGGCGAAATTAGCACTAAGTGTCTTTGCCTCCGCAGCCTTATCTAAGTTGAGCCGCTGGCTATATTTGGTGGCGAAAGACCTAATGGAGTCCTTAAGGTTAACCCACCACTTACTCCCAATGACTCGCCCAATTAACGCCCGCTGCACTAGTTTTGTCAGCTGGTCACGAAAGTCCCGCCTGTCCAGTAAGGACTGATTGAACTTCCAATAACCAGCCAACCTAGGCCTAAATTCTAACGCCACCCGGGCACAAACGAGTTTGTGGTCCGAGTAGCCTAACCAGTGGAACGTTGGACATTCTAGGAAGTCTATATCGGCTTCTCTCACTAACATCCTATCCAGGTATGCAGATACCCGGGTAGAAGGCCAACTACGCGTCCACGTCCACATGCTCCCTTCCGGATGATCGACCCGGTATCTATCGACGAGACCAAAATCGCCGATCAGATCAACCAGGCTACGATCACCACTCCACCCGCTAGCGCCCCTTCCTCTATCCCATTTGGGGGTTAGGACGGCATTCCAGTCCCCAACTAAGATTAGCCGTGTTGAATGCACCATGAAGGGCTCCAACAGCCGAAAGAAAGAGACACGCTCACCTTGAACATTGGGCGCATAAACCACAATCAGCCGGAACGACTTGCTTTTCACTGCAATATCGGCCACGATCAGCCGGCCCTCGGCACCGACATGGACAAGGTCCACCCTCGCGTCCAGGGTACGCTTGACCAGCAAAGAAACACCTCTGGCCAGCCGGCTCCCATATGCTGAATAGACGACAAAGTCGTTAGACAGCACACACGAGTCGACTTCGCAAACAAAGTGAGTCTCTTGGATCGCGGCCACATCCACGCCGAAGGACAAGAGGTCACGAAGCAGGCGAGCCGCCTTACCCCGATCCCTCAGGCCCTTCGCATTTATACTGGCTATCTTAATAGACATTCTTTAGACCTGTAACGAAAAAACACAAAAAGACATGCAACAAAACGGCTCTACTCGCATACCGGGAAGAAATCTCGGATAGACGGGACCCCGACGGACTGTCCTAGGGACCCTGTACCTATATCGGACGTAATCCGCCCGTCTAGGACAATCCCGCCGACGTCCGTTGGATAAGTTAATTTTACCACCCTATATAAGCAGGGGTGGAGTAATACGGGGAACCTCCCCGAACAATTCCTAGCCATTTTTCTCAGTTCCGGTGAGTTTTCTTTCACCATAGTCATCTTTGGGTATTGTTTCTGCACCTCGGCGATATGGTCCCAGACCCGCAGGTTCCCACCGGTATTTCTTACCAGGGTGATGACACCTGGGGCCTGGGAAAAGTTCCTCGGGTCTTCAGTGGACAGACCCTTCACCGAGGTGAGATTAAGCAGAGGCTTGAGCAGCCTTCGACGCTGGGAAGACCACTCGTCTACGATGCTGTCCTTGACTTCCATTAGGGCATCCCCACGAGGGAGGGCATGTTTCTTCTTAGCCCGAGTGGGAGTGGGAGTAGGAGAAGGGGAGGGAGAAGGTGTTATGGCACTAGCTTTGACCAAGGGGGTCAGTTTAAAAACTGGGGACTGGGAAGCTTTACGCGGGGACGAGGGGAGACTCCTAGCCTTTTGGGCATATGTAGTCCTTACGGGGAGACCGGCAGTGAAGAACATTTGTTTACTGCCTTCCTCCTCTCAACGCTTCTACTCTTTCGCCGACTTTTAGGGTTGTCGATGTCTTCCTCCGCTTCATCTCTCCCTCTCTTCAGGGAAGCCGCTCTATCAACCTCCATTTGCTGTTCATCTGGGGGGGTTGGACTTCTGTCCTTCCTCTGTTTGGGAGGCGACTTCTTTTTGGGCGCCTCCTTTGTTGTTACGGGCGACATGCCAGGTGGCAGCACCTTTGCAGGGGAAGGTGTTTTGCCCTTCTTCCGGCTCACCACCTGCCACTCGCCCTCTTTGTTTGCTACCGGAGCTGGTGTTACCGGCTTTACGCCCTCTTTCTCCATGGGCTGCTGCTTTGCGGGTTGTGCTAGTTGGGCCGCTGGGGCCGGGTTCTTGGTTGGACACGCTTTAACGACGTGTTCCGCGGCCCCGCAGACCCAACAGCATGGCTTCCTTCCTTCGACCACAATGAAAATCCTACGACCCCTGCAGGTGAGGATGTTGGGAATCTTCCCGATATTCTCCTTCGACGCAGTCACCTGCAGGGTCATATCACCAGTCATAAAGCCAGCCTTCGACCGCAGCGAGGAGACTGAGGCCACCTTTCCGTATCCTGCGAAAAAGGCGCCCACGTGGTCTTCATCAATTTCCATGGGGACGCCATGCAGTGTAATTTTCACTTTCCGGGCCCCCATGTACTCAGTGCTGAACTGGAGTGATTTCGTCTCCAGTACTTCTCCGATCAGACGTTTCGCCTCCTCGGCCGAGCCCAGCAAGACGTCCCACATGGAATTGCCCCTCCTCGCCACGGCCCTGGCTTTAATCTTCAAAGCTTTAATGGCTTCTTCCAATACGTCCCTTGAGACTCCCACCAACTTGTGCGTTTTTATGTCTTTAGTATGCAAGGTGATAATCCTTGCCTCAATGTCGGCTAACTTATCCGGCACAGAGACCAGCCTCTGTGCCCTTAATGTACTCCGCATATTTGGCTCTTATCTCCTCATAGTACTTCTCATCCTTACATATCATCACACTGGTTGTCTTACTCGCTGTCCATCCGGAAGTGGACGGTATGGGGGAACCAGCTGCTGGAACTGAGGGTGACTCCCGTGGCGGTAGTTGCCAGTCACCCTCTTTCCCTCCCACCGAGTCCGTGGTGGGAGGCACGATCGCTTCTGGCCTTTCCGCGGCCATGCCTCCTAAGAGGCCGAACACCTGACAATCGCTTCCGGTGTTTCGCAGCTATAAAATAGCCACTACTTTTACGCTGCTCGAGCAATGAACTCGAGTGGAATTGATTGCCAGTCAAACCACAGTGTCAGTAAACGCTACTATGGAACAGATACTACACTTTGATCCTGCCCATAAAAACCACGGAACGCAATTATGGGGAGGAAGATGGCTCGTTTTATTTATTTTGTTTTTACACAAAATTGTGGCTCAAGGCCAAAAACTGGGAGGGGGAACAAAACTTGGGGTGGTCTTCAGCTACTCTATCCTATACCTAGCTAACCAGATTCACGACCCATGCATACGTTACAATGATTCTCATTCACCATAAGAATTTGCCCATCAACACTCATACCTATCAAGCACCAAAAAACCTCAAAACATACCGGGGACCTAAAAACGCCCCAAATGTACATAAAAATTTATTACTATATACAAATATAATACAAAAATAACTTTAAAAATTTGTACATGAAATGATATGATGGGAAGGGGGTATGAAGAAACAAAAAATCCCCAAAACAAAAACAATTTCAAATGAATATTTATACATTATGTTAGTAAGACCCAAACACACCCACATAATTAAAGAGGCCACTGTATTCTGCCTGTATAGACAAAATCAAGCCGCTCTCTTTCTACAGGGAATGGAGAAATAGGTTAAAAAATAAAATGGACTGGAGAATATATAAGGCTGACCCAGCCGAGAATAAAACGGGACAAAATAACTCTGGACAATGGGGATCTCGAACTGGATCATAACAAAAGCAAGGGAGCCGGGAACAGGCTAGGACAAACCCACTCACTCACGTTAACTAGGTACACAAAAGAATACTTTACCTTAACCACGGGAGGGGTTCCAGAGGAATCCACCCCGATGCGAGCAGCAGATCTAAAAAAGAAAATCAAGACTAGCCCCGGTCACACGAACCAGGCTCGCTGCATATATCCACCTTTTGCTAAAGTCTGTCGGGTGCAGCCGTTTCCGTTCAGTTCTAATCTTCATTTTGAGCTGGTGCTCAAAATATCGGATTAGATCCTGATCCGAAAGACGACCTCCCCGCAAGACTTCCTCCAGTCGCGTCATCCAGATCACCATTCTAGCCGTGGCCAGTAGCGACAGAAACACCATCCGCTTCACTCCAGAGTACGGGGGCGACACATTGTCCACAGCGTATGCGCGATCAATGAGCACAAGCTCCCGCGGCGCGATACGAGCAGTCAACTCGCCGACACGCGCCCACAACGGGCGAACGCGCGAACAATGGAAGAAGGCGTGCGCAGACGTCTCCTTAATTCCAAGGTCGCAACGTTCACAATCTGGCAAATCCGCCAGGCCCATTGCGAAACGCTTGTCATTGAGCGACAAACCATTCCGAGCCAATCGCCAGGTCAGAGAAAACTCAGAGTTGCTGAGCCAATCCGCACCTGGCGCCCAAGACCAATGAGAGCGGTACTCCACTCTCGACATGCCGAGCTTACTCCACAGCTTATCCTTCACGGCACCCTCCACTAATCCCCGATAGAAGATTTTCCTAGGCTGTGAAAGGTCACTGGACCGTGGAATGGCCTGTAAAGCCGCCAGACATTCGAGCAGGAATTTCGGTCGCACCCAAGGCCTGACGGTCAGCCATAGGGTCGGGGGCGTGATGGTAAGGCAAGGGAACATGTCCCTCACTACCCCCGCAAGCAACCGATCTTCCTCCAACGCGCGCCTGAGGAATGCCAACCTCGAAGCGAGCACGTGGCTCCTCAAGTGTGGCATCCCCAGACCCCCTTGACACGGACGGAGGCAACAGACTCCTTTGTCGACCATGTGTTTGCGTCCTCTCCACAGACAGGAGAATAGCAAACGCTCGAGCGCCTTCTCATGATCGTCACAAAGGGGAAGTACTGACAGCCGGTAAAGGATCATGGGAAAGAGGTATGTGTTACACACCTCCGCCAAGCCCTTCACGGAGAGACCCCGTCGACGCCAAATCTTGACCGACGCGCCGACCTTTGCCAGTACTTCTGACCAGTTTTTCTCCAGCTGTAAGTCCGGACCGAACCAAACTCCGAGGAGCTTGACCGGCCCGTCCGTCCAGCTGAAGGGCCCCGGGAGGGAAACTCCCTTCCAGGCACCTAACCGCAAGCCGGATGACTTGTCGCAGTTAATTCTGGCCCCTGTCACCTTCTCGTACCGTACAAGCGCCTGGTGTACCGCCTCTATGTCCCTGCGGGAGGACACAAAGGTCGTTACGTCATCGGCGTACGCAGAAACCCTGGCTCGAGCTCCGCCAGGGACTTCAATTCCACGCAGGACCGGACTGCCCGTCTCGTCCCTTAGCCTGCGAAGGAGGGGCTCCAAACACAGGACATAAAGGAGAGAAGACAGTGGACAACCCTGTCGGACCGACCTAGACAGCGCGAAAGCGCCCGACAGCTTCCCGTTCACCTGTACCACAGCCTTGGGGGAGCGATACAGAAGGCTAATCCAGCGGCTGAAGTCGGGTTTGAATCCGGCGGCCTGCAGGACAGCAGCCAGGTAGCCATGGTCAATCCTATCAAATGCCTTGGACTGATCTAAATTGATCAGCGCGGCCTCATCGTCGTCTTCTACACCCTCTATGATCGTGCGAATCAAGTGCAGGTTGCTCTGAATTGTTCTCCCCTTCACAGAACAAGTCTGATCCGGTTCCAACAGAGACTCGGCAACTAGCTGCAAGCGATTCGTCAGGATCTTGGCCAAAATCTTTAACTCTGTGTTTAGCAGAGTTATGGGCCTGTAGTCATCTAGTTCCCTCCCAACCTTCTTGCCTTTTCTCAACAGCGTGATCACGCCCCTGGTGATCCGACCGGGGATGGACCCCTGCCGAAACCAGTGGTTGAACACGACAGCCAAGAGCGGGACAAAAAGGTGCGACATCCTCAAGTACAATTCATAGGGCAAACCATCCAAACCTGGCGACTTGCCACTGCTGACCTTCTTCAACGCCACGTAGATTTCGTCCTCCGTAATCTCCCCTTCGCAGCTAGCCGCTTCAGCCGGCAAAAGCCGGGGAAAGTCAGCCAAATAGCTGCGAAACTCCTCGTCACGGAGACCAGGCTCCTTGGTAAATCGGTGCTCGAAATGCTGCCGGAACGCCTCGCACATGTCGTCGGTCGACCTAAGGAGATGTCCCTCCGGGTCGCGTACCTCTCGAATGTACCGGTCGCCGGCATGGCGAATTTCTTCCTTGCGCAGTTCCGCGCCCATGTTCACAGCTTCGGAAGACATCTTGCTTAACCTAGCCCTAATTACCTGACCCATGTAGCGCCCGCTAGTCGAGCGCTCCAGGGCCTCCCTGGCTAAGGCTATTTCTAGGGGATCCCCACCAGCCTCCGCCCGGGCGAAATTAGCACTAAGTGTCTTTGCCTCCGCAGCCTTATCTAAGTTGAGCCGCTGGCTATATTTGGTGGCGAAAGACCTAATGGAGTCCTTAAGGTTAACCCACCACTTACTCCCAATGACTCGCCCAATTAACGCCCGCTGCACTAGTTTTGTCAGCTGGTCACGAAAGTCCCGCCTGTCCAGTAAGGACTGATTGAACTTCCAATAACCAGCCAACCTAGGCCTAAAGTCTAACGCCACCCGGGCACAAACAAGTTTGTGGTCCGAGTAGCCTAACCAGTGGAACGTTGGACATTCTAAGAAGTCTATGTCGGCTTCTCTCACTAACATCCTATCCAGGTACGCAGATACCCGGGTAGAAGGCCAACTATGCGTCCACGTCCACATGCTCCCATCCGGATGATCGACCCGGTATCTATCGACGAGACCAAAATCGCCGATCAGATCAACCAGGCTACGATCACCACTCCACCCGCTAGCGCCCCTTCCTCTATCCCATTTGGGGGTTAGGACGGCATTCCAGTCCCCAACTAAGATTAGCCGTGTTGAATGCACCATGAAGGGCTCCAACAGCCGAAAGAAAGAGACACGCTCACCTTGAACATTGGGCGCATAAACCACAATCAGCCGGAACGACTTGCTTTTCACTGCAATATCGGCCACGATCAGCCGGCCCTCGGCACCGACATGGACAAGGTCCACCCTCGCGTCCAGGGTACGCTTGACCAGCAAAGAAACACCTCTGGCCAGCCGGCTCCCATATGCTGAATAGACGACAAAGTCGTTAGACAGCACACACGAGTCGACTTCGCAAACAAAGTGAGTCTCTTGGATCGCGGCCACATCCACGCCGAAGGACAAGAGGTCACGAAGCAGGCGAGCCGCCTTACCCCGATCCCTCAGGCCCTTCGCATTTATACTGGCTAACTTAATAGACATTCTTTAGACCTGAAAAGAGACAAAGAAAAACATGCAACAAACGGCTCTACTCGCATACGGGCCGGAAATCTCTGGCAGATAGGACCCCGACGGACTGTCCTAGGGACCCTGTTCCTACATCGGACGTAATCCGTCCGTCTAGGACACCCGCCGACGTCCGTGGGGTAAGTTAGTTTTACCACCCTATAGAGACTGGGGTGGAGTAAAACGGGGAACCTCCCCGAGCAATTCTTCGCCATTTTTTTTAGGGCCGGAGTATTCTCCTGCACCAATCTTAAGTTTGCAAAATGTCTTTTCGCTTCATGAATATGGTCCCAGACCCTCAGGTTGCCACCGGTATTCCTTACCAGGGTGATGACACCTGGGGCCTGGGGAAAGTTTCTGGGATCTTCTACATCTTTGCCTTCCACTGAGGTCAGCCTCAGCAGAGGTTTTAAAAGTCTTCGCCTCTGAGATGACCACTCAGAGGCTACATCCTCGCTCACTTTTAGTAGAGCTTCCCCCTGGGGCAGGGCTTTCTTCTTTTTTGCCCGAGTGGGAGTGGACATAGGAGAGGGGGAGGGAGTGGGGGTTAAAGAAGCTGGTCTCAGGGGGGTTAATTTAAAGGTAGGGGACTGGGAAGCTTTCTGCGGGGACGAGGGAAGGCTCCTTGCTTTTTCGGCGTAGGATGTACGCACCGGCGATGTTGGCAGAGAAGAACACTTTGGTGTTGTTGCCGATCTTTCTCTGCTTCTTCCTCTCCGCCGACTCTTGGCGATCTCTTGCCGCTCCTCCTCCTCCTCTCTGCCGCGTTTTAACGATGCTGCTCTCTGCGTCTCCATTTTTTCCTCCATTCTTTCCTCCTCCTGCACTATTTTTGGGGGAGACTTCTTCTCCCGCTTGGCAGGCGCTTTCTCCAACGTGCGCTCCTTTGATTTTGCTGGAGCTTTGGCAGGTGATGGCACCTTCACGGGTGAAGGCGTTTTGGATTTTTTCCTGCTCACCACCTGCCACTCTCCCTCCTTGTTCGCCGCCGACTTTGGTGTTGGTGGTGCTGCTGTAGCTGCTGCTGGTGATGCTGGAGTTACTGGAGCCGGTCCTTCAGGCTTCTTGGTTGGTTGGGCCTTAGGGGCCGGATTCCTGGCCGTACACGCCTTGGCGACGTGCTCCGCCGCCCCACAGACCCAACAGCAAGGCTTCCTGCCCTCCACTATCACAAAGATAGCACGCTTCCTGCAGGTGAGAATGTTGGGTATTTCCTTGATTTGCTGTTTCGTCAAGGTCACCTGCAGGGCCATGTCACCGGTCAGGAAGCCTGCTTTTGAACTTAGCGCGGACACCTCAGCCACCTTCCCGTATTGAGCGAAGAAGGCGCCGATGTGGTTCTGAGAAATGTCCATGGGGACGCCATGCAAGGTGATTTTGCGCTTGCACATCCCCATGTATTCCGTTTGGATCTGGAGGGTCTTGGTTTCGAGAACCACTCCAGCCAAACGTTTTGCCTCGTCGGCGGTACCCAGCAAGACGTCCCAGCTTGCGCTGCTCTGCCTTGCCACCGCCTTAGCCCTGATGTTTAGGGCCTTAATGGCTTCTTCGAGGTTGTCTCTGCTGATGCCTATGTATTTTTTGGTCTTCAGATCCTTGGTTATGAGCGTCACAATTCTGGCCTCGATTTCGGCCAACTCGTCGGGCACCGACAGCAGCTCCGTGCCCTTAATATATTCGGCATATTTTTGCCTCTGTTCCTCATAATACTGTTCTCCCTTTAGTGGGACCTTGCCTCCTGTCCACCCGGAGGTCGAAGGTTTGGGAGAAGCAGGAGCTGCTACCGGTGCCGGTACTGGTCCGGATCCTGATGCTGCTGGAACTGAGGGTGACTCCCGTGGCGGTAGTTGCCAGTCACCCTCTTTCCCTCCCACCGAGTCCGTGGTGGGAGGAACGATCGCTTCTGGCCTTTCCGCGGCCATGCCTCCTAAGAGGCCGAACACCTGACAATCGCTTCCGGTGTTTCGCAGCTATAAAATAGCCACTACTTTTACGCTGCTCGAGCAATGAACTCGAGTGGAATTGATTGCCAGTCAAACCACAGTGTCAGTAAACGCTACTATGGAACAGATACTACACTTTGATCCTGCCCATAAAAACCACGGAACGCAATTATGGGGAGGAAGATGGCTCGTAAATGTTAATGCTTCCAAAACGAAGCTGCTATCAATTAATCATCATAGACAATCGATTCTAGCACCCATTAGCATGGAACAGGCTTGCAACCCAGAGAGTAAAACACTACGCCTCCTTGACGTCACACTCTCAGTGGACCTCAAGTGGAATGACTATATCGAATCCATTGCTAAATCCGCTGCTATGAAAGATGGTTCTCTGTACAAGGCCCGGCAGTTTTTTTCCGTCTAAATCCATCCTGCTAATATATAAATCTACCA
The DNA here is from genome assembly GCA_037127315.1 of Ascarosepion bandense. NCBI lineage: Eukaryota > Metazoa > Mollusca > Cephalopoda > Sepiida > Sepiidae > Ascarosepion > Ascarosepion bandense. The sequence goes on from JBBBDQ010000562.1 coordinate 2,597,795, forward strand.
TCCGCCCGTGTATTGAATACTGCTGCCACATCTGGTCGTGTGACCCTTCGGGGTTCTTGACAAAATACAACGGAGAATCTGTAATGTGATTGATACCGACTTCGCAGAACGGCTGCAGTCACTCTCTCACTGGCGTGGTGTGGCTTCCCTGTGCCTCTTCTATCAATACTTTCACGGCTTCTGCTCCGATGAACTTAACTCACTGGTGCCCTCTAGTTACGAATTTGCACGAGAAACTAGATTAGCTACTAGTTCCCACTCTTTTACAGTGAAACCGATAAAATGCAATCGCAATTTCTACTCTAACAGCTTCTTTTCTTGCACTTCCCGCTTGTGGAATTCCCTTCCACATACGTGCTTCCCCGACAGCTACAATTTCCAGGAGTGTAAATGTAAGGTCAATAGACACCTTCTAACACTAATTCGCATCCATTCTCTCAAACACTCTTCCCATCTACCCAACCCTCATCCTCGGTATCCTTACCCGTTTATCACCCTCCTTCTGACATTTCCTATATCTAACCACTCTTTATCATCACTTTCCCCTATGTAATCCCCTGCATAATAGTAGCAGTGGAATACCTTGTTTGGGGTGAAATGATTTTTTTAAAAATTCTAGTATATTTGGTGGGGAATCATATATAACACTCTTACTCAAGACCTTCAGTGAACCTGTGTTGCAATAAACATTCAAGGGGCTTTATGCAGAGTAAAACCGTTCATATTTGGTTTTGCTCAGGGATGATGAAACATTTTCTAAGCAGTTTTGAAGTCATTGAATGTTACAAGCCAGTTTTTGAGGCATTGGATATTGCTAGCCAGTTTTGGAGTGATAAATAAATGCTTGTCACATTAAAATATAAAAAATGGTTAGCAAGCTTGTCACACTAGCGTCTATTCCAACTGAGTAGTGAGTTTCCTCCTCATTATCCCATACTTTCTGCCTTGTTCCACATCTACTTAAGAAATTGTAAAATATTATATGGATTAATATCATGAAAGAGTTATTTTACGTTAGTTTTTGGATTTTGCTTACTGGCATATCAGCATCACTAAAGGTTATTTAATTCAGTAATCTAAATATTTTGAATGCAGCTGTATGCATTCAACCACATATAAAAAGTATTGCTGGTCATTTTGCCTGAAAAATCTATTGTTATATTCTTTCTTACAGCGTATTGTAATATCAATGTTAAAGTTCATATTTCTAAGTTAGTTTATCTTCATTTTAAGAATTTTGTAATTTTTTTGTCAGACAAAAAAAAAACAAATACAAACAACTCAGTTTAACATATAAATTTGTCTTAAGTTATCTTTGTTATTCATATCATTATTCATATCTTATATATATTAATAATTTATTAATAACGGAAATGTAAATTTATGTAAAGGAATTTAATATATTTACACTATTTACATTGTGTAGACTTGTAATATAACAATCTCGCCCCACCCGAGGAAAGGCTGATGCAAGCGGGGTTGTTTTCCGGTCGTTGAAAGGAACGGATGTTTGTTTGACCTTATTTCCGGCAGTAGCGGAAATGGCTACAAGAGGCAGACAGAACAGGTGTCTCTGAGAATTACGTGGGCGTGCGTGGGCGAGGCAAAATCCGGAAGTACCGGTTTGGAGATTATAAAAGACCTCGGCGCACGGATTTCAGAAGCAGAGAGACAGAGGCAGACGAGAGAGCCAGATCAGACCAGAGGAGCAACAGACGACCCCCCCGTCAACCCCTTAGAGGCGCGCTCTCTCACTCTCTGTTCCCTAGGCTACACGGTTCATCGTCATTAATAAAAATATACATATATTTTTATATATACCCGTGTTTGTTGTATATTGCTATATAACAGACTGTTGTCCGCAAATTAATTGCAATATTCATGATGTTTTCAATCATTTTACACTCCAGCCACCATACCACTTACAAAGTAGCAAATAACCCACACACCCTCTGTTTTATATAAAGAGATTTATTAAATTTATACTATTTACATTGTTTAAACAGTTGTCCTCATCTTAATTGCAATTCTCATGATGTTGCATAATAGCTTATTCCCCAAACTTCCTCTGTATTCCATCGGCTAGAAGTAAGTTCCACTGAAACAGTTTCTTCCTGAGATCCGCTCCACTGTGGAACAGACTCACTGATCACTGCAATATTGAACTGATCAAGTCAAAATTCAACCATTATTTACCCCCTATCATATAAGCTACTCCTTAACAAAACCCTTTAACTTGTGTGTCCCCTGGGTTTTGTACAGGGTGAACAATATTGTAAAACAAAAGAAATAACTAAATATGTATGAAGGATTTATTATAATTCTGCCTGAACAATTATTTTAATTATGATAGAAAATTCTTCCTACATCATTGTTATGAATACTTTTTTCTCGTCTCAGTTTTTCTGCGGCCATTTATTTTCCAAGAATTTCTAGTATGCCATATTTTGTCTTTCAAACTTTTCACTTTTTTTCCGTTTCATTTTTATATTACTTTGTCTTTTCTTAATAAAACTGTTGTTTACATGTCTGTTTTTACTTTATCTAATGAACAAAAATGTTTTATTCTATCAAAGTTATTACAGAATTTATAAATCAGCACAAATTTTGTTTTATATTTCTTTATTTAATATATTTTCATTTATTGATTTGTATTGGAGAAGTAGAAAGACAATAAAATAGTGAATTAATAATGTCGGGAAAAGTGATTTTTTGTTTGCCATTTTTAAAGATTTTGCTAGAAACACAAAAAAAGTGCTGAAATGTTAAGTAATATCAGTTTTCTTGAATGACAACAAATGCTAAACAATCTCCTCACAAATTAATGTGAGACTTGAAACAACAAAAATAGGGTTTTACAGAAGGATACCTCAATTACCATGGAGGGAGTGTGTGAGCAATAAGAAGATTTTCAGAAATTGGAAACAAAAATGACTTATACTTAGAATCAGAAACAGATAGTTGAAATTTCTTAGGCACATAATCAGGAAAGAAGCATTAGAGAAATTGAGTCTCACAAGAAAAACACCATTAAAAAATATTTCGAGCTGCATTCTGCCCCAAGTTGTCCTGGACATGACGGTAAACTGCATCCGGCAGCAAGGCCTCTGATTGGCAGGTTGTGAGGAGCAGGAAACTACCTCTTAATTGCTGTTGTCCCAGGCCCACCCTGACCCAAAGTGGTAGCACGTTAGGTTCCTAGCTATGAGTAAATAGTTAACTGGGGTCAAAACATTATGAAAGTATAAAAATACACTTTTATAGAAATATATGCACAAAACTAGACTTTTTATAAAAGAATATAGATTTTGGAAAGAAAAATATTACCAACAATATATTTTTGAATAAAAATTATTAGCAGCAAGACATATTTAAATACAAAACTAAAAGACATTTTCAGTTTTCTAAAATAAAAAAAACCAAAAACAAGTTTTCATTAAAATCTGACTAAATCAAACGTCTCACTATGACTGAACATTAGAGGAAACATTAAAACCCCAGCTTTTGGGGATTAAATAACCCACAGAGGTGTTGATATGCCGTTAAACAAAGCTCAAACTCAAACTCTGCCTTAAGTGGGGAAACAGCTAAATATAATTAGTGTCGCCTAGACGCTACTCTTGACATTGGCGGACTCAGCCATCGGACGGAGAGGACCCCAGACAAGGTTCCTCTGAAGGGTACAATCTTGTCTGGAAAAAAATAGACAATACATTTTTGCCAAAGGTTAAATGCTCGGATTTCCTACTTTAAATGACCATGTGCTGCATCCGCCTCGGGTATCCACCATAATGGAAAGGTAGTAGATATTATTAGCGTTTCAAAGACTATAATCTTGACATTTGAATGTTACAAGCCAATTTTGGAGGAACTGAAAGTTAGCCAGTTCTGGATACATTTAAATAATACTAGCCAATTGTGGTTGCATTTGAATGTTACAAGACAATTTTGAAGAAACTGAATGTTACAAGCCAGTTTTGGAGACATTTGAAGGAAACTAGCCAATTGTTTTGGCATTTGAATGTCTTAATCCAGTTTTGGAGGCATAGAACGTTACATGTCAGTTTTGGTGACATTTAAATGATACTAGCCAATTGTGGTAGCATTTGAATGTTACAAGCCAGTTTAGGAGGCATTTAAATAATCTTTTCTGGGAAAAAATAGACAATATATTTTTGCCAAAGATCAAATGGTCGGATTTCCTACTTTAAATGACCATTTGACGCATCCGCCTCGGGTATCCACAATAATGGAAAGGTAGTAGATATTATTAGCGTTTCAAAGACTATAGTCTTGACATTGTTGGACTATCTACCAAAATGAGGTTTCACCGAACGGTAAGGTATTCTCTGGGTTAAAATAGGCAATAAATGTTTACCAGATTACTATTCTTCTACCTGTGACTTTAGAAAGTGACCTTACAAAAGTGATTTTATAAAACAAGCCGGTTTTGTAGGCATTTGAATCATACTAGCCAATTTCGAGGCATTTGAATGTTACAAGTCAGTTTTGAAGTGATTTGAATGATACTAGCCAACTGTGGTGGTATTTAAATAATACAAGTCAGTTTTGGAGGTATTCAATGTTACAAGCCATTTTAGAGGAATTTGAATAATACTAGCTAATTGTGGTAGCATTTGAATGTTACAAGCCAATTTTGGAGTAACTGAAAGCTACAAGCCAGTTCTTGAGACATTTAAATTATAGTAACCAATTGTGGTTGCATTTGAATGTTACAAGACGATTTTGAAGAAACTGGATGTTACAAGCCAGTTTTGGAGACATTTGAATGATACTAGCCAATTGTGTTGGCATTTGAATGTCTTTAGCCAGTTTTCGAAGCATAGAACGTTACAAGTCAGTTTTGGTGACATTTAAATGATACTAGCCAAGTGTGGGAGCTTTTGAATGTTACAAGCCAATTCTAGAGACATTTGAATAATACTAGCCAAATGAGGTAGTATTTAAATGTTAACAGGCCAATTTTGGAGGAACTGAATGTTACAACCAGTTTTGAAGACATTTAAATAATTCTAACCAATTGTGGTGGCATTTAAATGTTACAAGCCAATTTTAGAGACATTTGAATAATACTAGCCAATTGTGGTAGCATTTAAATGTTAACAGGCCAATTTTGGAGAAACTGAATGTTACAACCAGTTTTGGAGGCATTTGAATTATACTAGCCACTTGTGGCAGCATTTGAATGTTACACGACAGTTTTAAAGGAATTTAATGTTACAAACCAGTTTTGGAAACATTTGAATGATACTAGCCACTTGTGGTGGCATTTGAATATTACAAGCAATTTTGCAGGCATTTGATTAATACTAACCAACTGTGGTACCAGTTGAATGTTACAAGCCAATGTTGGAGGAACTGAGGGTTACAAGAGAGTTTTGGAGACATTTGAATGATACTGGCTAATTGTGGTGGCATTTGAATGTTCCAAAACAGTTTTGGTGGCTTTGAATGTTGCAAGCCAGGTTTGGAGACATTTGAATCATACTAGCCAATTGTGGTAGCATTTCAATGTTACAAGCCAATTTTGAAGACATTTCAATGATTCTAGCCAATTGTGGTAACACTTGAATGTTACAAGCCAATTTTGGAGGCATTTAAATGATACTTGCCAATTGTGGTAGCAATGAAAACTACAAGCGAATGTTGGAGGAACTGAATATTACAAGCCAGTTTAGGAGACATATGAATGATACTATCCAATTATGGTGGCATTTGAATGTTAAAAGCCAGTTTCGGGAGCATTGAATGTTACAAGCCAGTTTTGGAGACATTTAAATAATACTGGCCAATTGTGGTAGCAGTTGAATGTTACAAGTTAATTTTGAAGGAACTGAATTTTACAACCTGTTTTGGGACATTTGTATGATACTAGCCAATGTAGGTAGCAGTTGAATGTTACAAGTTAATTCTGGAGGCATTTTAATTATACTAGCCAGTTGTGGTAGCATTCGAATATTACAAGTCAGTTTTGGAAGCATTCAATATTACAAGCCATTTTAAAAGAATTTGAATGATACTAGCCAATTGTGGTGGTATTTAAATGTTACTGGACAGTTTTGTAGAAACTGAATGTTACAAGCAAGTTCTGGAGAAATTTACATAATACTAGCCAATTGTGGTGTCATTTGAATGTTACAAACCAATTTTTCAGACATTTGAATGATAGTAACCAACTGTCTTAGCATTTGAATGTTACAACCCAGTTTTGGAGAAACTGAATGTTACAAGACAGATTTGGAAACACTTGAATGATGCTAGCTAATTGTGGTGCATTTGAATGTTACAAGCCAATATTGGAGACATTTGAATGATAATATCCAGTAGTGGTGGCATTTAAATGTTACAAGCCAATTTTGCAGTCACTGATGACACTAGCCAAGTGTGGTAGTATTTGAATGCAACAAGCCAATTTTCGAGGTACTGAATGTTACAAGCCAGTTTTGGAGACATTTAAATGATAGTAGCCAATTGTGGTAGCAGTTGAATGTTACAAGCCAATTTTGGAGGAACTGAATTTTACAAGCCAGTTTTGGAGACATTTAAATGATACTAGCCAATTGTGGCAGCAGTTGAATGCTACAAGCTAATTTTGGAGAAACTAAATTTTACAAGCCAGTTTTGGAAATATCTGAATGATACTAGCCAATTGTGGTGACATTTGAATTATACAAGCTAATTTTAGAGAAACTGAATATTACAGTTTGGACACATTTGAATGATACTGGCCAATTGTCGTGTCATTTGAAAGTTACAATCCAGTCTTAAAAACATTGAATGTTACAATGTTACAAGCCAGTTTTGGAAACATTTGAATGATACTAGCCAATTCTTGTGCCATTTGAATGTTAGAAGCCAATTGTGGAGGAACTGAATCTCACAAGTTAGTTTTGGAAACATTTAAATTATACTAGCTAATTGGGGTAGCAGTTAGAAGCCAGTTTTAAGGTATTGAATGTTACAAGCCAGGTTTGGAAACATTTCTATAATACTAGCCAATTATGGTGACATTTGAATGTTACAAGCCAATTTGCAAGCATTTGAATGTTACCAGCTACTTTAGGTAGCATTTGAATGTTACAAGCCGGTTTTGGAGTCATTTAAATGATACTAGACAATTGTAATAACATTAGAATGTTACAAACAAATTTTGGAGGAACGGAATGTTAGAGGAGAGTTTTGGAAGCATTTAAATGATACTAGCTAATTGTGGGGACATTTGAATAATACAAGCCAGTTTTGAAGGCATTGAATATTACAAGACACTTTTTGAGAAATTTGAATGATACTAGCCAATTGTGGTGGAATTTGAATGTTACAAGCCAGTTTTGGTGTCATTGAATGTTACAAGCCGGTTTTGGAAAAGTTTGAATGATACTAGCCAATTGTGGTGGTATTTGAATGTCACAAGCCAGTTTTGGAGGCATAGAATGTTACAAGTTAATTCAGGAGACATTTGAATGATACTAGCCAATTGTGTTGACATTTGAATGTTACAAGCCGACTTTGCACGCGTTTTAATGTTACCAGCTAATTTTGGTGGCATTTGAATGTTATAATCCAGTTTTGGAGTCATTGAATGTTACAAGTCTGTTTTGGACACATTTGAATGATACTAGCCAATTGTGGTGGTATTTGAATGTCACAAGCCAGTTTTGGAGGCATAGAATGTTACAAGTTAATTCAGGAGACATTTGAATGATACTAGCCAATTGTGTTGACATTTGAATGTTACAAGCCGACTTTGCACGCGTTTCAATGTTACCAGCTAATTTTGGTGGCATTTGAATGTTATAATCCAGTTTTGGAGTCATTGAATGTTACAAGTCTGTTTTGGACACATTTGAATGATACTAGCCAATTGTGGTGGTATTTGAATGTTACAAATCAATTTGCAGGCATTTGAATGTTACAAGCCGGCTTTAAAGACAATTGTGATAACATTTGAATGTTACAAGCTAATTTTGGAGGAACAGAATGTTAGAGGCCAGTTTTGGAAGCATTTAAATGATATCAGCCAGTTTTGGAAGCATTGAATGTTACAAGACAGTTTTTGAGACATTTGAATGATACTAGCCAATTGTTGTGACATTTGAATGTTAAAAGCCAGTTTTGGATTCATTGAAAGTTACAAGCCGGTTTTGGAAGCATTTGAATGAGACTAGCCGATTGTGGTGATATTTGAATGTTACAAGCCAGTTTTAGAGGCATAGAATGTTACAAGCCAATTCTGGATACATTTGAATGATACTACCTAATTGTGTTGTCATTTGAATGTTACAAGCCAACTTTGCAGCTAATTATGGTGGCATTTGAATGTTACAAGCCAGTTTTGAAAAAATTTGATACTAGCCAATTGTGGACCATGTGAATGTTACAACCTTTTTGTTGGAGAATGATACTAGCTAATTGTGATAGGATTTGAATGTTACAAGCTAATTTTGGAGGAACGAAATGTTAGAAGCCAGTTTTGGAGACATTTAAATGATACTAGCCAATTGTGGGGGCATTTGAATGTTGTAAGCCAATTTTGGAGACATTTGAAGGATACTAACCAGTTTTGGAGACATTGAATATTACAAGCCAGATTCGGAGACGTTTTAATAATGCTAACCAATTGTGGTGGGATTTGAATTTTACAAGCCAATTTTGAAGGCGTTTGAATGATACTAGCCAATTGTCGTAGCATTTGAATGTTACAAGCTATTTTGGAGGAACTGAATGTTACAAGCCGGTTTTGGAGACATTTGAATGATACTATCCAATTGTTGTGACATTTGAATATTCCCACCCAATTTGGTAGACATTTGAATGATACTAAACAATTGTGGTAGGATTTGAATTTTACAAGTCAATCTTCGTGACATTTAAATGATACTAGCAACTGTCGGTAACATTTGAATGTTACAATACAATTTTGGAGGAACCGAATTTTACAATCCATTTTTCGAGACATCTGAATGATACTAGCCTATTGTGGTGTTAGTTGACTGTTACAAGCCACTTTTGGAGGAACTGAATGTTACAATCCAGTTTTGGAGACATTTGATTGATACTAGTTTATTATTGTGGCATTTGAATGTTACAAGCCAATATTGGAGGCATTTGAATGATACAATCCAACTATGTTAGCATTTGAATGCTACAAGCCAATTTTGGAGGAACTGAATGTTACAAACCAGTTTTGGAGACATTTAAATAATACTAGCCAATTGTGGAGGCATTTGAATGTTACAAGCCAATTTGCAGTCATTTGTATGTTACCAGCTATTTTGCTGGCATTTGAATGTTACAGTTTTGGAGACATTTAAATAATAGTAACCAACTCTGGTAGCATTTGAATGCTACAAGCCAATTTTGGAGGAACCGAATTTTACAAGCCAATTTTCAAGACATCTGAATGATACTAGCCTATTGTGGTGTCAGTTGAATGTTACAAGACAATTTTGAAGGAACCGAATGTTACAATCCAGTTTTGAAGACATTTGAATGATATTAGCTATTTTTGTGGAATTTGAATATTACAAGCATTTTTTGGAGACATTTGAATTATACGAGCTAACTGTGATAGCATTTGAATGTTACAAGCTAATTTTGGAGGAACGTAATGTTAGAAGCCAGTTTTGGACACATTTAAATGATGCTAATCAACTGCGGAGGGATTTGAATGCTACAAGCCAGTTTTTGAAACATTTAAATGACACTAGCTAATTTTGGTGACATTTGAATGTTACAAGCCAGTTTTGGAGGCCTTGAATGTTACAAGCGAGTTTGGAGAAATGTGAATGATACTAACCAATTGTGGTGGGATATGAATGTTACAAGCCAGTTTTTGAGGCATTGAATGTTACAAGCCAGTTTTGGTGGCATTTGAATGATACTAGCCAATTGAAGTCGCATTTGAATGCTACAAGCCAGTTTTGAAGGCATTGAATGTTAAAAGCGAGTTTGGAGAAATTTGAATGATACTAACCTATTGTGGTGGGATTTGAATGTTACAAGCCAGTTTTGGAGACATTGAATGTTAAAAGCCAGTTTTGGATCCATTGTATATTACAAGCCAGTTTTTCAATCATTGAACTGTTAGATCTAGGCTAGAAGAGAATTCCTCTGCTAGGCTTTGGTCATCTACTTTCTAGTGGTTTTCCCATAGACTGTGTTATCGTTTGCATAGATATTCACTAATAATCTGAGAACGTTCCTACGCAGATCCTTAAAAGTACGCTGGTAGTTTTGATTCATTTGAACATCATGAGCTGAAATCACTGAATAAATTCATAACGGGTAATATATTTTATACGTTTAATGCCATCTTTTTGACTCAAATACATCCTCAGGATGTGCGTTGTGGTGCAATGGATATCGACTCGGGGAGCCGAGTTCGAATTCCAGTTGAATTCATGTCATTCACTTACGCACAAATATTCTTCGGAAAGGTATTAATCCGTCTCTTCCCTCTAATTATGGGTTAAATAACAGAACAGATTGGGTTATATAGCCCTGGCTGGCAACCAGTCTACCCACAGAAAGCAATAGCAACCTACTGCAGGATACTCCTCTGCCCAATCAGTCATGTTTCTTTCGAGACATGATCGCCCAAAGCATGTATCACGTATGGCACTTAACTGACTGAATAAGGATAATAGTTGGAAATATGATTAAAGCTTCTACTAGTAATAAAGTGGGGAATCGTTTTTCTATTGTGATGAAGTAATAAACTGATCCCCCAGTAATTACTAAACAATATAATACATCTCTTCTCCCTCTAACTATGAGTCAAATAATAGGATTGATTGGGTTCTATAGCCTTGGCTGGCAACCAGTCTACCTGCAGAAAGCAATGTCAACCTACTGCAGGATAATCTTCTGTCCAGTCAGTCATATTTCTTTCAAGACATGATCGCCTAAGTGTGTATTACCTATGGCACTTAACTGACTGATATATATCTTCAAATTGTGTAAGTGAACAAACTGCTTAGACACAGTTTTCTACTAACAATTCGGTTTGATCTTATAGACCTCGGTAGTATAGTGGTGAGTATCCCTGCCTGTCACGCGGGAGACCGGTGTTCGATTCCCCGCCGGGGAGGCTATTATATTTAATACACTACGCCTCCTCGGACTTACCCTGTCCTCAGACCTCAAATGGAACCACTATATTGAAACCATAGCAAAATCTACTGCTAAGAAGGTTGGGTCACTATGTCGATCCAGGATGTTTTTTCCACCTGAATCCATCCTGCATATATACAAGTCAACCATCCGTCCGTGCATGGAGTACTGCTACCATTTATGGTCAGGTGCCCCTGCCGTTCTCCTCAGTGTTCTTGACAGGCTCCAAAGAAGAGTCTGTAATGTGATAGGTACTGATCTGGCGGCTCGACTGCAGCCACTTCCCCATCGTCGGAAGGTAGCCTCCATTTGTCTCTTCTATAAATACTTTCATGGCTTCTGCTCAGACGAACTTAAGTCACTGATGCCTCCTCAACAGGTGTTTACTCGTGCAACCAGACTGGCATCTGGGTCCCACCCATTCACAGTCAGGTTAGCCAAATGCAGACGACAATTCTACTCCTGTAGCTTCTTCTCTCGCACTTCCCGCCTGTGGAACTCGCTACCGTATTCTTGCTTTCCTGACGGCTACAACCTCCAGAAATTTAAATGCAAAGTCAATACTCATCTACTAACCACTGGACTCTAGCTCTCTCCCCACCCCCGTATAACCTTCCCTTTTTCTCCACCTATGTATCTGTCATCGCACCTGCTTTCTCAGCTTTCTATTGTTCTTTTCTAACTAGTTTGTACTCCTCACTCTTTTCTAATTAATCTTTTTACATTTATGTAGCCCCCTGCACATCAGTGGTGTTTCAGCCTTGCTCGGGGTGAAATGATTAAAAAAAAATCTTTTATCAGAGAATTTCAATTTATATTAGAGCAAGCATGATATGTATTCCGTTAAAGTTATTTGAGAAGGCAATGTTTTTCTAGCATGTGTGTAATCGGTTTTTGCTTGCATTTTTACCTACACTGGCATTCCGGCAAAAGTATCTTGTTAGCGAAGTCTTCCAGTCATGTAAGCAAATTGTTCGGTTTGTTCTCAATGAGCACATAAAAATGTCTTGCTTTTTCTCAATGCGCCTGATTAATTTCATTTTATCTTAAAGGCACATTGTTACACAACAGGTACTCGCGCATACACATATAGACATAATTATATATACCTATATCAGATAATATATACGTATATTTTATTATATTTATATAATCAAGATAATGTAATTTTTAATGAGACAATAATAGCGATTATCGGATGAATTGCGAAATTATTAATTATATACTATGAAATTATTAGCTTCGCATTTAAACGAATGAGAGTTGATACCCTCTTCAATAAAGAATGCATGAAAACTTCATGTGTTTTATATTATAATCTTTTATTGCATTTCAAACAAAGTAAATTCTCACCTGTCTAAGAATGTAGTTTAAAAATTCAGTAAAAATTAGAAGAATAATTGGAATCAAGCGAGTTCTAATCGACAAGAAGTAAATGTGGATTTGTAATTAGCGAACAATGCTAAGTGCCTGTTTAAACGGCGTAGGAAGGAAAACTTTATTTTGCGAAGCCATCGAATGTTAAGAAAGTTCACATCAACTTAGAAATAAAAAGTTCAACATCTCTCTTTTATTTATTTATTTATTTATTTATTTACAAGCAGCATAGCCCGGCGTTGCTCGGGTGTAATGAAAGCTTTAAAACTAATCCATGGTCCTGGAGCTCAGACTCAGCCTAAAGAATATTTGTGTGAAGTTTGGTGAGAAAAATTGTGGATTTGTATAAAGGATATACTGACAGATAAACACATACATACAAACATCTTGCCTTTTATATATATATATATATATATATATATATATATATATATATATATTATCGATTTACTGCAATATTGTAAGAACTGCAACCTTGAAACTTCTGAATATCGTTTCTTGTGTCTTTGTCTATGAGTGTATCAAATTTTATTAAAATCGGATCACTCCTTCTATAATCCGATTTTTTCGATTATCAATTTTCGATATTTATCGGGGGTACCTCGACACAAACCCTAGCTAAGAACACTCGCAGACGCTTATTACAACTGTATAAATTTTCAGGAAAATCGGATCAGCCGTTTCGGAGTCTATAGGTAACGGACACACACACACACACAGACACATACACACATACACAGACAAAGTTCCATTTATAAATAAGTTTAGATTTATTTATGTTAAGCGTTACATAAGGAATTGGTAAAATATCTGTCTTGATAAACAAGCTCACTAAGATATCTGGGTTGGACATTTCAAAATTTTAATTTGATATAGCCTAAACTTTGAAGTTGTGCATCAGGTTCGTGAAACGAACTATCGCTTTGCTCCATCCGGCTCTACAGTTGGTAAGACCTATTTCGAGCGGCAGTTCTCTAAAACCCTTTTGATCAGATAATCAGGAGAATAGAATTCTACCAGAATATAGAAAACTTAAGAAAATTACTGTTAGCTGCCCACGTTCCTTCCCATCCGAGTAACCCTTTAGTTGAACTGATGATAACGCATAAGGCGTGTGTATAAAGGTATATTTTTAAGTTAAGAAACATTTAAATCTCTTGTTGAACTTAACCAACTAAAGACAGATTTATCGCAAACCTTTTCCTTCATAACCGAAGTTTATTATGATAAAAGAGGTAAGACTTTTATAAATAAAATGCATTTTATGTTAATACACAATAATAAAAATCGCATTCCGAAAACTTGTTAAACCACCAATCAAATTTACCTTTCACAAAAAATATTTTGAATTGGATTTTTTTTACTTTAACAATGGTGTGTGTAAAATATAGTGTGTCTATCAAATATAATGTATTTCAAAAATAAGATATATTTCCACAATCTAGCATCGCATTTTTTTATTTTTAATTTAGAGAATATTTTCTTCCTGGTCCTTAATCTTGATATAGTCTCCTATATTGTACACATACAATAGCACATTTAATCTATTAATAAAAGCTTTTATTTAAATCGATTTGATCGTTTTATTACTGAAAGAAGATAATGTCTTCTCTGCAAAATCGAAGCGATGTTCTTACTTTTAATTACTTTTTTAAATCATTTCATCTCAAGAAAGGTAGAAAGGTAGCCATTAAACACACAAGGAGTTACTGAGTGTGAAAGATTTAAAAGAAACGTGATTAAAAAGTGAGAACAATAAAAGAAGAGGAATAAAAAAACTCTAAATAACGATTGACATCTGTCCTATTATTTAACCTATAACTAGAGGGAAGAGACGGATTAATACCTTTCCCATGTGCTTAAGAGTCGATATCCACTGCACAACAATGTCTATGTACTATAGCGGAAAGTTTATTAGAACAATTACCATGAAATTAATAATAGGAAAGGCACAGAGAAGTTATATTACGGTGGTGGGAATGTGCCTGAAGCCAAGATAATAGGTCAGGACCATATGTGGCAGTAATATCCAAGGCATAATCGTCTCATGATAGACTTAATAAAATGTAAGACTAGCACTATAGCCCGGCGTTGCTCGGGCGTAATGAAAGCTTTAAAACTAATCCGTGGTCCTGGATCTCAAACTCTTTTGACGTTGGCACGAAAGGCTAAATAAGCAATAGTTGTTTCCAGTTAAATCTAAAAACCGTAGACTGAAAAAAATGAATGGATGTAAGTCAAATTTTGATTTCCTGGTATTGATATCAAATAGGTTTTTTTGTCGTAAACTGAATTTTGAGGGCTAAATAAGTCCTCTGAGTAAATGGTATCATGGCTGAGACTAAGAACTACAATTATACCTACTTAGAGCCAAGCCCGAAGCAAAAAGTAAAATAAAAGGACTGAAAAAATACAGACACACAGGCAGATAAACAGACACATACACAAACATCTTGCCTTATATATATATATATATATATATATATATATATATATATATTATCGATTTTCTGCACTATTGTAATAACCGCGGCCTTGAAACTTCTGAACATTGTTTCTTATGTCTTTGTCTATGAGTGTATCAAATTTGATTAAAATCGAACCAATCCTTCTATAACCCGATTTTTTCGATTATCGAGTTTTGATATTTATCAGGGGTACCTCGACCCAAACCCTAGCTAAGAACACTCGCAGCCACTTATAGTACAACTGTGTAACTTTTCAAGAAAATCGATTCAGCCGTTTCGGAATCTATAAGTAACGGACACACACACACACACACACACACACACACACACACACACACACACACACACACACACACAGAGACAAAGTTCAATTTATAAATAAGTTTAGATATAGCCTGAGAAAAATAGTTGTCTACTGCTATACAGTGAACCAACTTTCCTAGAAGCCGACTTAACAATTGAGTCAATATAATTCTTTCACTTCATGCGCCATAGAAACTTAGTCCGAGAAGGCGCAACTAGTCATCCTCCTGGAGCATCAGTCATGATGTTGGAAGGTAGAGAATGTTTAGTTTTAAGTGTTACTATTTATTCATCAATTCCTTGCCTCAACTAACAACAGATTGTAGGTAAATTTTGAGATCAGCGGCCAATCCGACCTTATCAAAACGATCACTTTTACTGTTGAGACAATCCAGTTGTTTATTTCTCTAACGTATACGAACATTTTAATTTGAATATTAGCGAATAGGATGTGCCTTGTGGTGCATTGGATATCGACTCGGAACGAGAAATCGGGGAGCCGTGTTCGAATTCCAGTTGAATTCCTTGCATTCACTTACGCGCAAATAGCCTTGAGAAAGCTATTAATCCGTCTATTCCTTCCAGTTATGGGTTAAATAACAGCACAGATTGGGTTCTATTGCCTTGGTCGGCAACCAGTCTACAGCAGAAAGCAATGGCAACCTACTGTGGGATAATCTTCTGCCCAGTCAGTCATGTCTCTTTCGAGACATGATCGCCCAAGCGTGTATCACGTATGGCACTTAACTGACAATCTGACTGATTAGCGAATATTCTGAGAATATAGAATCTCAACTCTCTGAGTAGTATTTATCCATAAAAAGGGGATAACAACCATTAGGAAAATTGAAACAAATTGTCTTTTTTATGGAACTTCTAAGCAAGATAAACTGAGCATAAAACTGCGTGTGTGAAAGAGAAAAAAAAGACAGAGAGAGAGAGAGAGAGAGAGAGAGAGAGCGAGAGAAACTAAGATAATATGTTTTAATCTATGAACTATACTAAATATTACTTTACATTAGCAATGAACTTCATTATAATTATTTCCCTAGAAAGTTTATAAAACTAAAATCTCAATGAGAATAATGAAATTATTTTTTCTGAGATATAAACGAAGCTAGCGTGTTTAGAAATGTTTTCTTCCTACCATCGTTATTTACGATAAATATTGATCGGTTAAACCTGACATATGCAAATTCAGTACGCTTCATTTGTAGCCATTTAGTAGACCGTTAATTTTCTGAGAATGAAGCACGGGTTCGAATCTTACAATGGTCAATTTGAAGATATGGATTTCCAGAAACGATTGTTGTATGCAGAAAGTTGGGAAACGCCAAAAAAAGAAAAAACAAAAACAAATAAAAACTAAAAATAAACAAAAAATAACCCGTTTTGACAAAAGATTTGCGGATGCTATTACTTAGGCAAAACCGTTCAAAATCTGTTAGTTTGTTTGTTTGTTTTTTAGGCTTAACGACCTATCAATCCTTATGGGATCATTTTAAGGTCATAACCAATGATTTTTGGGGTAAGGTTATTTTATTTTTACAACATTTTTCTTTTCACGATTCATTGGGATTTGTTTTTAAGAGCAAGGTCCCCAAGTTCTACCCTTGTTATTTAACCCATAACTGGAGGGAATGGACGGATTAATACCTTTCCCAAGGGTACCAGCGCTTAAGTGAATGCAGAGTATTCAACTGGAATTCAAACTCGGCTCACCGATTTCTCTTTCCGAGCTGATATACACTGCACCACAACGCACATCAGTCACTATAAGCTTACAGCACCTGGTATTCCCAATCGGTCACCCATCTAAGTACTGACCAGGCTCAACGTTGCTTAATCGAAATCTGTTAGTAACTTTACTAACACAAAGACACAAGTCATAGTGACCGAGGGTTTAACCGTAGGGCCTGGTTCTACTACTGATCATTCAAGATTTTGTATTCTTTACCTGAAACGTAACTAATGTATGTTCAATATAATTGTCGTATAAACAACAAGTGCGGTGTTAAAAATTGTTGTGGAGTAGTTTTCCCACTGAAGGTCATAATCGTGCTATGTCGGTTGCTTATCGATTTAACGCACCCAAAATATTAAGAACTTGGTAAACTTCAACTGAAAGCTGACTCCTTAGTATTCGGCTAACTACCGACTATATCAACTGCCTAGTAGTTCTACTGAACTCCAATAGAAGTCTAAAGAACTACCATGAACTTCCCAAGAACTTCTGAAGAACTTCTTTTGTTAATATAGGAGGGAGAGTCCATTATATGAGAAATAGGTGTGTTTTCCCATAACACACTGGCAACCCACTTTATTTTCTAGTCATTTTAATCATAAAATCATTATCATTCAAAGTGCTGCCTCCCTCTTCATTGTCACTTTCACCACGTTTCAGCCGTTGTACGCTACGTCCTTCTTAAAGTGATATACGTTCCAATTTTGAACAGTACATTTATTTTAGAATGTGCGTTGTGGTACAGTGGATATCGACTCGGAACGAGAAACCGAGGAGCCGATTTCGAATTCCAGTTGAATCCATTGTATTCACTTACGCGCAAATACCCTTGGGAAAGGTATTAATCCGTGTCTTCCTTCCAGTTATGGGTTAAATAGCAGGACAGATTGGGTTCTATAGCCTTGGTCGGCAAACGGTCTACCGCAGAAAGCAATGGCAACCTACTGCGGGATAATCTTCTACCCAGTCAGTCATGTCTCTTTCGAGACATGATCGCCCAAGCGTGTATCATGTATGGCACTTAACTGACTGACATTTATTTAGTCTATGGGGGTTACGAGTCACGCCTTTTTAGTTAATTCCCTTTAGAAATTAAAATCTCTAAGTTGTGTTTCCACTCTGTATTGAATTCACAAAACATTCGGTCCAGTGACATTTTTTATTTAACCAACGCTTTAAACGTCCAACTATATCAACTGCCTAGTAGTTCTACTGAACTCCAATAGAACTCTAAAGAACTCCTATGAACTTCCCAAAAACTTCTCAAGAACTTCTCTTATTAATATAGGAGTGAGAGTCCATTATCTGAGGAATAGGTGTGTTTCCTCATAAAAAAAATATGCGTGTGTAGGCGTCTGAATCAGGGATTAGCTAGTAATCTTAGATTCTCTTGTTTGCCATTACTAAAGGATACCTACTACGTATTTTAAAATAAGGTTTACTAAATGGTGAAAGTTTTAGGGCAAAACATTTTTTATTCTAATATACTTAATCTAAGAGGCATTTATATATATATATATATATATATATATATATATATATATATATATATGTGTGTGTGTGTGTGTGTGTGTGTGTGTGTGTGTGTGTGTGTGTGTGTGTTAGATTTTCTTTGTTTCGTTCAGAATGCTATTGTGCTCTGGTCAACTTATTTGGAAATGAATGACTGATACATAAACAAGAAATATTTGTATATTATACATAATATAAAAAGGGAAATAATATAAAAATATTCTTTCAGTAGAGAAACATATTCATTTTGATTTGATGTAATGTCACAATGGATCGGAATCGGCCCGTGAGCCATGGTTCGCTGAACCTTGTCTATAAGATCAGTTTGATAGTTATTACTCAACAGAAAAAAGGCCTCTTTGTTATTGGCATGAGTCGAGTACAAGACCGCATGTGATTATAAAATGTCTTTTAAACCGCGACTCAATAATGAATGTTCATTCATACTAGTCTAGCACAATGCCACCAGTGTTTGGCGCCGAATGTAAATCGAAATGTATAGACTATTAATGAAGCTAGGTTACTAACCTTTCATCTACTGTAACCCACAATGTTTATATATATATATATATATATATATATCGACGATTATTTTACCTTCACATTGTTGATAACACTAATTTTCATTTAGAAAGTTTCAATTTTTTATCCACATTAAAGATAAAGTCATTTTCTCTCTGAAAATAATCACAATTCTGAAATAAAATACAGTCAGTTCTTATCTAATTCATTTTCATCCAAGAAGTTCGACTAATATTATTTCTGTAAATAAGAGAGTGTCGTCGTAGTCTTTCATTGAAAAGAAAAACTAAAAACTCTATAGATGAAACTGACGTGTTTTAACTAATTGTGAACCCAGATATAACACGGCTTCAAATGAAGAAACGAATTTCTTGGACTGTATGATGTCTGAGTGGTCAAAGAGTAGCCCAAAATACAACTACTGGTCGGGGATACTAAAATCAAACAGGTACAGGAATTTAAATACCCTGGAAGTGTTTGAACAGGGGATGGAAAGTACGGCGCTTTTGATGGCCAAAGATGCATTTCAAAAGCTAAGCAGAATATTGAGAGACAGAAAAATTTCGATGGAAACAAAGAAAAGCGTATTGAATTATTACATAATACCTGTCCTCTTATATGGCAGAAAATGCGGGACAATTTCCTCAAAGACGAAAGAGAACTCGAATCAGCCGAAATGTGGTTCTACATAAGGATGCTGGTGGTACAATAGACCGAACATGTAAGCAACAGCAAGGTTTTGGAGAGAATACAATATATAAGGAATATAAGGAAACTTATCATCTGGTAGAGACAACCAAAGTTTCTGGGACACGTAAAGAGGGTTTGAAGAATCTGATACTCACAGGGCGGATAGAGGGGAAGAGGGACGAGAAAAACAGCTCATGGCATATTTGATAGGATTAACCAAATCAATGGAAGAGCGGGGATTTGATGAAATAACGAAACAACATTTATTAAGAGCTACAAAGGACAGAAAAAAGGAGAGCATGATCGCCTACCTCCTGAAAAAACACGACATATAAAAGAAGAATAATAACAAACTATCAGCTCATTAGCACGGTTAGACTTCGATTGCTATATATATATATATATATATATATATATATATATATATATATATATATCAGACAGATTAAATAAATTGCAAACATTGTGTCTGCTTAATTTTAATAAAATCCGTTAATAGTCACGGATAATCTTTCGGGTATTATAATTGTAAGATGTCATAAATTAGCTATAACGTTGACAGATGTTATTATCATTCATTTCTCAATGTACCCAAGTATTTTCAATCTCTTCCCGAGATCATATTCAAAGATACGGGGGTACAATTGTGGGTAACAGATATATCTGGCCCTAGATATCGTCAACAGAGCGACAACCCGAAAATAAAAAATGTGTGAGAGTTTTGGGGCGATGTAAAGTATTTTTTTTTTTTTTGCTGAAGAGACACACAACTGCCACCGACTTCCAACTCCCGACAGCCTTTCGTATGCGTGACTTTCTCCGACTGCTCTATTGCTTCACACAAGCGTCACTGACGGAGTATAAAAATATAAGATCATACTTTTATATATATATATCACTCGTTGTCGTTGTTTGTCCCGATTCAGCGGTAGCATATAACATAGAGTGAAGAGGAAAAAGCGAATATTGTTCAATTCATCGGTGTATTTTTAACACATAAGATAAATTCTTTTTGTTCAACACGATATCAAACATAAACTTTCTCCAAAAATACTAGAACGTTTCTTACGTTCTTGGAAATTATGTATACATCAGCAGGTAATGACGACGTGCGGAAAGTGTATCGACACGAAAAGAGTACTCAGCTGGTCGGGTTCAAATTACAACAGTGTCAGTTAACTTTTGCACTAATACCAATGAGAAAGCGCTACATCCAGGTCTTCTGACTGCAGATATGTGTTTAATAAATAGTAAACTGTTTTTTCAAGTTTTGAATGACAAGTGGGCTGGAGTGACATCGAACCGTGTTTTTTTTTTGTTTTTTGTTTTTTTTTAATCATTTCACCCCGAGCAAGGTGGAAACGCCACTGATGTGCAGGGGGCTACATAAATGTAAAAAGATTAATTAGAAAAGAGTGAGGAGTACAAACTAGTTAGAAAGGAACAATAGAAAGCTGAGAAAGAAGGTGCGATGACAGATACATAGGTGGAGAGAAAGGGAAGGTTATACAGGAGTGGGGAGAGAGCTAGAGTCCAGTGGTTAGTAGATGAATATTGACTTTGCATTTAAATTTCTGGAGGTTGTAGCCGTCAGGAAAGCAAGAATACGGGAGCGAGTTCCACAGGCGGGAAGTGCGAGAGAAGAAGCTGCAGGAGTAGAATTGTCGTCTGCATTTGGCTAACCTGACTGTGAATGGGTGGGACCCAGTTGCCAGTCTGGTTGCACGAGTAAACACCTGTTGAGGAGGCATCAGTGACTTAAGTTCGTCTGAGCAGAAGCCATGAAAGTATTTATAGAACAGACAAAGGAAGGCCACATTTCGACGATGGGGAAGTGGCTGCAGTCGAGCCGCCAGATCAGTACCTATCACATTACAGACTCTCCTTTGGAGCCTGTCAAGAACACTGAGGAGAACGGCAGGGGCACCTGACCATAAATGGTAGCAGTACTTCATGCACGGACGGATGGTTGACTTGTATATATGCAGGATGGATTCAGGTGGAAAAAACATCCTGGATCGACATAGTGACCCAACCTTCTTAGCAGTAGATTTTGCTATGGTTTCAATATAGTGGTTCCATTTGAGGTCTGATGACAGGGTATGTCCGAGGAGGCGTAGTGTATTACTCTCCGGGAGAATCGCTTGGTCCATGCTTATGGGAGGCAGGAGAGGTTGCCTGTAATGGTTGACAAACAACAGCTTGGTCTTAGATGAATTGAAGTTGACAAGCCACTTCTTGCCCCAGTTCACCACAGAGTGTAGATCCCACTCAAGGTCAGCAGCGAGATTATGTCTGTCCGCCACGACAGGTTTCTTACTGGTGCGGGAGTATATTGTAGTGTCATCTGCGTAGATGCCTACTTGGGACTTGATCTCATCTGGGAGGTCGTTGATGAAAATAAGGAAGTGCGTCGTGCCCAGGATAGAGCCCTGTGGGACACCAGCATTCATGCTGTAGGACGAAGAGGCACGCCCATTCAGAACGACCTTCATTTTGCGGTTATTTAAGAAAGATTGGATTAGGTCAAGCAGGCGACCGGTAATACCATAACCGCGTAGTTTGCATAGGTGGCCAGAGTGCCAAACCCTGTCGAAAGCCTTGGAGATATCCAGAGCAACCGCGCGAGCCTTGTCAGACTCATCAAGGGCCTGTAGCATGTACTCCGTTACGGTTGTTAGCAGGTCGGCCGTGGACCTGGCAAAGCGGGATCCATATTGCCTGTCGGAGAACAGTTTGTGGGCAGTGAGATGATGAACTATTTCAGCATTGATTATAGCCTCGAATACTTTCCCGAATATCGGTAGAAGACTGATAGGGCGATAGTTGGATGGGTCCGAGGGTTCACCACAATTCTTAAATACACGAACGACTGAAGAAAACTTCCAGCATGCAGGAAAGCAGGACGCAGAAAGGCAGTAGTTAAATAGTTTAGAGAGGAAAGGGGAAAGTTCAGGAGCACACCTCTTAAGGACTATCACTGGTATTCCATCGTCTCCACACGCCTTATGGGGGTCGAGTTTTGAAATTACTCTGGATACTACTGTCGGGGTAATATATACGTCGTGCAGTTTGGCCTCAGTTCTAATAGGGAAGTCGGGTGGGTGCACTCCGGACGAGTCGAATGTGGAGTTGGATGAGAATCTGTGGGCAAAGCACTCAGCTTTGTCCGCAGATGGCGTGAGAACCACAAATCCATGGATTAAAGGAGGTATTGAGGATTTCCTATTGTTGAGCACTCGTTTACAATTCCTCCAATAGTCCTTGGAGCCGAACTTGCGGTCAGCTATGTGCTGTCGCATTCTCTCAGCAAACAACTGTTTGGCGTCATTTAGGGTTCTCTTGCACTCATTGCGAGCAGATGTGAACAGGCGCCTATTGTGATCAGTTGACTGTCTCCGGAATAGACGGAAGTAATGGTTCCTGTGGGCAATGGCGGCTGAGAAGGCCGGAGAGAACCACGGAGAGGAATGAGGTTTTAAGCAATACTTCCTGGTGGGTATGAAGGCATCAATGCCAGCTTTCACCCATGACGAGACCTCAGAGGCACAGTCATCAACTGATAGGTCGAACACTTTTCCCCAAGGGACGTCGCAGAGGAAATCACGAAAGGCATCCCAGTCAGCTTTTTGATAGAGTTAGGAGGTCCTATAGGTAGGGGGCTCCTGGGGGGAGTGAGATTGGAAAGAAATACATGAGACTACAGCATGGTCGGAGTTGCCGAGAGAGCAAAGCTGCGAGACTTGACACGTGTCAGACGCAGAGGTGAAACATATATCTAGCAGTGAGGAATGACCCGAGGGAGTTCTTGGGAAGCGAATGGGGAAGTCCACCACTTGCGTAAGGGATTGGTAAATAGCAAAGTTCATGGCGTGAATGCCCGCTGGATCAGTAATGGCGTTTTCAAGCCACTCAGAGTGATGGGTATTGAGGTCTCCAAATACAAATATATGGGCGAATGGGTGATAGGAAATTGTCTTATCTATGTCGTCAGCAATGCTATCTAGTAGGGAGCAGTCAGGAGAGGAGGGAGAACGGTAAAGAAAGAATAGAGAGAAAGAATAGAAGACAAAATGAAGCCGGTCTACTTTTTTCCGGATTGTTATAGCATAATAAAAAGAGATGTGGCAAATTATACCCTGATTATAATGCAATATAAAATTAAACAGTCTTTAAAAATTTACTTATTTTTATTTTGTTTATTAATTTATTTATTTCTACTAATTTCAAGAAGCGTTAAAGAGAAAAGGATCATACTAGACACTGGAGAAAAATACGGCACAAACGTTCCCAAAAATTAGGGGGAAATTCAGTTAGGTGTTAAGATTAGCCACAAATGATGTTCACTCTATCAACAACTAATGAAGGTTGATGGCTATTGAATTAGTTTGTTGCGAGGAAGGAAGTTTGAAATACATATCGTGAAGATATGTCGAATAGCTATTAATTCATTTTAGTTTTGAAAATGTTTAGATCGTTATGATTTTATTTTTCAATCAATTGCATTTTTCAAATTGATTGTTTCAACATTCATTGTAAATACAAATATTAGGCCGTTGCTATCGATTCAGCTCCACACAAAAGCAAATCAAACCCAAGGTTCGGTTTAATATGTGGTCCTCACATGACTGCGTAGGTGTGCCCGGCAACGTTTTTCATTAAACGCGTCCTATGCCGATAAAGATTCAAAATGACGTGTGACTCCAGCCTATCGCGTTTAGTGCAATAAGATGGCGCTTCTTTTAAGATGAAATTTCCGGGGATTGGACATGACTTTTGATACCGTTTTTGATTCAACTATTCCATCACGGGAAATAGGGGAACCGAGTTCGAATTCCATCTGAATTCATTGCATTCACTTACGCGCAAATACGCTTTGGAAAGGTATTAATTCGTCTATTCCTTCCAGTTATGGGTTAAATAGCAGGACAGATTGGGTTCTATAGCCTTGGTCGACAACCAGTCTACCGCAGAAAGCAATGGCAACCTACTGCGGGATAATCTTCTGCTCAGTCAGTCATGTCTCTTTCGAGACAAGATCGCCCAAGCGTGTATCACGTATGGCACTTAACTGACTGATTCCGTCAGAAGCACATCTCAGAAATGATCTTGTCAATAAAATAGTTCACCGTCAGGAATTTTCCTTGATAACCGTACCATTTAATCATACTGTCTGGTAGGTGAAAGCCGAGAAATGGATTGGTGTTACAAATGAATTAGTTCAGTTGACAGAAATCCTAAGAAAGGATACAGGCGTCTATCGTAGTGCATTGCTATGCTAGCTTTTTGGGGCTTCTTATTTAATTCTTACCTGTAACTCCCATACACTTGACCTTGTGCGAGATTATCAAACGTTTATATCAATATATATGGAAACTTTATCGATGGGTTACATGGTTGTATATTTCTGAAAACTCGAATAATTGTAAAGTGGTTATTGTTGAAGCCCCAATAAAAAAAATCACTAATGCTTATATTCAATGCTGGTACGTCATAGTATAATTGGTGAACACATCCCCCTTTACCCATTAAATTATATGTATCCTTACCATATAAGAAGCTGTAGATAATCACTGATACAAAGAACAATGGATCAGATCCATCACAGCATCTCATTAATTTCTAACCTGCCATTTAATGAGGATCTCAAAAGAAGGCACACATACATCGACTTGCATCCAGATTACTTTCTGAAAGTATATTCACAACTCGATCTGAGGATGAAATTTATATATATATAGTGTATCGCGGTAGCAAATAATGTTCTAAAGATATACTCTTAAATATAAGAGACAATGAATGTCTATTATGTTTAATCATGAGCCGTTCTAAACATCGTATTTTAGCTTTAATTTTAGTTCAAAATAAAAACAAAAGTTCTCCAACATTTGGATAATTTTTTATTAAGTTGGTTCTAAGCATTCGACTCACATCAGCCATCTTCAGATAAAATTTCAAGATAAAATCGCCGCTGATGGTGGATGTTTTTGTGTTACCATTCTTATAATCTCTCTGAAGATGGCTCAATAATTCAATATTCTATTTTAAAGTTATAATTCAATAGAATTACACCCCAACGCTGTGGTCGATTTGCAGTATGAGTTCTTATAACTTTTCTTTTTCCAAATATTGATAACAGCGGTACGTGGTCTGCTGGCAGAATAAACTCTCTTCCGTATAGAAACCTGTGAATGTTTTTCACAGAGGAGATTATTGCTAAACTCTTTCTTAATTTGACTGTAACTTCTTTCCGCCGGAAGTAACGTTCTCGGGGCATGTGCTATTAGCTTCGTAGATCCGTCCTCGAATTTATACAGCACCTAGTCTCTCATTACTGGCATCTGCTATTACAATAATTTTCTTCTTCAGGTCGAAATGCACTAACAATAGGTCTAATAATAGGCAGCTTTTTATTTTTTAAAAGCATGTTCGGATTCTTTCAACGATATCCACTTTGCGCCCTTTTTCACCAATTTATTTAAAGGATCTCTCATGTCATACATTTTCGGGATATAAATGCTATAGTAACTTACTAGTCCCAAGAAGCCTAGAGTTTAGCCACATTATCAGGTGCTTGCATATTTTTTATACGCTCAGCTCCTTCTGGGACCAGTTTTCTTCCTTTACTGTCAATGATCTGCCCTAAAAATGTTCTCTTCTTTCAGAAGGACTCGCATTTTTCAGCACTCAGCTTGAACCCGTATTCCTCAATTCTCTGAAATACTAATCTAATATGCGTTTTGTGTTAGGCCTCGTTTTCACTTTTAATCAAAATAGCTTCTAAATATGCCATTGCATTCTCCATACCAGCCAGCATTGTGTCTATCATTTGCTGGAAAAGACTTGGAGCTGCCTTCAAGCTAATCGGAAGATGGTTTAGTTTTAAAATCCCTTTATGTGTGTTTATTGTCAGGTATTTCGAACATGCTTCACTTACTTTAACCTGAAATAAGCCTTTCACAAGTCCAACTTTGAAAACACTCTACCTCCGTTTAATTTAGTGAATATATTCTCTGGAGATGGTAGAGTGTACGCATGTTCTTTCAAACAGTCATTTTAGCCTGTCGAAAATCAGCACACACTCTGATTTTTCAGTATTTATTTGTTATATATACGGTTAGTTACGCCCAATCTGAGTACTGGACTTTTAAAATTAGGTAACTTTTCTCCAACCTTTCTAATTCCTCATTTTTTGTGTCTAGTGTCGAAAATAATACTTTTCTATTCGGTCTAAAAATTGGTTTAAGCTTTTCTTTCACTTCGAAGTTGACTTCTGTTTTTGTGCACAAACTTAGTACTTCTAAAAAGACAGAGGGAATTCGCTTTTCAAATCCGTAATAAATCTTTCTGTTTTCTTCCTCTTATCGTGAGGATTTTTTATCTAATTTATTTGTCCTTCCGTGTCGTTAGCCCCTGCACAAAAATTAGACACTTGAACATGTTCCTTTGATTTAAACGCCTCACACTGTGCATTAACCATACCTGCATCCGTGACAAAATCGTCATCCTCATGTTTTACGATATTTAGACACTTGTATCATGTATGAAATAGACTATCTCTTTTATCGAAAATCTTCGACAAACTTTCTACTGTTTCACTGAATGTAATTTCGTCTAGCTTCTTTAGGAAGATTAAATTCGCGTATTTAGTATTCTCTTCTGTTCCCAACTTCTGCAACAACAGATTGATTTTTCCTCGTCGGACCATTGTTCACATCTTTTTGTAAATATTGTTTCAAGCCTACCAAAATAAGCCGGAAACGTTGAACCACTGAGTCGTATTTCAATTCAGAGGGTGAATATGAAATTCCTTCAGCAGAAAAAATCTAAAACCTGGTTATTTTGTTATCCATGATAATAAGTCTTCCCAAAGTGATTTATTGTCTTTTGCCTGTTGTTTGAATAATTTTTCAAAGCTTTCTTATTACTGCATAACTTGTTGTTGTTGTTGTTGTTGCTGTTGTTGTTGGAATGGTTTCTGTAAAGTGACTTGTAGAACCTTAGTTAATTCCGCAATTTGTTCCATTCTGCCAACGTATCCACAAAAAGATTTACTCTAATTTATGTATACAATAAAATCTTACATGATCAAACAAGGGGTGGATCTTTTCCTTTCTGTAAGCATTGCACAAGTTTTGTTTCTTTTCTAACGTTCCTCGTTTTAATAAGCGTTAAAACGAAAAATGAGTTTCATGTCAACACAAAATAAAATCGTCTGTGATGGTGGATGTTATTGTATTACCGTCTAAATAACCTCTCTGAAGATGGCTCATGTGAGCCGAAAGCTTAGAAGTAAATTAATAAAAAACTTTCCAAATGTTGGAGAATTTTTGTCTTTATTTTCGACCGAAATCAAAGCCAAAATACGACGTTTAGAACGGCTCATGATTAAACATAATAGACATTGATTGTCTCTTATATATATATATATATATATATATATATATATATATATATATATTCACAGCTCTATACATTATATATCGAGCACTGTTTTAAATGAATGTTTTGGACGGTGAAAAAAATTATTTCTTAGTTCTGCACTCACTCGGATATATATATATATATATATTGCTTAATATTTACTTTTTGGTCATAATAGGTTTAGACCAGTTCCCATTTGTATTAAAAGTGTTCAATACAATGATATTTTGAAAATTTTTCATTTGTAAACGAGTTATTACGCGACCTCGTTTTCTACCATGAGTGGTGTCTTCATGCGATTGTTAATAACTGATTTTACCATTTACTGTTTTTTTTTAAGAACACTCACGTAACGGTGTTTTTTTAACGCTCACGTGGCAGGGGATTTTGGGACGCGCAATTTTTAAAATTAAAACGAATTATGGCGTTTTAATCCACAGCTGTATGAACCTAAGAGGTATTTCTTAGCATGGTTACACGTAGTCATAATTGCCGTTCTTTCATTCAACAGTGCATTTTTGTTTGGGAATAGCATAATCTCTAAATTTTCTTCTTGGCATAGTTTACATATTTTGCCACCGTTGTAAGGATTGGCTGTTTTTACAATACTCCACTTTATGTCTGGGTCTTTTCTCTACTTTGATATTAATATCCATTCGTGACTAGTCAATTTTGTACAGTTTTTTAATTTTTCTATTTTTAATGTAGACTTGTGATTGAACCACCTGGTCTTAAAGGTGTTTTTGGTTGAACCCAAATATATTTTATTTTGGATATTCGGTTTATGTACCTTTGACTTCTAAATGATATCTTCTGCGTTGAAAAGTCCTTGTAGTGGACATTTACTTTTGTCCCTGCAGTTGCATTTTTTATTAGCGGTCTAGTTTTGCACACTGCTATCTAATTTTCTGGCGTTTTGTTTTTTTATGAAACTATCTAAATTACTAGTGCAAGTATAACTTAGTTTCATTGTGTTTCTGTTGAAAAGTTTGTTTAGTTCTAATTCTTTTGGAAAGTGTTTATCTATCAGTTTAAAAACTATTTGTTTTATTCTGGTCTTTACCTCTAAATTAAATGATGGGTTGAACCAGATAATGTTTCGTTTTTTATTTTCGTTTTTTATTTGTCTGTTTGGTTGAAAACTATATATATATATATATATATATATATATATATATATATATATATATGATCTTTACAGTTTGATGTAATGAATATGCATACACCTTGGTTCCCTCTCACAGTAATATGATTGACCGAACTATCTGCCTTCGAACGGAGAGTAGTGGCCCAGTCGAGGCTCCGCCGAAGGGCGGAGTTTCGTCTGGAGAATATTAGTCAGTAAACCTTTGGCCGGGCTATATGTCTTAAGTGGGAAGGCAAATAAATACTACCACGCCTATTGGAAGGCCTACTGACCACGCCTATTGCATAAGCCTACGCCTAAGCATACTGCATCTGACTACGACGAGTACCGGTCCATTACGGTTACTTCCTAGATTGTCCTACCCGGTTACATTTGCCAAAACCACTTAGATATTTCGAATAATATATATATATCCCTTTCCGGGACATATCAGTTGACGGCGAAAATTCGAAACGACTTTACAGGACTAAACAAATAATACAGTTGACAACACTTACTAGCGAAGAACGATAGAAAAACTCGTTCGACACTTACAAAAACATCACAGACGATTTTATTTTGTGTTGACATAAAACTCTGCTAGGCAAAGGCATGAGTTACCAAAAATAACAAACGCAGTTCTCAAATGTGCAATGCGGTTCTATGACATCACACCGCTTTATAGCTCGAAATGACAACAAAACCATGTATTCGAATGCAATGTAACGTGTTATGTTCGGATTTAAAGGTGATTTTATTAAGTGCCGGTTGTTTAGATTTGATGTACATGGCCTCTAATATCTGAAGGTTCCTCTTACTATGTGTATAAGTAAGGATCACCGTATTGTTGACCAAAATCTGTCTGATATTATCTACATGTTTATGCTTTTCAGAGAAATGTTGTTTAATTGTACCCTGATCAGAAAGATGACATGTAAGTCTACGGGAAAACGTGGTTGTAGTAAAGCCAATTTATGTACTGGGTTTTTTATTAGTATCAGAGATGCAATCTCTGAATGGGCATGTAAATTGGTACACTACATTGGTTTTTTGTAGAGAATTTAGTTTAGTGCGTGTAGGGTTATTAGAGTCTATGAGGTCAATTGTTTTGAATTTTTTATAATATATAATGAGTTTAATTTGATTATTACTATCCACTGGTTTAACATTTCAACGTATTATGTTTTTGAGAGATTTTTCATGTTGCTTGTAATTATTATGTATTTGGTTGCAATAGTATAATTTAATAGTGTTATGTTTATTTTGATGTAAACCAATATTATTAATATTATCAATATTGTTAGAGTTATTGTTAACTTTGTTGAGATACATTTTAATTTGTTGATCAATAACGAAGTTAGGAAATCCATCATTGACTAGTGTTTGCGTAATGTTGTGTAATTCTTTATAAAATATAGACTTGGAAGACGATATCATTTGTGTGCGTTGAAGTAAGTTTTTTATAACAGCTAACTTATATCGTTGGAGGCATTCACTATTATAATTAAGAAGACACGAATTTATGCTAGTTGCTTTCCTATATTGAAGTAGTTAATCTATGTGTGCTAGAATCAGGGAATACATCAAGGAATGGATGTTTGTTATTAATATTAAGTTCTAATGTAAATTGGAAGACGGAGTGACTTTCAAATTTGTTTTTAAAATATGTAATTTTATCGATATTCTTAGCTAAAACAAAGATGTCATCTATGTATCTTACATATATAGAGGGTTTATTGTTGTCATTAACTATTTTATTTTCTAGATTTGCCATATAATAATTAGAAAAGAGGGGACCTAAAGGAGATCCCATCGCAATACCATCTACTTGCGTATAAATATTGCCTAAGGGATCGTGAAAGGGTACTTGTGTGGTGCATGCTAATAATATTTTTTTTAATATAGTGGGTTTAATATTCATTGATGGAAGAGTAGCATGATTGTATACATCACGGATAATGATGTCAATCGTTTCATGAATGGGAATATTAGTAAATAGGTTTTGGACATATAAAGATGCAATTATTTGACTCTTAGGTTTTACGGAATGGAGAATCTGTAAAAATTCGTCCGTTGAATTAATACTATATTTAGCAGGAAGATAGGGAGTAATTAGTTTGTTAAGTGTTTTGGAAAGGTTATATATTTACATGCCCATTCAGAGATTGCATCTCTGATACTAATAAAAACCCCAGTACATATATTGGTTTTACTACAACCAAGCTCTCCCGTAGACTTACATGTCATCTTTCTAATCAGAGTACAATTAAACATGGTGGATGTTATTGTATTACCGTCTAAATAACCTCTCTGAAGATAGCTCATGTAAGCCCAAATCTTAGAAGCAAATTAATAAAAAATTATCGAAATTTTGAAGAATTTTTGTCTTTATTTTCAACTGAAATTAAAGCCAAAATACGATGTTTAGAACTGCTCATGAATAAACATAATAGACATTCATTGTCTCTTATATTTAACAGTATATGTTTAGAAAATTATTTGCTGCATTGATACACTATATATATATATATATATATATATATATATATATATATATATTTTAATCGTAAAAGTACCAACAATATATATATATATATATATATATATATATATATATATATATATATTGTTGGTACTTTTACGATTAAAATGTGTTTTTATACTTTTATAATGATTTGTGTGACTGTTCACTACTTGCCTATAACTGGCACTCCAACAAGTACTACCATTCCAACAATAATTGAACGGTGTTTCCACACTCCTCAAAACCTCAGATCTCATGATCAGAGGCCTTGCTGCCGGATGTAGTTCATCATCATATCCAGGACAGTTAAACATTAGAATAATATTGTATGAATGCGTTGCTTTATTTTTACGGGAATTACATAGGACAACAAAAATATGTTATTTTAACGTATTTGGATTCTAACAATAAAGAACAAAGAAAATAAAACAAATGTCAGGTCTTTAAATTTTATATTTTCTATTAACAATATGATATTCCTTGAAGAATTCTATTTACAATGAACCTATTCATTCTTGTTCTAATTTGTCATCAATCATCAGGGTTGCATACATATTACAGTTAATGTAGGGCTAGAAAAAATGGCTTACCTCGAGGACGAAAACGGATTCAAACGTGCCTCGTATGTAAACTGTCCGAAAAAGAAATATGATGGCTTCGTGGGTCACACATTCAAAATGGATAGATCCCGGAGTTAGATACTATCCTGCGAGAGTATCGTTTCACATATCTATGGTTTGGCTGTGAATGAGGAAATAAAAAATGGCGTAAGAAGGATATAGTTAGACTGTTACTGCTGTATAGGGTTGGATACACTTGTTGCTGGTAGTGGAGGATTTGTCTGAAAGAAAAGTGTAGCAGGAATTGTTAAGCCAGAGGAAAAAGTACAATTTCACACATTTTCCTTTACAAAAACGTAGCCGTGAAACATTATTTATTTTAATAATAACCTTAACCCTTACATTATCATTATGACCAACAGGGCCTTTGTCAAGATAAACATTCCGACTGCTTTTTTTTTTAATAGAAACGTACTTTCCCTATTTTGCCTATTTGTACGGAATAATCTTTCCAAGTAAATAAATTACAAAATAACCTTACGTTCAAAAAGTTAAATAACAAAAATTGGTTATTTTTAAAATTCTGTGTATCCCTACTTTCAAGATCAAATTAGCTAATTCGTTTGACTTTTTCTTTCAGTAAATGTTTACAAAGATCAGCTGGTACGGAATAAATAGAATTAAGTACTGTGCAATATTTCAACTCATTAGCAATAGTTTTCGAAACTTGTCTTCTAAACATCAAATTACGACAAACACTCATTTGGCGGGATATATCTAGATATATATTAGTGTACATTTAATCTGGCTCCGGGCAACAATTGGGAATCATCCAACCTGATTTAAAGTTAATGAAAATGACTTACTAAATGAACTTGCCAGTTACTGCTTTACACCAGACACCATATATATATATATATATATATATATGTCTATTTGTTGGTATTTAACAAGATTAACTTAATATAAGTTGACTTCTTGATTCATTCCAATTACTATTCCATCTTCATTATTGAAGGTGCTATTACCGATACAATATTTTGAGCAACTACCCTTTGGGTTTTCTAAATTGTTCATTTATTATCCTCGTCTTAATTAGTAAAGCTATTATAAACAAGACGTTTCGACCAAGTACACTCTAGCAATCTTCCATCTATTGTTCTCGTCTTGATTATTAAAGATATTGTTACAGACAAGACGTTTCGGCTAAGTATCCTATAAATCGTCTTTTGTTCTCCTCTTGATTATTCAAAGTGTTATCATAAAAGCAATTTTTCTCCTGCCATCTTCGAATAGGCTATAGTATATTGGCAATTCTTGACCTCAAATATAAAAAAAATATGATTTTCAGGAGTCGGCAACTCATTCGACCCCGAGGGCTGGATCGTGTTATAATGACGGGACGCGGGCCGGACGAAGGCAATGAATGAAAAATTAAGGAAAGTTAAATATGCAGACCCCTGTCAACCTAAATATTTAAAACCATAATGAAAATAAATATTGAGAAATCAGAAAAACAAAAGAAAATCTAAAATTAAAAAAACACCTAACAAAATTTACTTTTCCTCAAGGAACGTCAAAATACTTCAAGGTGAAAAAATCAACCAAATGAAATGGACGAAATTATGACGTGTAGGTTTGAAACTGTTATTAAAAATTGTACCACAAACAAACCACACACACATCAAACAAAAAACAAAACACATATACCCATACATACGAGTACAAATAGTTGCAAACGTATACACTTAAGTATGATAAGATAAGATCATGGCCCATTGAAAGATTCCAGAAACTTACATAGGGTAAGTGGCAGGGGTAAGCTATGGGGGATCGCTGTTGGAGAAATGAAATAGAAAGGCGACTGAGACAACATTGTCTCTTTGGAGGTGTCTCCGCCTAATGTCTGTCGCCGGTCGACCGGTCAAATCGGCTCCCAGTTTTTGTTTTATATTTATTTTATTATTTTTTATGCATAAATGGAGGTGATTGGGTTTTGATCGTGTTTTGCAATCATAGTATTCAAATTCGGTTGAGTGGACCAAAGGAAGATAACAGCAGGCCTTTTGTTGAATTTGAAAGCCTCGTCTCTCATATTAAAAATAGAGTCATTGGTAATCAGGCTCACGGGCCGTATACGGCCCGCGGGCTGTAGTTTGCCGATCCTTGAATTAAATGATAAGACCCGTGTAATAAACAAATGAAAAAAAATCTTACATTACATTTAAAGGACCAAAGATCACACCATTGATAGACTTTTGAGAGTTTTACCATGTAGAGATGGCTAGTTCAATACTGAGTGAAATAATACTTTGATTCAGTTTCAAATAGACAAAAATACAATAACCAACAAGTGTAAGATATCTTATAGTAGCTAATTTAATGGACACGAATAATGATCAGAGATTTCTTGGCCAAGATGTTATTTCTATAATAATAACACCAATTTACAATATTTAGATTGTTATGCTCATCTTTATTGCTATGTTTACGACTTTTCGAGTGTTGTACACACCGGCTTTCTTCAGGTGCTAGGAATTTCGAATCAAACCCTTAATTTCGATCACTGAAGTACATCATTCTCATTCCATGTGCTTGCTCCTTCCGGATGCCATGTAGTCTTCCCCCTTTAACTCAACTCTCTAAGTTATTTGTTCAGCACTGCTGTAGCCAAATACTGAACTCACAAATCTTTGGGTCAAGTCACTGAAACCAACCAAAGCTTATACCCACTGTGCCATGGGTTGACATCAGTGTATTAACTTTTAGGATTTATAAACTTAATGTCTCAGTAAGAATTTTTACCAGAGCTCATATTGTAATCTTTGAAGCTAATGATTTTTTTTCTAGCACTCTGTATTACTGGGCCAGTTCAAAATTCCTAACTCCTAAAGAAGACC
Source organism: Ascarosepion bandense (assembly GCA_037127315.1). Classification (NCBI taxonomy): domain Eukaryota; kingdom Metazoa; phylum Mollusca; class Cephalopoda; order Sepiida; family Sepiidae; genus Ascarosepion; species Ascarosepion bandense. Next base: position 2,633,078 of record JBBBDQ010000562.1, read on the forward strand.
GGAGCGTACAATGGCCGAAACGTCGTAAACGTGGGAATAACGGTAAGGACAACAGTCAGTCCGAACAATGTTAATTTGGTGCTATTTTTATAGAAATAACATTTCGTAAAAGAAACCTCTGACAATCATCAGGTTTCCATTATTTTAGATGCTATAGGATTCTTGCACATGTTGATTATTATATTTTTGTCTCTATGATACTGAATTAAATTTCAAATTCCAGTCAGGTTTGTTACATTAATTTATGCTAAAACACACTTGGGTGGTCCTGAAGCGAAGAAGAGACATAATCTACCAAGCGTGTCAAATCCGACCATAATAATACTGTGGCTCATTCTGTGCTAAAGTAATGGCTCATTCCTTCTCATGAATCTGGGGAATGAGGCCTACATCCAACAAAGGACATTAAAAGGTTGAGACGACGACGACGACGACGACGACGACGAAGAAGAAGAAGAAGAAGAAGAAGAAGAAGAAGAAGAAGATGAAGAAGAAGAACGAAAATATCTTAATTTTATTTTTATTAGTTGTAAATCATTCGGGAATATCGACAAAATTAAAAAAAAATGATATGTTAGTTTAGACTGCCATCGACAGCGTTATTCTGTTCACCTTAAGATTATGGTACCAAATGATCTCTACGATGAGTTTGTCATCAGTGCTCATTGAATAAAAGTGGCCTGTATCATTCAGTTGTATCAAAATCAAGCTAGTAACCTTTCATCATTAACTAACAGATAAATATTATCCAGTCTTAATGAATGGTTTTATTATCAAAGAGAATTTTTGCCTTGAATGTATATTAGGATTCAAGTTCACTCCAAAGTTCATCTGGAATCCAATATAGGAACCATCGCAAAAGTTGCTGAATAAATAGTCGGTTCTTTGTACCACTTCAAGTCGTATTCAATCACCCGGACCATGTTCTATCATTTCAAGAATCACATTAGACCAAAAATAGAGCATAGCTACAATATCTGGGCTGGACTTCCTAATTCTCATTTTCACATGTTTCTAAAGTATTTACACCTCCAACCTCCAACCACTTTCCTACAGATGAAACATTGCTACCCCCTCGCTAGACTATGGCTATTTTCATGGCAGATATTTATAAGAATAGTTTGATCACTCCCGACCTTCACAGTTAGAACACGCCGTGCCACCTTCAGATGGACGGTTTCTCTACATTTCTTCATATTCCATTGGTAAGGAGGAAGTTCTACTAATAGCTTCTTCTCTAGAACTGGTATCTTACAAAACAGACTCAAGAGAGGATACTTATCCGGTAAACTGCGATCAAGATGTCTTCGTATTATTCAAGTCTACGGTCACCATCTATCTCAGTCAGTCAAGTGCCATACGTGATACACGTTTGGGCGATCATTTCTCGAAAGAGACATGACTGACTGGGCAGAAGATTATCCTGCAGTAGGTTGCCATTACTTTCTGCGGTAGACTGGTTGCCGGCCAAGGCTATAGAACCCAATCTGTCCTATTTTGTCACCCATAACGAGAAGGAAGAGAATGATTAATACCTTTCACAAGGGTATTTGCACGTAAGTGAATGAAAGGAATTCAACTGGAATTTGAACTCGGCTCGCCGATTTCTCGTTCCAAGCTGATATCCACTGCACCACAACGCACATCCCTCTATCTATCTTCCTCATAATTTACACTTTTTCTTTTTCCTCTAATGCTATTATAAGAACCTTATTCAACAACACACTACTTTGAATTCCACTTTGGTCTTTTATTGGTTGAAGAATTAATTACAATTTTTGAAACAAGTCAAAGCACATCCAGTAAACTGATTCTAAAAGGAATATTGTCCTCGTGTTTCTGGTTAATATCACAACGTTCGATACGTTTTGATATTAACAACAATGAAGAGGAAAATAGTTCTAGTGAAAATTTGGTAAATAGGAATAGCTCCTCATTTCAGAAATTAAGACTCAAATACAATTGACTAAATGTTTGACACCGACAGTTTTATTTACGAAATTATGTAAAAATATCAGCAGTATTCTTCTATGATATCAAATGATTCATTCATTTTTTAATTATATGCGGCAAAAAAATTTAAAAAAAGCTGAAACTTTGAGCTTAAAAGGCCTAATGTACAGATTTCCAAACAGTTTTCGCAGTCTTGTGAAGAAAAACTTATTTTCCACGCTTAAGTATCCTTCGAGTAGACGTTTCGTCGCCGCTCTATCCATATTCTATCGCTATTTCGACGGTAAATGTTCATATGAGCTCCATTCTTTCGTTCCACCATTTCACGTGATTGTCTAAGGCTGCTTAGATGTGGCACAAGGCCAAAAGTATGGGGTACCAAGTGAGGACTGAACTCACTACTCAGTTATAAGTGGTTTTAGTGAAACAAGCTGGCTAACCATTACACCACGACGAGATGCCCCCGTCCCACCAACGCAGATCTTTACTACTAGTACACGCCATGTTTTTTTCAAGAAGTCATTTTCTCTGTATTTCAAATGTAAGCAAGCCCCCCACCAAACAGCTTTTTCCCCAATAACTGTTATATTGTGTAACATCCTGAAAGCTACCCTGAATATATAGCGGGGTGGCATCTTATCTATTCTTTTTCCGTTAGTAGTGGGAGTCCGTTCTAGTGATGGGTAGTTGTATACTGTTGCAGGTTAACGGAATTCGGCCGTGTGGTAGATAGCCCACTATAAGTCATGAAATGATTATAAAATAAAAAAAATCAAACTGAGTTGAAAAATAACATTTATATATACACATATCAATTAATGTTTTTACAATTAAAGTAATACTTGAATATAGGTCCAACGGAGGTTAAAATGTTCATGGCAAATAATAAGCTGAAAGAGAATCAATGCTTAGGAATGTAGGAGCGTCGTGAGTAAGGAATGTCTTTGATGTAGTCGCTTTTAGGTCAGTAAGTACTTTTGAGACAGGGAAGAAAGTAAGGAGAGGTGAAGGGAGGTGAACATAGTAGCCGCTTGGTCAAGGGAGGTACTAATCACGCTCGTCTGTCCGTCGGTCTGTCTCCTTCGGTCTGTCTGTCTGGGTGCTTTCTGTCTCGGCTTTTTATATCTGCTTTTTGGATCAAAAGCAGCACGTTTGGGATTTCACACTTGAATTTGATTCTGGGCTTCCCATTGACTGGTAAATAAAATTCGCGTAGGCTCGCGAAATGGAAATTTGATATTTGATTAATTTTTATTTTTCAACCGGAACATCTGCGCGAACCCGGATGCGCAACGACGACTTTCGGTCATTTGCTTTTTTATCGTGAGAGAGCAAACATCCGGTTCATCTCCTTTGCTCGGTATCACCACAAATACTCCCTTAATATTTCCTATTAATATTTCCCATAATTTATCTGTCCTCCTTATTTACACAATCTTCACTTCCTTTCATATTTTTTTTCATATCACACCTCATTCATCATAACCATTTTAAATGTAACCATTTTTGCATGGCTCTTAAACCTTGCATTACGTAAACCAGGGGTCGGCAACTCATTCGACACCGAAGGCCCAATCGTGTTATAATGATGGGTAGCGGGCCGGACGAAGGTCATTAATGAAAAATTAAGGAAAATTACATATGCAGACCCCTCTCAACCTAAATATCTAAAAGCATAATAAAAATAAACATTGAGAAATCAGAAAAACAAAATCGAAATTAAAAATCACCTAACAAAAATTACTTTTCCTCAAGGAGCGTCAAAATACTTCAAAGTGAACAAAAATCAACAGAAATGTGAAATGGATGAAATTATGACTTCACTAATCAAATAATTATTTTTTTGTTTATATCTGGGAATCAAAAGTTGCAATATATTTTATATTTTATGGGTTTTCTTTCAATTTCTAAACAAATTACTAAAACGAAAGAAAATCCTGAATATTTTCTTTTTGAATAAGTAAATTCAAGAGCACTGATTACATTCATTTGAATTTTATTTCAGTATTTAAAATTACTTTTCATGTTTTTTTTGTTTTTGTTTTTTACGCAGAAATGGAGGTGATTGGGTTTTGATCGTGTTTTTGCGGTCATAGTATTCAAATTCGGTTGGGTGGATCAGAGGAAGATAACAGCAGGCCTTTTGTTGAATTCGAAAGCCTCGTCTCTCATGTTAAAAATAGAGTCATTGGTAATCAGGCTCGCGGGCCGGTCAAAATGCCTGTGCGGGCCGGTTTCGATCCTTGACGTAAACTCTAGTATACAAAATAAATAGCATATATGTTAATTTTGAAGTGAGAATCGTACACCGTAATTTGAAACGAACCAAAAGATATTTATTAACATCGTTGTCGGAAAGAGTGCACTTAAGTTGTACATAAAACATTTAATAAAAGTCATTTTCAAAATGTTTAGATATCTAAAATAATTATTTAAGTTTAATAGAACATTCTGTACTAATGGCACCTCTGAGTGTATTTATTTACTGAAAAAGGAAACATAAAAACATTTATTAATATAAATCCCCTCTTAAAAAGTTTCTAAAAATTCTGTTTGTTTGCAAAAAAGTTATCCGTTTTTTACGAAAATTTGGCAAATATATGTCTGACTTAACTACAGACAATTTCATGTCTGGCCGATTTCAGACTGTCGTAAGAGCCTTTTTTCTTTTTATTGCAAATTCGATACGTTGAATTGAATTTTATTCTTTAACGTTTATCGGCATTTTTGGAAAATTAGATAAAGTAGGATTTTTAGAAAAATGAAATATATGCTTATACATATTTTATTTTTATTTTTTACCATTATCTATTTTAAGGAAAATCTAAATATTTTTAGTCGAATGTTCTTTAAAAAGCATAAAGAAACCTGATATCTGCTCAAAGTCTCCAATAATAAAATATAGAAATGTTGAGTCGTAGTAATTTTGATTTGTATGGACTGAAATTTGTTTCCCTGTATAAAAAAATATTAATAAAAAAATCTTAAAAATTGTATTTCTCACTAAGAACATATTTCCCTCCGGGTTTGTTAATAACTATAAGCTAAAATTAGATTGTGAATGTTCTGTATCTTAATATCATAATCATTATTATTGTTACATGCCGAATCCCCATCTTAGGAACATTTGTCTTAATAATAATTAAAAAATAATTCTATGGTAACTGGATTTTTGGCGATTGTCTTACTTGACTTCCGTCGTTCAATATTATGCGTCTGTAAAGTGCTGGTTTTATGGCACCATCGATTCTCACTTGGAATCAAAGTGTAATATCTGCAATTAATAGTGAACATTTATCTTCTTTTTTTCTGTCTAACGAAATCACCCTCTTCCGAACATTTATCTTGATAACACTTTTTAAATAATTCAACAAACGATGTTATTTAATTTATGGTAACTGAATATTTGGCGATTGCCTTACTCAGTTTCCATAATTGCTACTTGTTTTCTGGCTGATATCAAAATGTCGTATCAGGTGGATAAAGTACATTTCACTTCTCAGTTCTGTCTCAGTCTGTTGACAGAACACAATTGAAATATTAATAAGAGATGTCCAGTTTCAGGGTAAATCACTGCCCTCGTATGTCCCTTCTTCATTGGTGGACCAGGTTCGAGTTCCAATCGATATATTTACATTCGTTTTTGACCAAATTCTTTTAGAAAACGATAACTCTTTCTTTTCTTACCAGCTATGAGTAAAATTACAGCACAGAGTAGATTCTTTTCTTATTATTGCCAACCAGTATAGTAAAAGAACAAATCTGAATTCAAAACCGTGTGTGGCTCTCGTTTGGCTCTTACTTAAACTGCAATTAGTGTCTAATCAGCATAGTTGTAGTATAAGGTACAGGTTGGGTCTTTGAGATTTAAAGAAACACAAATCGACAATCTTGGAAGGAATCAATCATGTTGAAAATGAGCAGTAATGCGCACTGCGCCTTCTAGTTAAAACATTTGTAATGATCATCATCACTAACATTCGAAATTCTAAAAAAAAAATAAGCAAATCAGCCTGGGGTGACTTTCTCTCTTTTTATCATTTATCCGGGCTAGGGTTATGTAATTTTTCAGAACACAGAAAGCCAATCAATTTTTATTCAGCTTAACTGGTTAGAGGAATAGGGGAAAGAAAGCAGCGTACAAAATGGCTAACGAGTTTGTGCAATTAGGGCAGAAAGCGAAAAGACAACATTTTCCTAAGAATCTACAAAGTACAAGAAATTAGGTTGAGCCGTGGTCGCCTACATCCTGAATGAATAAAGTACATATAAGTGGAAGAATGGCTACATTTGGTTAAATCATAGCATTTATCAGTTATTTAATCCATAAAAGCCGACGTCGTGTAGAGCAAGTTATTTGGAACTAATCTTCAGCCTAGCCGAGTTCTCCGTAAATATGGCCTATCTAACCAGGAACATGTCTGTGTAGAATAATGTTTAGTAAGCTTGTCTCGCGGAAACGTGGTATTTAAGTAAGTTTGATCTCTAGTGTGTTCCTGAAAAATTATGGCTTTATTTTATACTAAACTAAGATTAGTATACAATATCTATTTATCTATCTATATTTTAATAAATGTGGTGAACACTCGGACCCATCCAACTATCGCCCTATCAGTTTTCTACCAATTTTCGGGAAAGTGTTCGAGGCCATAATTAATACTGAAATAGTTCAACATCTTACTGCCCACAAACTCTACTCTGACAGGCAGTATGGCTTCCGCTTTGCCAGGTCTACGGCCGACATGCTAACAACCGTAACGGAGTAGATGCTCCAGGCCCTTGATGAGTCAAGCGAGGCCCGTGCTGTTGCTCTGGACATCTGCAAGGCTTTCGACAGGGTTTGGCACTCTGGCCTTCTATGCAAGCTACGGGGTTACGGGCGCTTGCTTGATCTAATCCAATCTTTTTTAAATAACCACAAAACCACAAATCCATTCCTCTGCTGGCAATTAGATAAAATAACGTTTTCTTTCCTTTGTCAACTGGCAGTAAGCATGTGTGTAGGTGTTGGTTAGACTTTTTGAAATTTTAGTAAGTCATGATTTTGTATTTATTTATGCTTAATTTTAAGCTTTTTTATTTTTTTATTTTGCTGTCCTTTTTTCTATTTCTTTGTTTGAACTTAGTTAACTCACCATTCTGAACATTTTTTTTATCGGAACAGATAGACTTAACTATCGCCCGGTTAATACTCCACCCATGACTATTGAACAGGTGAAGAGGTTCATCCCTTGTCCCTGTTTAGGATGTTGTTTCCGGCTTTACACCTACGTCTATTGAACAGGTGAAGAGACTCACCCCTTGTTCCCTGCTTAGGATGTGGTTTCCGGCTTTCTCTTCTCCATTCTTTTCACTCTCTTATTTATTATTTTTTCCTCAATTGGAGTAGATAGACTAAATTATCGCCCGGTTCACACTCCACCCACGTCTATTGAACAGGTTAAGAGGCTCACCCCTTGTTCCCTGTTTAGGATGTGGTTTCCGGCTTTTTCTTTTCCAATCTTTTCACTATTTTCTTTCTTTTTTCCTCCTCAATTTGAGTAGATAGACTAAACTATCGCCCGGTTCACACGCCACCCACGTCTATTGAACAGGTGTAGAGGCTCATCCCTTGTTCCATGTTTAGGATGTGGTTTCCGGCTTTCTCTTTTCCAATCTTTTCACTCTTTTCTTCTTCTTTTTCCTCAATTGGAGTAGATAGACTAAACTATCGCCCGGTTCACACTCAACCCATCCCTGGTTCCCTGTTTAGGATGTGGTTCCCGGCTTTCTCTTTTCCAATCTTTTCATTCTTACGTAGCCCCCTGCGCTTCAGTGGCATTATCGCCTTGTTTGGGGTGATATGATTAAAAGAAAAAAATGAAGGTCGTTTTGAATGGGCATGCCTCTTCATCCTACAGTACAAATGATGGTGTTCCATAGGGCTCTATCCTGGGCCCGACGCTCTTCCTTATTTTCATCAATGACCTCCCAGATGAGATCAAGTGCCAAGTAGGCATCTACGCAGATGACACCACAATTTACTCCAGCATCAGTAAGAAACCCGGCGTGGCGGACAAACACAATCTCGCTGCTGATCTTGAGAGGGATCTACACTCTGTGGTGAATCGGGGCAAGAAGTGGCTTGTCAATTTCAATGCGTCTAAGACCAAGCTGTTGCCTGTCAATCATCGCAGGCAACCTCTCCTGCCTCCCATAAGCATGAACCAAGCGATTCACCCTGAGAGCAATACACTGCGCCTCCTCGGCCATACCCTCTCTTCTGATCTCAAATGGAACCACTACATCGAGTCCATAGCTAAAACACTACGCCTGCTTGGCCTGACACTCTCAGCGGACCTCAAGTGGAATGAATACGTCGAATCCATTGGTAAATCCGCTGCTATAAAAGTCGGCTCTCTGTGCAGGGACTGGAAATTCTTTCCGCCTGAATCTATCCTGCACTTATACAAATCTACCATCCGCCCGTGTTTGAGATATCTGGTCGGGTACCTCTGCTATTCTCCTCGAGCTTCTTGACAAAATACAGCGAAGAATCTGTAATGTGATTGATACCGATTTAGCAGACCGCCTATAGTCACTCTCTCATTGGCGTGACGTGGCTTCCCTGTGCCTCTTCTATAAATACTTTCATGGCTTCTGCTCTGATGAACTTAAATCACTGGTGCCCCCTAGGTGTGAGTTTGCACGAGATACTAGATTGGCAACTAGGTCTCACCCTTTTACAGTGAAACCTATGAAATGTAACCGCAATTTCTACTCCAACACCTTCTTTTCTCGCACTTCCCGCCTGTAGAATTCCCTTTCTCATGCTTGCTTCCCCGACGGCTATAACCTCCAGGAGTTTAAAAGTAAGGTCAATAGAAACCTCCTAACACACTAACCCACACCCATTCTCTCCAACTCTCCCCCTATGTACATCCTAACTCGTCTATCGCCCTGTGTAATCCCCTGGGCTATAGTGGCATTGGAATGCTTTGCTTGGGGGTGACATGATTAAAATAAAAATCCACTGTTAGGAAGGTTGGGTCACTGTGTCGGGCCAGGATGTTTTTTCCGCCTGAATCCATCCTGCATATATACAAATCAACCATTCGTCCGTGCATGGAATACTGCTGACATATATGGTCAGGGGCCCCTGCCGTTCATCTCAGTGTTCTCGACAGGCTTCAAAGGAGAATCAGTAATGTGATAGGTACTGACTTGGCGGCTCGACTACAGCCACTTCCCCACCAACAAAATGTGGCCTCCCTTTGTTCTATAAATACTTTCATGGCTTCTGCTTGAACGAACTTAAGTCACTGGTGCCTCCTCAACAGGTGTTTACTCGTGCAACCAGATTGCCAACTGGGTCCCGCCCATTCACAGTTAGGTTGGCCAAATGCAGACGACAATTCTACTCCTGCGGCTTCTTCTCTAGCACTTCCCGCCTGTGGAACTCGCTCCCATATTCTTGCTTTCCTGACGGCTACAACCTCCAGGAAATTAAATGCAATGTCAATACTAATCTATTAACCACTTGATTCTAGTTCTTTCCCCACTCCGTATATCCTTTCCTTTCTCTCCACCTTTGAAACCGTCATCACACCTGTATTCTCATCCTTCTATTGCTCTTTTCTAACTGGTTCGTCTTCCTCTTCACTCTCTTCTAATTAATTTTTTACACTTATGTAGCCCCCTTCACATCAGTGGCATTACCGCCTTGCTCGGAGTGATACGATTAAAATATATATATATATATATATATATATATATATATATATATGGGGAGAATGGCAACCGGTGAAAACGGAGAGTTTAATCCAAATGGTTTTACCTAAGTAGTATTAATTATAAATTCGCTAAAAATAGAGAGCTCAATGGATATTATCCAGAGCAAATATTGAGAAGAAAGAGACAATGGTAGAATTTTTTCTTACATTGCTGAAGTAAATTTTAGAATTATGACCGTCTGATTATGTGTTAAATATTCGTATATATATATATATATATATATATATATATATATATATATATATAAACTTATTTATAAATGGAACTTTGTGTCTGTGTATGTGTCTGTGTGTGTCCATTACCTATAGACTCTGAAACGGCTGAACCGATTTTTTTGAAAATTTACACAGTTGTACTATAAGCGTCTGCGAGTGTTCTTAGCTAGGTTTTGTGTCGAGGTACTCCCGATAAATATCGAAAATCGATAATGGAAAAAATCGGGTTATAGAAGAAGTGGTCTGATTTTAATCAAATTTGATACATTCATAGACAAAGACATAAGAAACGACATTCAGAAGTTTCAAGGTTGCAGTTCTTACAATAGTGCAGAAAATAGATTATATATATATATATATATATATATATATAAGGCAAATAATTGTGTGTGTCTGCTTATCTGTCTGTATGTCCTTTATACAAATCTACAATTTTTATCCGATTCTCACCAAACTTCACAGAAATATTCTTTAGGCTCTGTCTGAGCTCTAGGATCATGGATTAGTTTTAAAGCTTTCATTACACTCGAGCAACGCCGGGCTATACTGCTAGTATATATATATATATATATACTATTATTTCCATTATAATTTTATAATAAAAACAGAGTTTACCGCTGCAGAAATGCCGTAGTGTTTTGGTACTATCTTATTAGAACCTAGTCTTGTGTTGCAGTAAACTATGCTTTTATATAATAAACTTATAATAAAAATATTACCATATACAATGTTCTACTAAGTATCAAGCATTCTTAATAAATTATTGTAGTGTAGGGATCTGGGTATTTTTTCTTGGTTCGGCATTGTGCCTTACTTAACGGAACTCCCCACAGCTTACAGGATAATGTAGAATTATAATCATCAGAATTATTATCAGAAGGTTTTCATCAGAAGGTTGGTTGTACGTTGGAATGTGTGGATTGGTGTGAGAACAATAAAATATATGTTTTGTATGTAAAATTCAGTAATTTATTAAAAGATGGAATAATAAAAATTCGTAGAAATTAACGTTCACTGCGAAAGTTAAGGTTTCAAGTGTTCGTACAAAATGTCCTAATAGTAATTGCTGAAATAGATAAGAAGAACGAGAAAGGGAAGAAGGTGCGACCTGACCTGGTCCGATTTGAAGTTGCCGTTACATTCTAGATGCGTGTTAGCAAACCGCCTCCCGTGACTGATAGCCATGACCGGTTAGAGACCATCCTTAAATACTGACTCCAGTCACGTGGGGTGGCTCACAGAATTATTTTTTTTAATTTAGCTGTAGAAAAACCGTTTCCCTGACATATTTTGAATTTTGCGATTTGATGACCAATCAGGATCCAGAGTTCCGCTACAGTATATCACTATAAACAGTAGACTGCTAACATATTAGTTGGTACTACTTCTAATATATATATATAGCCTTCCTCTATTCTACCCTATTCCTATAAGCTGTAAATTTAAATCTAAATTTAAATCTGAATCTTTCCTTCCTCTATAATAGCCATCGTATTTACCTTCCTTCTCATTTAACTGTTATATTAATAATTTAATCTAAAGTTTATTAATATTGATTAGAACTTAAGTTTATACCCTTGATCCCCTTACGTTTATTCTTACCATTTAACTTTGAACACTTGTGCATGTTGTCTAAACTAATTCTTTACAACTTTTAACAACTAAGCAATAGATCAAAACCTTTTACCTTCTCCCTAATTTTTATCTCTTTCTTTTTCTAAAGAAACTTTTACTTCTGGTCATACAAGCATTTTTTTTTCATATCTTTTATTCGTGGCTGAAGAAACGGGTTCTTTATGGTCCGTTGAAATGTCTATTCTCCAAATGTAAAATATTCAATTTATATATATATATATATATATATATATATATATATATATGAATGGAGTGTACTATGCTATACTGCTAAAGCATTTACAAAAGCTATCAAGACCAAACGCCCAGAAAAACTGACGAAAGAAGTTTAGTTTCATCAGGAAAATACACCTAGAGCATATGTCTTTGGTTTCAGTGGCTGCTATGGGTTACTGTGAATTTAAACTGGTTGATCACTCTCTCTATTCTCTTGATTCTACCTCATCCGACTACCATCTGTTCCTCGACACAAAAACAATTTGGCTAGGAGCCAGTAACGCAATAATGTTTACGTCATATCTACACTTAATGACTTTTTTATCAACAAAATGAAAACTTTTTCTCCAAGGGAATGTAAGCACTGCAACAGTGACAGAAGTATTCAAACTGCAAGAGAAACTATGTTGAAGAATAAATGTCATTTAGTCACATTCTATAAGAGAATATTCGTGAGCCTAGAGAGTACTGGTCAGACGGCTATCCTATGTATGGTTGTGCTAGACATTGCTTCACTTAATCCCGCAAGCTGTTTAAAAACATCAAATTAACATAAAAACGTGAGTCGTGCTTCTAAATAGTTTCATTAGATCGAGACTTTCACATGAAATATCTAAACTCTCCTCTATATACAACCGCGTTCTCTGATCGATGGTAAAAAATGAGTTCGAGCGATTAAAACGTGTAGGTCTCAGAAAAAAAACATTCTCTACTAAACCACATCGAAAAGTGTTATCAATTACAAAGAACTTTACCAGATATCAGAAACTACACGACATGAATACATTCAACATCAGCAACAGAAAAAATGGTTTGCACGTTTTAATAAGATAATAATACGATGAAGATACTTAAGTTCCACTCTACTGGAAACAAAAGAAAACCCACACCAGTACAAGAAAGAGCATTAATTGCGTCTAAACAAGTGAAACCTATTTTCCCCCAAAATTATATGAAGAGAAAGATTTTATAAATGTCAACCGAGCGCAAGTGTAAACGCTTGATCAATGAATGCCAAAAATAATTCCTCATGAGAAAAAGGTTAATATTACCCTTACCATATATAATTATACAGGAGTAGAATATATATATATATATATATATATATAGTCATCAGCAGACAGATCTGATTCGCTGTATCACAGCTCATCTGTACGGTAGACTCCGATTGCTTTTAACCCAGGATTGAAACCCGACCGAATTCGCGTCAGTCGGCGATTCTACCTCTGAAATTTGGGCTCTCGGTAGAAAAAGGCAGACTTGTGTGTGTGTGTATGTATGTGTGTGTGTGTGTGTGTGTGTGTGTGTGTGTGTGTGTGTGTGTGTGTGTTTAACCCTACTGATGAGCCGTGATACAGCTAAACTGACCTGTCTGCGGATGACTATATATATATATATATAGGGGTGTTTCAATTATTTTTCCAACCCATAATATATATATATATATATATGGTGGAAGAATAATTGAAACATCTTGAAATTTCTATTAAATCTTTTTTAATATAGGGGAGGACCGTCTTTGGCAGTAATTACAGCTTGAATTTTGGCGTGGGATTGACTTGTAAAATTCTTGAATTGATTTCAGAGTCTTTTTATTCATTCTTCAGCTAAAACAGTCTCCAATTCTTTCAGTGATGATGGTGGAGGATATCGACTCCTTACTTCTTTTTCTAAAAGGAACCATAAGTGTTCAATGATGTTGAGATTTTGGACTCTACTACTAATATTAAATCAACAAACATAAAAATAGACAAGATTTTGTTAGTTTAATCAAATTTGACAAAATATGCTATTATGGTACAATGTGTCTCCATAATTTTGTCTACACCTATATATATATATATATATATATATATATATGGACACCCGCGGACAGATCTGTTTTGCCTTATCACCGCTCTTCAGTACGGTTAGACGTCCGATTGCTTTTAGCCATGATTGAAACCCGACCGAATTGTCACCAATCAGTGATTCTACCTATAAGCTATGTGCGCTCGATGAAAGACAGACTTTTACCATTTAAACAGACGCCAGTAGCTAAGAGTGTTCAAATTCATTACTGAATGAACGATACGTAGATGCTTGAGTAGCTAATGTTTTTTCAAAGTCCCACATACATACACAGCAAACCAAATGCAATTAATCTCCCGTCACCCCACCCAAATTCCGCTCCGCAATCAACCCGCTCAGGCCCTTTCAAATATATTATCCGCTGCTTTCCCCTGTATCGCTTTTCCTCTATCTGACCTGTGAGTATCAGATTCTCCAAGCTTCTTTCCTTATTACATGTCCCAAGAACTTTAGTTGTCTATTTCTGATGCTCAGTATTAATTTTCTTTTCGTTTCTATTCTTGCGTGAGCCATGATATTCGCAGCATCCTTCTGTAGAACCATATTTCAGTTGCTTCAAGTCTTTCCATCTTTGATGATATTGTCCAGCATTCACTGCCATATTGAAGAACAGACATCACATAGCAATACAGTACTTTGTTTTGAGTGAAATTTTCCTGTCTCTTAATACTTTGCTCAGTTTCTGGAATGCATCCTTGGCCATTGCAATTCACCTTTAGATCTCAGTGTCGCACTTTCTGTCTTCCGTTAGAACACTTCCTAGGTGCTTAAATTTGTATACTTGCTTGATTTTAATCATTTTGGGCTGCTCTTTTTACTGATGACTATGCTTTCGGCTTACTTGCAGTTTAATTGTAGCCCTTTCTTGTTAATCTCTTGAGGCAGTGAGTCCAATTCTTAATAAGTGCCCCATACTTCCGACTTTATGCTATATCTAAGCTACGCTTAGAACATCATAGGGCACCTTTAAGTGGTGTAATGGTTAGGAAACTTGTCTTGTTAGATCATTTAAGGTTGATTCTCAATGCGTTCCCCATATGTGGGGAACTTCGACTTAATATATTGGTAGCAATGTGTTCTCACTAGATCATTTACGACTGATTAGTGAGAAAACTATTAAAATTCAACTTTCGGCTACATCTACCAATTTCAACATGAAAATGACGAGAACGAGCTGCCAAACTAGTACTATTTATAAAGTCTAGTTATCAAAGGGAAACGCTCATTCGCAGAACTGGCATGAAAAAATTTAAAAGACAATGGATGCCATGTAAAGGCAGTGACCAAGCAACTGAAGCTGATATGTCAGGTGACGACCTTTTTCTTTTTTTGAGATTTTATATTTTATTTATAGAGAAGGCAGAGGATAAGTAATGATCGGCAAGTATAGTATCTAAACTTATTTATAAATGGAACTTTATCTGTGTGTGTGTCTGTATGTGTCCGTTACCTATAGACTCCGAAAACGCTTAACCGATTTTCTTGAAGATTTACACAGTTGTACTATAAGCGTCTGCGACTGTTCTTTGCTAGGTTTTGTGTCGAGGCATCCCCGATAAATATCGATAATCGATAATCGAAAAAATCGGGTTATAGCAGAAGTGGTCCGATTCTAATCAAATTTCATACACTCATAGACAAAGACATAAGAAACGATATACAGAAGTTTCAAGGTTGCAGTTCTTACAATAGTGCAGGAAATCGATAATATATATTTTTATGTAAAAGACATGATGTTTGTGTGTGTCTGTTTATCTGTCTATATGTCTGTATTTTTTTCAGCCCTTTTATTTTAGTTTTTGCTTCGGGTTTGGCTCTAAGTATGTATAATTGTAGTTCTTAGTCTCAGCCATGATTCCATTTACTCAGAGGACTTATTTAGCCTTCAAAATTCAGTTTAGGACGAAAAGAAACTTATTTGATACCGATACCAGGAATTCAAAATTTGACTTACATCCATTCATTCTACTTTCAGTCTACGGTTTTTAGATTTAACTGGAAACAACTATTGCTTTTTAGTCTTTCGTGCCAACGTCTAAAGAGTCTGAGCTCTAGGACCATGGATTAGTTTTAAAGCTTTCATTACACCCGAGCAACGCCGGGCTATACTGCGAGTTCTTTATAATTATTCTTTAGCACCATATACTTCGACGCATTCGGCTATTCGATTTTGACTGACTCTTTAAAGTTACATCTTTCATTTGAAATCAACTTTCACGTCTCCAACTTCATTATATTTGACGGATGCAAGGACACAAAAAGGTTGCTTTAATATTTACATTAATGTAAATTACATTAATTGTTAATATGTTTATTATTGATCAGACTATAATTATTGGTCAGACGATTTTCCGGTCGCAACAAAAAATTATCTTTTTGGTTCATTTCTTTTTCCAATATATTTTCACAAAATTTTCAATAATTCATAAATCGATAACGAAAAATGTGTTTCTAAATTCTAAACAATTTTCAGTAGAAAGGCAATCTCTTTATCCACGAATTCGTCACCGACCATTAGCGCTGTACGCTGGTGGTTCCTTTGTTTGAGGGGATTAATGGTTTATCATCATTTACTAGATTTGTAAAAGATGTTGCTATAAGGACACATAGTAAACTGCTTTAATATATGAATATGCATTAAATCATTTTACTCTAGATGTACAGCAAATTAATTTTATACAAAAATGTGATTAAAATGTTTTAGTATAGAAACACATTTCAATGATTATACAGTAGAAATTCAGTGACAAACATTCTACTATACAAACTCATATCTTTTATTATGTTCCAAGAAATGTCAAATTTCTTCTCCTTATTCGAATTATAAGCGTCCTTTTTAAACGTTTTCCTTAAAGATTCATCGTTACTCACATATTAAATCCATGATGTTCTAAATATATTTCTGTAGAATCACATCTCTGTTGCCTCTTATTCATTTGTGAAAAGATTTTGCAGCATTCTATCCCATATAGTAGGACCGATATTACACAACAGTTCGGAACACCTAACGAATTTTTTGGTTAGCTTTTGAAAACATCTTTCGCTATTCCAAGGCTATTTCGGGAACAGACTTTAAATTATCTGTTAAAAGACTTGCTAGATATGTAAATGTTTATATTTGCTTCATTTTGCCGTCTACGATTTGTAACTTGCATTTTGGGCCATTTTTCTCGCTAACAATCATAGATTCGGTCTTCTGACAATTGTTGTTAAATCGTTTCTTCTCACTTTCCTTTTTGCACTTTTTATATCACCTACAGCTTATTTCCTGTCATTCTTACCAACACTGTATCATCTGCATATCTAATTTTGTTAACAGGGTATCCACCAACTATAAATCCAAAGCAGAACTTATAATTATAAAAAGATCGACTCGTTGTAAAGGTTGAATGAGATTGGTAAGAAGACATTTTTTACGCCCTCCATTTTCAATCTACATACACCTTCCTTGTGTCTAGTATACGTTCTGAATTATTCTCACAGATATCCCAAATAGGTTAAGCATCTCTATTAATTCAAAAACTTCTTTGTCTATCATACGCTTTTGCATAATCTATAAAAAATAGGTATACAACAATTGCATTTATAATACTTTATCTGATTTAATTGGAGCACAAATATTGCATTCTTTGTTACATCTAAAACGAAACAGCATTGTTTTTGCCCTATTTCTGTCCTAATTTTGTAGCGCGCTCTATTCATTAGTATAATGGGGAAACACATCTATTCCTCAGATAATGGACTCTCTCTCCTATATTAATAAGTGTTAACAGAAAGTTAATGGGAGGAGTTCTTAGGAGTTCTTAAAAGTTAATGGGAGTTTCTTAGACTTCTATTGAAGTTCAGTAGAACTACTAGACAGTTGATATTAGTCGGCAGTTAGCCGAATACCAAGGAGACAGCTTTCAGTGGAAGATTACCAAATTCTTAACATTGTGTGTACGTTAAGTCGATTAGCAACCGACATAGCACCATTTTAATCTTCAGTACGAAAACTACTCCACAACAATTGAAATTTTGATTATAAGTTTTGTTATGTGGCTCATTAGGCTGAATGTATAATAGAGCTCGCATTTATTTTGCGGTTTGCGGTTTACTTTTTTTTGGCAGCGCCGGGAAAGTGAATCTATTTAGGTCTTCCAGTATAGCACCACTATCGTTTATTTAATTTAGTATTTCTTTCATTTTGTCAATGCCGATATGATCTAAAGCATCCTAAATTGCCATTACGATATCGTCTGCTCTTGCTGCTTCGTTTCTCTTCAATTTTGCCTGTGCTGATTTCATTTCAGGTTTTAATATGTCCGCTACCTCTCTAATTTTGTGCATTGCAAGTTTTCCTCTTTTATCGTGAAAGAGTACTCCCATATATCCATTCCATCAGCGAATTGTGTTTGTATATCATTTTTACTTAATTTGATTTTATTCATACTAAGATTTTTTTTTACTCATTTCACCCCAAGCAAGGCGGTACCGCAACTGATGTGCAGAGGGCTACATAACAGCAAAGGTTTAGACAAGAGGAGAGTGAAGAGAAAAATAGGCCAGTTACAGTGAGTGTCATAGAAAGGGCTGGGCACCTCGGCGTGGCGTAATGTTTAGCAAGTTTGTCTTGCTAGAGCCAGCTACAACTGAGTAGTGAGTTCGATCCTCACTGGATGCCCCATACTTTCGGCCTTGTGCTACATCTAAGCGGCGCTTAGTAAATCACGTGTCAGAGAAAGAGCAAGAGAAGGATGGAAACACAGGTGTGAAGACAGTTGCGAAGGCAGAGAGAAAAGAAAATAGCAAGATAGAACAAGATATACAGGGTGATGTAGAAAGAACTGGAGTCAAGTGGATAAGAGACGGGAATTGACATTTCATTTAAATTCCTGGAGGTTGTAGCCGTCAGGAAAGTAAGTAAACGGAAAGGAATTCCACAGGTGGAAAGTGCGGGGGAAAAAACTGATGGATTAGAATTGACGGTTACATTTGGTTGATTTAACTGTAAAGGGGTGGGACCTTGTTGCCAGTCTAGTTGCACGAGTAAATTCTAGTGGCGGGGGCACCAGTGACTTATGTTCGTCGGAACAGAAGCCATGAAAATATTTGTAGAATAGACAGAGGGAATTTTCCGAGATCAACTTTGTGGAAAAATTTAGTAGCTAAAAAAAAAAAAATAGAAACAGGAAAATCATATGTTATAATCTTCCATTTAATCAGTTAATTTTAAACTGGGGCATAAATTTCCTAAGCTAATAGATAAACATTTCCCCCCAAATAACCCTCGAAGCAAAATTTTCAACAGGAATACAATAAAACTCAGTTATATTTGCTCCAACAATTTAGAAAAAATAATTAAATTACATAATAAAATAGTGAAATCATACAACAAAAATAACTCTAACACTCAAGCCAGTTTGCCCCATAATAATAACTCTTGTCATCGTAGAAACCCAAACCAATGCCCCGTACCTAATAAATGTTTAATAAAATCCCTGGTATATATTTGTTCGATTTCATACGTGGAAAATTCTAAGGATGCTAAAATTTATATCGGAAACACTATGAACGTTTTCAAAAAGGACCTTTAACAATCACCTTTCATCCTTCAATAATAAGGACAAACAAAATATGACATCATTTTCTAAACATTTTTGGAGTTTAAAAAACGAAAATAAAACACCTAAAGTTAAATCGAAAATCCTCAAACAGGCTAGAACATCAAAATTGGAAAAGAAACTATGTTTCCTTTGTCTACAAGAAAAAATGGAAATCATCAAGTACATGAGAAGCGATATGTTACTAAACCAGAGGCATGAAACCACAGTAAATTACAAACACATTAAAGAACTAACCTTATGCTAAAATTACAAAATCTAAAGTTAGGATCTCTAGAAACGATAAAACTTTATAGTATTAATCTTAGTACCACGATATTCACTTTTAACTGTATGATCTCTCCCCATTATATATATATTTTACCTTTATTTCATACAACAAAATGTGATCTAATTAAAGTTTTCTATAATTTTTTTAATTTCCTTAAATTTTAAATTAAGTTTAAATATAAAAATATATTAAATATAAAAATTAAGTTTAAATACAAAAATATTTGAAGCCTTATACTTCACTAATACAGGTATATTTATCCACTACCAATTCCTATCTCTTCTTAACCCATTCTCTCCTACCCTTCCTACCCAAATACATTTTCTTACTACTTTTTCTCTTTGTTAAACTCAAAGGCCTGGTCAGAAAATGCTGTAAAGAACCGTACCGTATCTTGTACGGTTAAACCTGTCTCTAAAATTTTAAACATGTCCATTATAATCACCTCTCTCCTCTTCGTTTTTTTTCTCTTTTTGTTCAAATTCTAATTTAAAACTTCCAATTCTGATTTCCCATTTTCTCTACCCTACTTACATCTCACACAAAATTTACCAATATAAGGAAAAGAATTTTCCATCTCCCTTCACACTACCTGATGAGACATTGTCCTTTCAATGTCGAAACAAAATGTACACTTTGTAGTAGATGATAATTTGTACATGTTCCTAAACTATAATTTATAATAAATATTCACAGCTCTATTTTTATATTGATCACTGTTTTAAATTAATGTTTTGATCGTTGTTAACATTTTCTTCCTTCCTTACTCACTTATATATATATATATATATATATATATATATATATATAATTATCCACAGACAGATCTGTTTCACTGTCTCACAGCTCATCGGTACGGTTAGACTCCGACTGCTTTTAACCCAGGATTGAAACCCGACCGAATTGGCGTCAGTCGGCGATTCTACCTCTAAGATATGGGCGTTCGGTAGAAGAAGACAGACTTTTTAGCGTGTATATTGTCATTATACCCGCCCAATAGCCAGAGTGCTCTAATCCATTACTGAATGAAGGATGCGTACATGCCAGAGTAGCTACTGTTTTTCAAAGTCTACCATTTTTCCATAGTGCTCAATCAGGGTTATATATATATATATATATATATATATATATATATATACTGATTGATTGATTGATACTTAGTTTTTTTGTCCTAATAGCGTTAAACCAGTA
The DNA here is from genome assembly GCA_037127315.1 of Ascarosepion bandense. Classification (NCBI taxonomy): domain Eukaryota; kingdom Metazoa; phylum Mollusca; class Cephalopoda; order Sepiida; family Sepiidae; genus Ascarosepion; species Ascarosepion bandense. The sequence continues at coordinate 2,653,786 of JBBBDQ010000562.1, forward strand.
CACATTTGTATTAAAATGTTGTTCTATACAATTATGTTGTAGAAATTTTTAATGTTTTTCATCTTTAAAGGTGTTATTTCGCTACTTGGGTTTCCACCATGAGTGGTTTCTTTAGGCGATTTTTAATAACTTATTTATTATTTAACTAATAAAACATTATTAAAATATTATTATTAAATAACTAATAAAATTATTTATTTAATAACTAGCTTTTAGTTATTAAAAATCGCCTGAAGAAACCACTCATGGTTGGAAACCCAAGTAGCAAAAAATAACTCGTTTATAAATGAAATATATATATATATATATATATATATATATATATATATATATATATGGTTGGGTTGTACTGTCGACATAGGAATCCACATTGCAATGCATAGAGTATATTACTTTGTTGGTCCCGATTAATATGCCACCACCTTCACAGATGCTGGTGGATTGAGGCTTAATTTAATTGTATGTATTAAGAAAATATCTTTACTAAACAGGCACAAAAACACACACAAAAAATAAGACGTTAATTTGGAACGATGCTATGTTCTCAAAATATAAATCATGAAAAATAAACAATGCCAATCCCGTATTCACAGCTGTAATCATTCTTGATAGATTAATAATTTTAATCTTATTTACGAGAAAACATCAAAATTAATTTTTCTGTTAGTAACTGTAACAGAAACTGCAGCAGATATTATGTAAAGATGCAAACATTCAAGATGAAAATAGTTATAAACTTTCATAAAATTTCATCTTCTAGAAAAATAACAACTAAACTAATACAGTATTTTCTCTCTAATAAAAAACAAAAAGTTAATTATAAAAAATTATTATGCAAACATTTCCAAGGTAGCAGTGAATTTTTTGATAAATATAACTAAAAACTCATCAATCGTCTAGTATTTTCCATTCATGGCTTTTTCTTTTAATAACAGAAAGCATTCTGTAAGAATAAAAATGCTCAAGTTTACAATAAACAAATTACTACATTTTTTTTATTGTTTTATCGGAAGAAAGCATAAGTTTTGTGGCATTGCAGTTTAGACCAGACATCAAGTTCGTTCTCAGGGTGTGACTTCTTTCAGTCAAACGCTAGATCGTGACTTTTGTAGCAGTAAGCAAATTTTATTCGGTTGGAATATTCTGCTGTAGACGAGCGAGACAGGGATGAAGCAAGTTGATGGGTGGTTAACATTTTAACAGATGTCTTCCTTTCGCATCGTGGCGTCTCTGTTTGTTCCTCCTAGGAGCCACTGTCTTTGAGAGGACATCGTTCTTTTTCTCATCCTCCTTGGATAAAAGTAGTTGTCCCACTCAGTGACCCTCCTTTTTACGATCATTCGACATGGTTCTTGTGAGATCCACTTCACGTAGCTGATCATCATCAATGCAATAATTGTCGGACACAAATTTCTGTAACATCTTTTTTATATCGTTTTCTTATGGTAAACAGACTAAATAACTGAATAAATGGAATGAAAATATAGTTAAATAGAACTAAAACCTTAAATAAATAAAACAAAAGAGATGTAAATGGAAATAAAAAATAGATAGTATAGCTTAAGGTTTTAAATATCCAACATTAACAGAATATATGTTAAGAATTTAGATATTTTTACCAAATTAAAGTCGTATTATGTAGCAATTATTCATGGCAACTCTGACCGAAATATAAATGGTATGTAAATATTAAAATATTAAAGCAACTAAAAAAACTTAGTAGATATAGTTGATTTATGGATTCACTTGTATTTGAAGGACTTGCTTTAAGGCTATTCACTCGGGCCTATTGAATATATAAATATTGCTTATATATTTTGCTTAGCAAATATACATACAGTTGGCATATGTCATTACAACAAGCGAGTATCAGGTTTTTGTTAACCTCTCTTTTCGGATTGAACGTGACTTGTAATAAATTTCTTATCCCTATCTCTTCACAAATATTTATATTTGATGGAAATCTCCCAGAATCTCGGTACGTGCCAACAGAAATAACTTACGTACATCTTCAATCTCGATTATCAATTTATCGCGTATGTTCAATGCCTGCCCCTTGGCATCAATTAACTTCGCCACAATTTTATGCAGATCTTTACATCTTTATAAAGCAAGACGTGAGTAAGGGGAACATTTTTATGCATCAGTTTTTCAGTTGAGAAACGAGATGGATTTTTAACTGGCCGTGTTTGTTAAAATCACAAATCACTGCTACTTTAGAAAAGCCGAAATGTAAGACATTGTAGAGCGAAGTAGAATTTTGATTTTTCCCTTTATTAATTTTTGGTTAATTCTAAGACTTCTTGTGAGGCTATTTAATGGTGAAATTGTCTGTGGCACTCAGTGTGGATCAAATCACTAAACAGTATTAAACATCAGCCAGTACTGATTATCGTTTAGTACATTTCGCAACATGTTCTTTTTCAAAGAAATAAGACTTCAGATAAACTCTTCCAAAATAGAAATTATAAGCTGAGAAATTATAAGCTGGAATCGTAATGAACGCACTGACGGCACCTACGCTGAACCCACTTTAAAGCTTTACGTAGATTTACAATTTTTTTTCTTCTTCTATGTGCCATGTCCTTTCAGGACGTAGGCGATCATGACTTTCCACATCTCTCTGTCCCTGGTGGCTTTTAACACGCTTTCTCCTGTTGCACCATGCAACCCTTATTTCGTCATCCACCTGATCAGGTTCTTTAAATATGTTATCCGCTGCTTTCCCCTGTCTCTTTTTCTCTCTATCTGGCCTGTTAGTAACAGGTTCTCCAAACCCTCCTTCCTCATTGCATGTCCCAGGAACTTTAGCTGTCTCTTCCTGATGCTCAGTATTAATTTCTTTTTCGTCTCTATCCTTTCCAAAACCTCATCATTGCTCACATGCTCGATCCTTGATATCCGCAGCATCATTCTGTAGAACCACATTTCAGCTGCTTCAAGTTTTTCCTTCATCTTCGATGATATTGTCCAGCATTCACTGCTATATTGAAGAACCGACATCACATAGCAATCCAGTACTTTCCTCTTTGTTTCTAGTGAAACTGTCCTGTTTTTTAATACTTTACTCAATTTCTAGAATGCTTCTTTCACCATGGCAATTCGCCTTCGGATTTCAGTGTCGCACTTTCCGTCTTCTGTTAGAACACTTCCTAAATACCAAACTCTCCACTTACCTTGGTGTATGAATCAGTTATAAATTAATTTAGTTGAGGAGATAAGGACATTGAACAAAACATAGGCAGGGTTAGGGGTAGTTTCGCACAATACCGTAAGTTGTTACAAAATCAAAACCCAAAAACATGAATCATAGTCTTAATGGCTTCTTCAGATCCAGACTTTCATATAGATGCAATGCGTAATGCTACATTTGCTTAGTCAGCTGTATACAAACGCTTTCTCAGATCGATGGCTAATGGTGGTGTTCCACACTTTTTTTTAAACCCAAGAACACTAACCATGGGTATATAGAACCCAGTGTAAATGACGGCATTTTAATTGCAATTACATTTTCAATACCTGATTTTCTTACCTAAATAATGTTTTTCAGTTCCTATAAATGCTAACTCAAAGTACAAATTTTGAAGTGCCTGCATGTAAAATATTTCAAATAAAGATTTATGTTTTATATTTTTTTTATATTTTCAAAATCGGGTATGATATACCCATGATTAGTAGTGATATAACTTTAATTGAGTGTTAGTGTTCCAGGGTTAAACAAATGTTTAGGAAGAAAGTCCACATCTGAAAGAGCGATAAAAGTTAGTGAGCTTTTGATATGGTGAAACACACCTATTCTATAATGAATAGACTCTCCCTAATTTAAGTAGGAGTAGTAAGAGGAACGAGGGTCAGTCAATGTTGGACGAGAGTAGTCGACAGTTAGTCGAATACGAAAATAGTCAGCGACCTGGCAAGATGACACAACGCAATACACATTATATCAAGTTCCTAACGTTTTGAACGTCGAACGTGTTAGGACCATTAGCACAAATACTAGCCTCCACTGCAAAAATAACTTCACAACAGTTTTAGAAAGATATTTTCTTGATATAATTGTTTTAAGAAAAAATTTTATAAAATTTCACCGAAAATAGGCCCGGCTGCTCAGTCAAAGAATACCGAATGTTTCCCTTATAAAATCTTTATGACTTAACGCTGAGGAATCTAGCCGGATGTTCTGAGATGTACAATATAAGCACCGAATGTATTTGTAGCAGTACATCTGTGGCAGTGTAGTTGTAGCAGTTACTGTATGCTGATTGGATATATTACCATTTAATTGTGGAATTATTGTTCCGGGGAGAAATACTGGCAATTCTATTTCCTAGGTGACAACTATTCTAGGGGTTTCACATCATTCAAGACTAGTCAGAAAAAACACAATGAAAGGAAGTTGCTCTGACTAGAAGGTACATTGCGATTTAACATGGCTTCTGATTACCGAGTATACCAGTCTGCTCAGATCCACCTATGTTTATTCAACGTCCTTAGACATAAACAGTGATTTTGTTGAGCAGTAGTTTTCGCACTGAAGGTTATAATCGTGCTATGTCGGTTGCTAATCGACTTAACGTACCCAAGATGTTAGGAGCTTGATAATCTTACACTGAAAGCTGACTCCTTAGTATTCGGTTAACTGCCGACTAATATCAACTGCCTAGTAGTTCTACTAAACCCCAGTAGACGTCTAAAGAACTCCTATGAACTTTCCAAGAACTTCCTGTTAAATCTTATTAATACAGGAGGGAGAGTTCATTATCTTTGAAATAGGTGTGGTTCGCCATAACAGATTTAAAGTGGAATTATTTTAAGGAGGCTTTAGTTACAGTTGTCCTTCTCCTAGAATGATTGCCAAAAATGGCAAGAGATTCCTTATAAATTAACCTATACCTGGGAGAAAAAAATGCGTACATTTCCTATATGTATTTTTGCGAAGGGAAATTAAAATTTACCAGAATTCAAACTTGTCTTACCTGTCTCCGAGCTGTAACAGAATGCGTAGTCCAAGGTCAGGATGGCCAGCAAATGGTTAAAATTCTTTGTTAGCGGGGTATTCTGACAGTTACGGATAGCCTTTGTCTGGGTTTTGAATATAAGTCCCAAATGGCGTGAAATCAACAGAGACGCAAGCTCTTTAGTGTCTTGATACGCTTCTCCCACCGTATGCGGAGGAATGCTGAGCCAATGAGCGGTATGCATGCGTTAAAAATATTTCCTCCCGCTGCCTCTTTAAATCCAAGCTGCTACGTCTGACCCTCTCTCTAATCAAACAAATCAGAGAAAGAAGCCGCCTTCTCGGGACTACCAAACGTTATTGAGCTGTGACAAGTCGCCAGGTTGAAATGTCACAGATGTTTCCCACAAAACTAGAGTTAATGGATTCCCCAGATAGATTGGAATAATGTAAAAAAAAAAAAAGAATGTCTTTAGCAAGGCACTAATTGGTTGCAGAAATTTAAATACCTGGGACGTGTTCTAACAGAGGAAAGAAAGTGCAACACTGAGGTATGGAGGCGCATCGGCATTAAAAAAAGACAGGAAAATTTCGTTAAAAAAAGAAGAGTACTGAAATGTTATGTGATATTTATCCCCTATATGGCAGCGTATACTAGACAATCTCTTTCAAAATAAAAAAAAAAAGACTCCAAGTATCAGAAATGTTGTTCGGCAGAAGGATACTGAGGATACCATGAACCGAATATGTGAGCAACGACAAAGTTTTGTAAAGGATGCAAACGAAAAGTAAACTTATACTTAACATTAGAAAGAAACAGTTGAGGACATAATGAAGAATGAGGGCTTAACACTCACGGGACGGATAGAGAGAAAGTAAGACAAGGAAGAACAACGTGAGACATACTTGATGAGCGTTAGCAAGTGGACGGTGGAGCAGGGTTTGGGAGAAGTACTAAAAGGAAAAGTGTTAAGAGTAACACGAGATAGGGGTTGGCGGAGGTCTGTGATCGCCTACGTCCTGTAAAACAGAGCACTTAAAGAAAAAATTATTTTTCATCTTTTCAAGAATTCTGTTGCTTGACAACGGCACAAAAGCGTCTGTAAATTGAAACAAAATTACTGAGATAAGGAGCTCTCAATATCCACATTATTAATGTCGTCATTGTTTTTGTTATCATCACAACCCCTCGTTTTGCTCACTGTAACTTCCGACCTTTTTTCAGGTGAACGTTGATCCAGGTCCAGCTGATAATAAATATATCAACCAACGTTTGTGTCCCTAGTTCCTTTTTCTTCCCGAGGATTCTCCATTTGCTATTCCATCCTTCCATAACTGTCTTTTCCTCACGTTTCCACCTGTCAATTTTATTTCATTTCTTCTCTCTCTGGGCCTATTATATATGTTCCGTTAGCATATTTTTCCTCCCCACCGGCCACACTTCCTGGCGTCCGTTGATATCAGCCTCTTTCCTGGTCTCGACATAACTCTTCAAAGTGTGCAACGCTGTAAATACGTAGACATATGCAAAAACAAAACACGCCAGCTTGTCACCAATGATTTATTGGAACGTTTTAGTCATTAATTTTATCTAAAGATCGTCTTTGTGCAAAAACAAAATAGCCTGTTAACCACTTAACAGAATTCGAAAAAACAACTTTCCGGGAATGATTCCTTCTTAAAAACCATCGGCGAATATAGTTGGCCGATTGGCATATATCTTTGAACAGATTCTGCATCAGAAACGATTCGAATACGATGACTAAGTTGTCATGAAAAGAAACGAGTCGTTAGGGTAGTTTAGAGTTTTTGTTTTGTTTTGTTTTTTTATTTAAACCGCGGTGAAAATTTATTGTCACCATCTTTGAGGATCGTGTAATGAGTGAATATAGAGACACATCTAAAACTAAATATTCAAGCATGCTTCCTTAAAAATTTCTCAGCCAATATAATTTATTGAAAATTTATTAACTATCTTCACTACTTTTCATTATTTAATTATATTAATCATTAAACGCAATCAAGCCGTTTCTCATATTTTTCACCATTTCTGTTCTATAAAATAATGCGATTTTTTTTATTTTTGTTCGCTATCCGCTGTAATCTTTACTTGGGTCTCGATGCGTCACATCGTATTTATAAAAGAAAAAAAAAGAAATTTGGAGTCACATTTTTATATTTGACAAATTGGCTTAGCGCAGACATTCTGTCCTCATTCTCTTTAATCTAAGTACTGCACTTGAATAAGCCAAACCCGAAAAATATAGACTAAAAAAAATTAGGCGAATATGGTCTACTCGTAATAGCCTGAAAGATTTCACAAGTTTACTATTTTAATTTTTAGATGAATGTTAATTCTAAAGTTAATGAATGAATAAGCTTGCGACGAGTTCTACAACAATAAAATAGAAATTCTCTTACCGCACCATTAAATGCTGTGTGTTTAACAACCTGAACATAATATTACAATAAGATGATAACTATGAATGATTTTCGTTATTTTAAGAAGTCGGATGATGTTTTCTTATTTTAAGAAGTAGTATGAAAAAAATTAGAACTGACTACTTTTTCCATTTCACTAAAACACACATGAACCTGTTCTTTATGCTCTTCTTTTTCTTTCCTTCTAGTTATCACTGAAACCAAGTACATCTATGATTTTTCCTTCTTTCCAGACAATCAAAACGGGGTAGTCTATTATCCATGAGGTCTTAACAGGAGACGTTAAATACTTCTATCTTCCTTTCTTGAAATTATTTCTTTCACTTTCTCCCTGAAACCAAGTAGCGTCATTGATATGTCTTCTGCAATTAATCCACATGATCAAAACGGAATAGTCCGTTATTTATGTGGTATTGTGAAGGCGTAACGGCGATGCTAACTATGGGATGGACAACCAGAGTTATAATAAGATATGTAAACTGTTCTTCATAAGACATTACATGGGCACTCATTTTTTTAAATGAAGCTTCGTGTCTCTCAATTTGACAGTCCCTTGAATTTAACACTATGACATATTTACATATCGTTTGTGATGGTGTCAAATGATAAACACTTACGTCAGTATCACTTAATATTATGAAATCAAACTACTATGTTGATTTTATCCAACTATTTATCTACAATATATGTAGACTTCCATAATAGCAACAGGAACACATCAATTTAAAGTTGATCCGGAATAAAAAAAAAACAAAAAAAAAACACTATTAATGAAAATTAGATTGTTATGGATTGTGGATTGAGATAGAAAAATAGGTTATATTATACGTAAATATACAAACTGGAACGCAGGTTCGTAATGAAGGAAGACGAGTAGTAAGGAATATATATATATATATATATATATATGTGTGTGTGTGTGTGTGTGTGTGTGTGTGTGTGTGTGTGTGTGTGTGTATACAAGCCTTTGAAGTGAAGATGTGCTGGAATTAGCATATCCGTGTAATACTATTCTGGCTGAGTGGAGCTGAGTTACTATGACAACTGACGCGGTATTCTCTGTGTAACTTCGGTATTGTTCGGTAACTTACGGATCAGTCGATAACTGACGTATCTCATTATGGCAGAAGTATATGTATACACAAGTCGAGTCCATCATTATAGAAAAAAAGGGGAGATTCCACAACATAGATGAAGTATTTTTCCACGCTGACCAAGAGGTCAGAACTGATTATAATGGCATCTTAAAAGTCCTTTGTACTGTAATGATGAGCTTACAAGTCTACGTCAGAATATGTGAAACTGCTGAGATAACTTCTAAAATAAAGCTAAAAAGAATAAAATATTTAAATAAGAACTGTAGATTTCATTTATTGTTATTGGTTGCATACATTAAGGATCATTTCCATGTACAGTGCGTATAAAAATTTAGTAGCATAAAAAAGAAACGAATATAGATTTTAACTTTTCCCTTTTATAATTTTAAACTAGGAAAGACAATGAAATAGAGGAGAAATATTTTAGGGTAAATGAGTTGAGTAAAGTATTAAGAAACAGAACAATTTAGTTAGAAACAAAGAAGAGACTACTGGAATGCTATTTGATGTCTGTTCTTCAATATGGCAGTGAATGCTGGACAATATTATCGAAGATGAAGGAAAAACTTGAATCAAATGAAATGTTGTTCTACAGAAGAATGCTGCGAATATCATGGATCGAGCATGATGGAAAGGATGGAAACGAAAAAGAAATTAATACTGAGCATCAGGAAGAGACAGCTAAAGTTCCTGGGACATGCAATGAGAACGAAGGGCTTGGAGAACCTGATACTAACAGACCAGATAAAGGGAAAAAGAGACAGGGAAAGCAGTGGATAACATATTTGATGGGCCTGATCAGGTGGATGACGGAACGAGGGTTGCGTTGAGTAACAGGAGAAGGCGTGCTAAGAGTCACCAGGGAGAGGGAGACGTTGAAAGTCATGATCACCTACTTCCTGAAAGGAGGGTACACATAAAAGAAGAAGAATTGTTCGGTAAAAAGGTGTTTACAAGGTTGTTGTGGCCTATTAGGGCCAGGAAGAAAGACATGAAAAGAAGGTGGGTCGAACCAGAGCATTGGAATAACAGAACATATACACAAAATAAGAATGTTACTAATCTGCAGATAGAAGTGTCCGTCCAAACTGTTAAGTTATATTGCGTCTCGACTCCCTTCCCTATGAAGTCTCGCAGGTTAGTGTTTATGAAGGAGGAAGAGTTACTTCCAATGTAGATAGGGCACCATAACGTAGTTACACACCTATTTTTTCTTCTTTGGACATTAATAATTAAAGGATAATTATAGTCTTATTTGTTATTTGACAAAATATTTCTCCTGATTAGAGTAGCACGATTCTTTATTCCAATTATGCAAACAAATTAGGTTAAAAAAATCTTCTTCCGGTTTCAATATTAAAACGCACCAAATTTGACTGTTATATAAGAACAGATGTAGACGTGTATTGTGCGCAAATATACACGTAAACAAACTACTTCTTACTCACATATATACACACACACACAACCTTCTGCAAATAAATTTAAACAACTGCTTTAGTTTCCTTTTTTTTCATTATATCGTCAGTGTTAGACTTACTGAAAAAAAATAGAAATTCTATTTTTTTTTTCAGCTTAGGTCATTTACAGTGGTGTGCAGTAAGATGAATATATTTTCTTGTTGTATTATGAAATTTGCTTGGCCTAGAAAGATATTGCGTCATTCGTGATTGCATCAGATTTTTATCACGCCCAGATACTATTGTCTCGACAGTCAATTAGTTGTCTATGACCATTGTCTGCAATGGGCGTTACTCCAAAGAAGCGTATGACAATCGTAACAATGCACAAACTAGCAAGCCTTACAGAGTGATCACGAATATTGTTGGTGTACAGTTATGACTTAATTTAATTGTTTTCTATTGAAAATTTTATTTAATTCTGATTTTTTAGGGGAGTGCTTATTTATAAATTTAAAAATATATTTGCCTTATTTTGGATTTTACTTCCGAGTTAAACAGTGGGTTGAACCAAATAATGTTTCCATTTCTAGTATTATTTTTCGTTTCGTCTGTTTGACTGATATTTGTATCCTAATTTGTCTTTATGGCATTATAATATATATATATATATATATATATATATATATATATATATAAGAAAAATTAAGGCAGACACGTATTTTCATGATAAATCGGAAGTATAGCGTGTAAATCGGAAGTATAACGTGTCTGTCTTAATTTTTCTTATATTTGCTCTATATGCATTTATATACATATATATTTAGAGCTCTCTAAGAGGGTTATTCTGTCACTATGTGTACAGGATACTCCTTGGGATTCTTCTATATCTACACCGCATGCTGATATATATATATATATATATATATATATATATATATATATATATATATATATATATATATAAAGAAAGAAAGAAAAACTCAACACATAATTTAGAGTAACTATACATTATAATGATTTCACTAAATTAGCTCGTTTCTATATTCGATCTATTCCGTACAAACATTATACCAGAATAAACATTTCTTTTAAAATTAAATGGATATCAAGTAACATGATCCAGGACAGAGATTTTGGCCTTATTTCGATTAGGAATCTTTAAGACCAGGCGAGAAAAGTTCATTGAGCAGAAGTAGTGACCATAAAATCATTACACACCCACTCACAAGTACATGAATATGTATACACATATAACCATATATATAAACACACTTATAGCCACATACACATATGTCCATACCTAGGCAAATGAGCCTGTGCGTACACCTACATACACACACCCAACCATATCCACATATAAATATTGTGTTCGTACACTCACATATATATTTATGAAGACTGGACTTTTACTAACAAACCACAAGCTCAACTTTGATAATAAACTGCAAACGAGATTGATTAACCCCTCCAAAAGAGAACTAGAACTAATCTCTAACACTATAATTATAAACATAACTGACTTCATCAAAAATCTTCCGTTATCAATCAGCGAAAAGATTCTGCAGTTACAATTAAATAGTTTAAGAGCATTAAAAACCAAAACAGGGCGACCTTCATCCAGTTCAACATTATGGATTTCTACCGCTCCATATTAAAAATTCTATTGTTGGATTGTTTGAATTTCTTGAAGAACTTGGTTACACGAAGAATCCAAAATAGCCTTGGAGGTGACCAGTCTAGAAGAAAGAAACTCTGAATTCTATACCGGTCTACCACTAAAAGAACTGGCAACTTACAGCGGGAAAATCTCTTCCAACGTACCTTGAGCCAGCATGGAAGAGTAGGCTCATAAAATTAATATGAAAATAATATTTCATGTTTATGCACAGTCTGTAACAACGTGGAATAAGGTAAATTTTCGTTTTAGGACCCGAAGGCCTGTACCCCTTCAAATCTTTCCAAAACATCGCTATTTTCATGCAAATGTATATGCTGAATTCAAATCGATAATTGTTTATAGAAGAAACGTACTTGTTTTCCTGTTATCGACCAGAAATAAATCGGACTATATCTCACTCCTTACCACCGTTCTCATACCTGATTAACCGCTGAATGCCTTGGGGCCTAGGATACTGAATTCGTTCTATTTACTCCCTTTTTTATCAATTACTCCGCGATTTGTTGGGTTTCGGAACTCATTTTCCGCATATTAATCGCAAAATGGAAGTAAAAAAAACGAAAAATCGGAAATCTACGCGCGAAGACAGTCTGCAGTGAATAACATTTTCTAACCGTGGTTAGGGGGTGAGATAAACAGCGACAAGAAGTTCCATATTTTTCTTCTCGATAAAATGAATAAAAGGTAGGTTTCTTCAATAAACAATTATCGATTTGCGTTCAGCATATAGATTTGCGCGGAAATAGGACTGTTTTGGAAAGATTTGAAGGGGTAAAGACCTTCGGGTTCTGAAACGAAAATTTACCGATAATGATGATGTTGATCAGTAAACATGAGCTTCACCATAGAGTAATGGCTAACGAGCTAGTATAGCAGACGTTTATTGTGTCGTGAGTACAATCCTCACTGGGTGCTCCACCTTTTCTTAGTGTAACGTAATATTTCTAATTAACGAAGGGTATGTGGTTGCAAATAAGGCTTAAGATGCCATTGCCATAGCCCATTAGTTTTTCTTTATTTACCGTGTCCCTTCAGAGACTGTTGAAATTTCTAGGACACATAACACATCACTCAATAAATAATGGGCCTAACTAATAAAACAACAACTTTAAGGCAAAATTCAACGTTATTCAACAACATAGTCTCCTTTTAGGTTGATATACTGATTCCAACGCTTCTCTAACAATTCAGTGTCTTTTTTGTAGAACGATTTGTCTTTTGACATCAAAATACGCATCATTTTCCGATATCACTTCTTCATTGGAGCCAAATCTTTTTCCCTGAAGAATTATTTTGATGTCTTCAAACAGCTAGTAGTCACTGAGGAGCCAAATTTAGAAAATAGAGTGGATGTGGATACAATTCGAAGCGCAATTCATGTAGTTTTGCTATCGTTGCGATCGATTTGTAACACGGTGCGTTGTCTTGGTGAAAGATCACTTTTTTCTTCTATATTTGCGGCAGGATTTTAGCGATGTTTTTCTTCAAAAATATACTAGCAATGCCATATAAACTTGATAATTCTTCCTTTCTCAAGGTAATCGATGAACAAAATATTTTGCGCATCCCAAAATACGGAGGCCAAACTTTGCCTGCTGATGTTTGCGTCGTTAGTAACGTTGGACATTTTCACCTGCTGCTGTCCACTCAGTTGACTGCCGATTTAACTTGGGCTTGAACTAGTGGATCCATTTATCATACATTGTCATATATTTACGCAAAACTCCTCCTTGTCGCGTTGAAACAGTTGCAAACAACGGTCTGAATCGTCGATACGTTGTTTTTGATTGACTGTGAGCAAACCCGGCACCTACTTTGAACACAGCTTTCTTATTAAAAACACTGCCTTCCGATATGTTCAACACCTCTGCTATCTCAAACAAATTTAATTTACGATCAGGTAAAAAGATTCCGTGCATTTTTTGTTTTTTTTCCAGGACAACTGCCGATCTTGGGCATCCTGAGCGTTCAGCATTATTTGTGTATGTACGACCGCGTTTAAAGTCAGCATAGCACCTTTTAACCGTTGTTTCCGACGGAGCAGAATCCAAATAACACTTATCGAACCATTGTTGTGCTTGAACAGTATTTTTCACCATCAGAAAGAAATGCTTTATCAACACATGAAAATTCAATTTTTTCATTGTTTTGAAAATTTGCAACCGTAGCTTCACTTAAATAATTGTAATTTGTAAACTAGTAATCCGTTTGTGCCCAAATTTTGTCACCTGCCATTTAAAGATTAGCGCTTCATAAAAATTATATGACATTTTTATTAGCGGTGCCATATATATATCAGACCCGGGACTTATTGAGTGATGTGTTAATGAGGAAAGAGGGTTCGGAAATTCTGCTACTCACAAGACAGATTGAAGGGGATAGGAAGAGAGGAAAAACGCATAGTGATTTTGAGGGTTTTGGAGAAATAACAAAGAGACGAAATTTATTAAGAGCTACAAAGGACAGGAAATTGTGAAGGGCCATGATGTTTTATTAGTTAGGCCCGTTATTTATTGAGTGATGTGTTATGTGTCCTAGAAATTTCAACAGTCTCTTTTTTATGTATCGGTCAGTTAAGTGCCATACATGAAACACGCTTGGGCGATCATGTCTCGAAAGAGACTTGACTGACTAGGCAGAAGATTATCCCGAAGTAGGTTGCCATTGCTTTCTGCGGTAGACTGGTTGCCAGCCAAGGCTATAGAACCCAATCTGTCCTGTTATTTAACCCATAACTGGAAGGAAAAGATAGATTAATACATTTTCTAAGGGTATTTACGCGTAAGTGAATGCAATGAATTTAACTGGAATTCGAACTGAGCTCCCCGATTTCTCGTTCCGAGCTGATATCACTGATTCACTGCACCACAACGCACATCCGCTTTTTATTTAGTTTCTTTTTGGTTTTATTTTCTGACATGTCCTCTTCATGGTATCCTCAGGTACGTTAAACCACATTTTTACTGCTTTGAGACTTTCTTTATCATTGAGGACATTGTCCAGTATTTAATGCCATAGACGACAGATAACACGTAGCATTTCCTCTTTTTTTCTGCATTCATTAGCTTATATATAATATAAACTTTTTTTCAATCAGAAATCTCTCATTCTGTCCTAAGCTCACCTCGGAAGAAGATCAATACAGTAAAAACCACGTGGGTTGCATATAATGATTTTCTATCTCTCGGTTCCTTCCCATGCTTTTGGAAATTCTTTGTTTTGTGTTGTCGATAAACCCTTTAAGCCGCGAAAGTTTTGAACCGCCTCGAAACACTCATTAATCATTTATATTGTAAATTGCTTCGCACCCAGCGTACTATTCTTGCAGGTTGCGCGATTAATTGCCTGTAACCTTTCACTAAACACTAGAATGTGGAATCTCCCCGGATAAGCTTCCGATAATATCCGGAACGAATTCCGTTTGCTATCGCGGGTGGCAGACTGGATCATATTTAAAATCTGCGGAAATGACAACATCAGCTTTTTGTTTTTGACTTCAGCACCATTTTCTCCTCTTGCCAATTTACCGATCGACATTAATTACATAATTATTTGAATGATAGCTTAATTTTCTCTGTTAGGCTTGTATTATTTCCTGATCAATAACAATCGTTTACTTCAATACAGTCCATTAGTCAACTAATAATAATAATAACTGCAGAATCTGCAATTTTTACGGTAAAGAAATTGTCAAGACCTGATGAACATCTCACAGATCCATCTGAAGACACAACCTGTAACAATTTTATGGTTCTTTATAATACAACCAATTTCTAGGCGATTAGATACAATCAAAGCTAACTGCCCAGTGTTGTGGAGTAGTTTTCGCACTGAAGGTTATAATTGTGCTATGTCGGTTGCTAATCGACGTAACGTACTTAAAACGTTAGGAACTTGGTAATCTTCTACTGAAAGCTGACTCCTTAGTATCCAACTAATATCAACTGCCTAGTCGTTCTACTGAACTCAAATAGAAGTCTAAAGAACTCTTATGAACTTCCCAAAATCTTCTCAAGAATTTCCTGTTAACTCTTAATAATATAGGAGGGAGAGTCTATTATCTGAAGAATAGCTGTGTTTCCCCATAACACCCAGAAATTGTGATCAAAGCCCAGAATAAAAGAGTGTGCATTTTTATTGACATGGCATTTCCTGCAGAGTGTAATGTATTTTTGAAATGAGTATAATGCTCAATTTATCATACAGAAAATATCTGTTTATTCTGGACAGAAAATCAACTTCAAATTAACATTTATCATAGAACGCATGTAATTTAAGAGAATGTTGTTTATGTAACTACCAGTTATCTCGTGCTAATTGGTTCATTTTCCTTTCTTAACACTCTTTGAGACTCGATGTTTCACTTGGTGCCATGATTTTTTTCTTTTCAACCTCGTCGAATGTTCGGAAGTGTCACTGTGTACTCAGCTTACTTTCTGTTGTAGAGTAGTTTTCGCACTGAAGGTTATAATCGTGCTATGTCGGTTGCTAATCAACGTAACGCACCAAAAATGTTAGGAACTTGGTAAACTTCCATTGAAAGCTGACTCCTTAGAATTCGGCTAACTGCCGACTAATATCAACTACCTAGTAGTTCTACTGAACTCCAATAGAACTCTAAAAAACTCCAATGAACTTCCCAAGAACTCCTAAGAACTTCCCCCGTTAACTTCCTGTTAACTCTTATTAATATAGGAGGGAGAGTCCATTATCTGAGGAATAAGTGTGTTTCCCCATAACACTTAGGTTGACTCAACTACGTACTTAGGTCAACAATGATCAACTCCTCGGAGATCAAATGTCTCTGATCGACATTATATTAGAATATATTTGTATTTCACTGTGCTGACTATATATTTCAGTATACAGTTTCCAAACATTACTGTCTAATAGCCTACCATTTTAGTTAATAGGTGGTGTTACTTTGGAATGACTTACCAGATGTGATCCCAACTAGATGATGAGCTAGTTTCGAAGTATACTTTGATTCTTTTGAGCCCTGCAAAAACCTATCTTTTTACCAGATTGTTTTAAAACTGTATTTTGTCTCCAATGCTTTGATGCCCTAGGCTATGTTTCTCCTAGACTGCGTATAACAGGAGATCTGAAGAAAGTTGTAGTTTACAAGGGTTGAATGTTGTGAGCAGTTTGATTTCTCTTAAACAGAGAGTCGTATAATCAATTTCAACTCCGTGTTTGTCGTCTATAACTATTTTGAAATTAGTGAAAAGAATCGATCCATTGATAACTTTCATAAGGGAATCTGTTTCCGACATTGATAGAAAGCATAATAGAAGATGCAATATAAATGACCTACGATTGTTTATCAATATTGTTGGGGTGTCACCCCTTTTCACACACTCTATGGACTCTTCCATGGTATACAAATAATCGTTCCAACACAGAACGAGTGGTTGTTGTTAGAGTTGCTGAGACTCTTCAACTATAACACTGTCAGCTCTCTGCTTCCGAGCAGAGAGCAATAACCCAGTCGTGGTTCCGCCGAAGGGTAGAACCACGACTGGGCAAAAATAGACAGACATATTTTTGGCCCGGCTATATGGCCGGGAATACCCACATTAAAATGACCATGTGTCACATCCGGCCTTGCGTGGGAAGGCTAGTAAATACAGTTGTTGTTAGAGTTGCTGAGACTCTGCAACTATAACACTGTCAGCACTCTGCCTTCGGGTAGAGGGCGCTCTCTGCTTTCGAGCAGAGAGCAATAACCCAGTTGTGGTTCCGCCGAAGGGTAGACGCACGACTGGGCAAAAATAGACAGACATTTTTTGGCCGGGCCATATCGCCCGGAAATCCCAGTCAAAACTGACCATGTGTCACATGTTATCCTTACTGGGAGGGACAACTAAATATAGTTGTTGTTAGAGTTGCTGAGACTCTTCAACTATAACACTGTCAGCCCTCTGTCTTCGGGTAGAGGGCGCTCTCTGCTTCCGAGCAGAGAGCAATAACCCAGTTGTGGTTCCGCCGAAGGGTAGAAGCACGACTGGGGAAAAATAGACAGGTATTTTTTGGTTGGGCCATATAGCCTGGAAATCCCAGTCACAACTGACCATGTGTCACATGTTGCCCTTACTGGGAGGGACAACTAAATATAGTTGTTGTTAGAGTTGGTGTTTGTCAGAGCAGTTGAACCGCCGCTCGTTGGTCAGTAAGAATATAGACTATTACCAGAGCTTACTTCTTGTATATATTTGACTCCTACTAACAAATATCCCTGAATCTACTAACCGTGTACAGGTTGAAGTGGTAAAGTGACAGTGGGAACAACCAACGCTTTTATCCACTGGGTCAAGTGTACGGGGTTGAATCCAGTGACTTGATCCAAATAGTTTTGTGTTTAATATCTGGCTACAGTACAGATGAACAAATAATTCGAAAGTTGAGTTAAAAAGGGATAATGATACAGAGACACCTCGAAGACGCATGGCTAAAGGAAATAGAACAATTTACCCTGTTGAACAAAATAAAGGGTTCCGTTTGAAATTTTGATCACCTGAAGAAGGCCGGAGAGTAAAACGATCGAAACCTCGGAAATATGGCAACAAAAATGAGGACAACTGTCCTAACAATGTAAAAGGTGCAAATAATTACAATACCTCAACTCAGAAATAAGGACGAAGTTTATCATGAACAACTTTCAGTGAATGAAGATATATCTGGATAATATGGTGCATTTAAAAGCTTTATATTCCAATTTCCTTGTTATCTGCTGTAACGTGTTTGAATATTGATCACATGTGTTGTCGTATATAAAAACGCACTATTCAGTTCACTTGTTCAGAAAAAAAAAATTCAATCAAGTTGACTAAATCATCGCTGCACGTGTATCTTTAGGTTTAATCTGTGGCCTTCAACAAACCGTTCAAAATTTTCTTTGATATTCAGATCTTAATGTCTTTTGAATTATCGTTTTTGTTTACGGGTTCTTCCTCAGAAAATTTCTTATTTTACCTTTGCAAGGCATTCCTTACAAGTGCTTGTAAGAAGGGAATTCTTATTATAAGCATCAGTGACTCATAGCTTAATATCTGCTGCACTTTTTGTAGATGCAAACATGTGCATTTCATATTCAGCCATGATTATCACCAAAAATTAAACTACTTTTTCCAGGAAACTATTCTACAATACAATGCAAGTACAAACAATAACAAGTTGAGTAAAATGCAACAGCACTTTTAAGATTGTTCTCACATAATGCACAAGCAAGATGCACAATCATTCATATCAATCCAATGATATGTATGATTGAATTTTATCAACCCTTTGTGGCTTATTTAAAGCGTAAATATATTTGGGGTTTTAAGAACAATTCTTTTCTTTTTTTACGAATAAATACAGCATTAAAAGTTTTTGGAGATAACAATACTTCCTTTCTATGTACAAATCTTACATTTCAACCAGCCCATAGATGAGGAAGAGAAGATTTCACCGACTTACCAAGGGCATTTACACGTGAATATATATAACGAATTCAACTGGAATTTAAATTCGGCCCTAAGATTTCTCACTCCGAGATTCTATCCCTTAAATCTCCTGAACATCTGATGCACAAAAACGTTTGTATCAACAGTATATAATATAAATTAAGGTACAAGATAAATAGTTTTTTCCTTCTGGTGAAAGTTTGTAGAAGATAGTTATAAGCGTCATTTTTGAAAAAGTAACTATTCTCTATATCGGCTGAAAGAAAAAAAACCAGTCCAATTATTTATGGAGCTCAATTCAGAAGAGTCGGTCTACTAATATAACAAAAGGTTTGTAAACATCAGGAGATTTTCGAAAGAAAACTTAAACATAATTACTAAAGGTTTCTAAGTTCAGTTATTCACTGTTTGAATGAGTAGGTTTTCATAAGCCTCTATCGTTCACGGATATTTTTTTCTTTTAGTTAATTCTACTGATTTCAACAATTTTTTAATTTTCTATGGTTTAGGTACGACGAAATTTTAACAGTAAAACGATAATGAGATATTGCTAAAGTTTAACGAATAGAATTATTTTACAAACAGAAAATGTCTGTAAACTGCAACTCTATAAGTCGAAACATTGGTTCCCTTGCGATCATTGAAGTAACGTCGAGTCTGGTTGTTCGAGTTTGCTTCTGCAAAAACAAACATGTTTCCGTGACCAAATTCCATCATTGAATGTCCCAGTGTTGTTAACGATCCTTCGAGTTCATTATTATTTTCCGAAAACAATTTTTCATCGCCCAGGTAAAATAGGTTATTATTGAATCTCCCATATATCTAATGGCCATTCATTGTGGTGTTTATTCCATTTAATACGGTCATTAGTGTAATTCAGGACAACAGAGAGAGACGGAAATGTCCATGAAATATCTGAAGCTATAGGGAGATGGTTAATGTTTATTAATTCGGCCTTGTGTCATACATAACGAAACTCACTACAGCTTAGGATTTATTCGTAATCATCATCAGAAGGTTGGTGGCAGCAGAAGCTTGGTATGTGTGAATCAGTGTGGAAGAATAAGGTATATATTTTGTATGTTAGAATAAAAATTTATTAAAAGTAAAGAATAACAAGAATTGGTAGAAATTAATGCTCAATAAGAAAAGTTAAGTGTATCAAGAGTTGTAGAAATGTTCGTAGTAGTAATTTTTTGGAAAGAGTTTATGAGCACGTATGTACGTATGTATGAGTGTTTGTTTGGTAGGAATGTCTTTGAATGGAGAAGAAGTAAATAGAATCAGTACACGAGAAAGAGGGAGAAAAACACGAGTGTCTGACGCGACCTTACGTCCGGGTCGACTTGAAGTTTCTCCCATTACATTTTAGTGTATAGTCTCGCTGGTCCCATCTGACTGACTGACTGACTGACTGACTGACTGACTGACAGAAGCGTTTTATAGTAATTTAGTTTTTTCGCACTGGATCGCTAAGTCTTTTTAGTAATGCAAATCGCTTCCATTAGTCAGAAAATCAATTTAACATCTACTTGCGAAATCCGGTTTCGACTTTTTCTTTAATCACGTGGTCAATCCCTTTTCTTTTTGGCAAAACCAGTGTTTCACACATCATTGTGAATTTGTATAAAAGTGAAAAAGGTTGATTTTAATTCCTAATTTCTCATCCAACACATATTCTTCGATTAATCTAGAAGTTGTCACTTTTTAATAAGGTTGTTTGAGATTAGTTTTCACTTTTTCATGCTAAATTACAAAAAACCAGTAGGAGCTAATGTGAATGGGAGAAATGTTTAATATCTTTATAGTCCAGTAATATGGGAACGCTATTAAACATCTTTCTTATAATTCCTTCGGGCAATGGTCCGCTTTCTGTTTTGGAATGACAGTTTTCCAATTACATCTTGTTGATAAGCAGTTGATCCTTGTCACCAAATGAACTTTGCTTGTCTCCCTTTTAATTCTTCAATAGAAGATTATCCCTAAGCTTTCTTCAACTACAATTGAGGTTAATACTACACACCACCTTGATAAGTAAGTAATTATTCGATAATTGTGGGAATTACGACAGCGTGAGGATTAGATATAAAAACTTTTTGGTCAGCTTATGTGGGTCTTTTCTTGAATGATGATGTCATCAGAGGACCCCTTGGCAAATAGTGTGTAAGGATGCAAATACATTTATTTATAGCCATATTATTTAATTTTGTTAGAGGTGCCTTCATTCACTTAATGTCTATTCTGTTTTATATTTTTCTCACTCTCATTATACTTCTGCTCGGCGTTCGTTAACCATTCTGCATTCCCCTACGTTTAAGTCCAGAATTCTCTTAATTCTTCTTAGAATTTGGTCCAGTGGATATAGACGCTGTTTAGTTCCAGTGACTTGATCCAAAATGATGTGAGTTTAATACCAGGGATGAACAAATAACTTAGAGAGTTAGGTGAAAGGGAGACAACTATATGACTACACGAAATAGCATTGCACACAGAATGAGAATGATTTCTCTCTGCGATCGTAATAAAGGCTTCGGCTCGAAATTCCTAACACCTGAAGAAGCGTCGTAAACATGGTCGTAAAGATGACGATAATAGTCCGAACAATGTAAATAGTGCAAATACTACCTCTGCTCAGAAGTATTGACAGATACGTTGCATTATTATTATTATTATTATTATTATTATTATTATTATTATTATTATTATGTCATTTTCATCATAATTCGATTTCTGCTATGGTCACATTACCTACCAAGTCTGCGGAGAGACCTAAGGTAAATCGTGGTGTGTTACGACTATATTTCATGATTTTTCTATCTCCCCTAACATCCCTAGTGTTACATAGACAAAATTCTCCTTAGTGTGTGGGCTGTACTTAACAAGACAATTTTTTGTATATCTCTTAAGCTGGAGTTTCCAGGGATTCTTTCAATGTGTTGTTTTGTTCCATTTTTTATCATTCCAATTGCACCTACTGTCATTGATACGTTTCTTTTTTTCAATTTCTACATTTTCTCTTTTTCAGTTTCTTTTTATTTTGATATTATTATTATGTCATTTTACATCATATTTCGATTTCTGCTTTGGTCTCACTACCAACCAAGTCTGCGGGGAGACCTAAGGCAGGTAGTGGCGTGTTGTTATGGCTCCATTTCATGTTTTTCTATCTTCCCTATCACCCCCAGCATTACATAGATAAAGTTTTCCTTAGTGTGTGGGCTGTACTTAATAAGATAATTTTTTGTATATCTCTTAAGCTGGGGTTTCCAGGGATTCTTTCAATGTGTTGTTTTGTTCCATTTTTTATCATTCCAAGTGCACCTACTATCACTGGCACAACTCTTGTTTTCAATTTCCACATTTTTTCTATTTCAATTTCCAGGTCTTTATATTTTGACAGTTTTTCAAATTCCTTGATTGCTATGTTACAATCCGCTGGACAAGCCATATCAATTAATAGACAATTTTTCTCCTTCTGGTTTTTAACAGTAATGTCTGGCCTGTTTGCTTCAATGTTTCTGTCTGTGTAGATGGTGTAATCCCATAGAATGGTTACATCTTCTATTTCTGTAACCGGTGCTGGGTGATGTTCATACCAGTGTTTGTTTACAGCTTTTCCATAATGTTTGCACATTGCCCAATGTAAATATTGCCCAACTCTATCGTGGCGATTTTTATATTCATTTGGGGCAAGCACAGAACAGCCTGAGATTAGGTGGTCTATTGTTTCTTGGTGTTTATCACAAAACCTGCATTTTGGATCCATATTATTATGCATAATATTTGCCTGAAAGTTTCTAGTGAAAAGACTTTGGTCTTGTGCTGCAAGAATAAAGCCTTCAGTTTCAGACTTTAATCCAGATGCACGTAACCATCGATGAGTATTAACTTTGTCAACATTGGATTTATTGGCACGTTCTGGATATTGGCCATGCAGAGGTTTGTCTTGCCAGCGCTGTTTCATCTGTTCAAGAGCTTTATCTTTGGCTTTCATTTTCATATTTTTTGCCGCAATAGTTGGTTCTTGGCTTCTGTTTTGCTTTTCTACAGAATCTACTAACTGTAAATCTTGTTTGTATTTACTGCCTTCTTTTATTATTGAATATTTTTTCTTTCTTTCTTCATGTTGCCTTACCAATTGTATCATCCAATCCTTTGTTGTTTCTATGTATGTTAGTAAGCCAATAGTTGTTGTCTTGTATGACAATTCCAGCTGAATAAGACCCCTGCCACCTTCTTTACGGGGTATGTATAGACGGTCTACATCAGCCTTTGGATGATGCATCTTATGCTTAGAAAGAAGCTTTCTTGTTTTAGCATCCATTCGCCTGATGTCGTTTAGAGTCCAGTTTAAGATGTTAAAGCTATATTGGACAACTAGGATTGCAAGGCTATTAATGGCCATAACTCTGTTCTGTGAATTTAATTCAGTTTTTAATATCATTCATAGCCTTCTATAGTACTCTTTACGCACTATTTCTTTCATTTTTTTATGGTGAATGTTTTCGCTCTCATTTACACCTAGGTATTTATAAGCTTCTTCTGGTTTCAATTCTTTTATTGTTACAGCAGGGTCTAAGCTAATTGAGGACGTTTCTTGTATTGATCCACGTAAAACTGTAGCTTTAGCACATTTATTCAAATTAAATTTCATTCCAATGTCTTCGCTGAAGCATTTTACAGTTTGCAGAAGACCTTCCAGCTCGTTATCATTCTTAGCATATAACTTTAAGTCATCCATGTAAAATAGATGGCTTATTTTCTTTTGGCCTATTTTATAACCACATTCTGTCTTATTAAGTTGACTGGTTAGTGCTATTAATGATATGCTCAATAGTAAGGGAGATAAAGAATCACCTTGAAATATACCTCTTTTGATGTTTATTTCATCAGACTTATAGGTTCCATTTATATGATTGAGGTAAAGGGTTGTTTTCCATATAGACATGCACTGTTTGATGAAATTGATGATGACGGGCGATATCTTGTATATATTTAAAGTCTTTAAAATCCAGTCATGTGGCACACTATCGAATGCCTTTCGGTAGTCTATCCAGGCAGTACTAAGATTTTTCTTTGTACTGTAGCAGTTTTCCAGGATCATTTTGTTAATTAGCAATTGGTCTTTACAACCATAACAGCCACGTTTGCATCCTTTTTGTTCAAGCGGTATTATGTCATTTCTTTCTAAGAATAAATATGTCTGTTTTGTTAAAATAGATGTTAGTAGTTTATATGTTGTCGGAAGACATGTAATTGGTCTGTAGTTTTTCGGGTTGTTTGTTTCACCATTCTTGGGTAGAAGAAATGTAATTCCTTTGGTCATCCATGCAGGAATTTTAGTGGGATCGTCAACCATTTCTTGAAGTTCTTTGGCTATTTTTTTTTTAATTTTTTCTTTATATTTTGATATTATTATTATTATTATTATTATTATTATTATTATTTGAATTTCTGTAGTAAGCTCATTTCTTTCCGGGTCCCTTTCAAGTACCTAAGGGCAGCAATGACTTCATGTCATGTCTAATTATTAAAAAAATTTCCAAGATCACATACATTTTACATAGATAACGTGCTTCGTAAATTGTGAGTACATTATTTGGGTGTCCATTAATTTATTATTATTATTATTATTATTATTGTTGTTGTTGTTGTTGTTGTTGTTGTTGTATTTCGATTTCTGCTATGGTTGCCTACCTAGCAAGTCTGGAAGAAGACCCAAGGCAGGTAGTGGTGCGCTGTTATAGCTTCATTTCATGATTTGTTTTTATATCTTCCATAACATCATTAGCTTTAAATGGACAGAGTTCTTCTTAGGGTGTGGTCTGTAGTTATCAAGATAACTTTTGTATTTCTCTTACGCTGAGATATCCAGGCATTTTTCAGTGTGTGTTCCTTTTTTTATCATTCCAAGCGCATCTACTATAACTGGTACTATTCTTGTTTTCAATTTCCTCATATTTTATTTCGATTTCCAGGTTTTTATATTTCAAAACCTTTTCAGTTTCATTTGGTTGCTATGTGACAGTCTGCTAGGCAAGTCATATCATTTAGTAGACAATTTTTTTTTCTTTAAGTTTTTGCCAATTATGTCTAGCCTATTTGCTTCAATCTTCTTATCTATAAATCTGGTGTAATCCCATAGAATTGTGTTGTCTTCTATATCTGTAACCGATACTGTGATGTTTATACCAGTGTATAAACATCACAGTTTTCTTCATTGTCCACTGTAAATATTTCGTGATGATTTTATATTTATTTAGAGCAAGTTAGTCAGTTAAGTGCCATACACGATACACGCTTGGGCGATCATGTCTCGAAAGAGACATGACTGACTGGGCAGAAGATTATCCCGCAGTAGGTTGCCATTGCTTTCTGCGGTAGACTGGTTACCGACCAAGGCTATAGAACCCAATCTGTCCTGTTATTTAACTGGAAGGAAGAGACGGATTGATACCTTTCCCAAGGGTATTTGCGCGTAAGTGAATGCAATGAATTCAATTGGAATTCGAACTCGGCTCTCCGATTTCTCGTTCCGAGCCGATATCCAATGCACCACAACGCACATCCTTAGAGCAAGTACAGTATGTTTTTCTGAAATTTGCCACAGAACCTACGTTTTGGATATACATTATTGTATATGATATTTGCTTGAAATTTCTTAGTAAAATGACACTAGACTCGCGCTGCAAGTAGAAAGCCTTCCGTTTTAGCCCTTAATCCAAATTCTCGAAAGAATATATGAGTGTTAATTTTTTCAGCTTTGGCTTTATTATCAAGTTCTGGATATTGGCCATACAGAGCTTTGTTTTACTTGTGTTTTTTTCATCTTTAACCTTAGCAATTTTTTTCATATTTCTTACTGCAACAATTTTTTCCTGCGTTTTGTTTTGATTTTCTTGAGAATCTATTAATGTAAATCTCGTAATGTATTTACAATCTTCAATCATGATTTAATATTTTCTTTTAAGTTTTCGTGTTTTATTATTAATATCTATATTATAATTCTGCTTGTTCCTTTCTTAGTTAGTTACTTAATTCCTTTATCCGTTACACCACTCTGTCTACACGAGCTTTTCCTTCCCCTCTATCTTTTTACTCTCCTCAGCACTTTCCTCACCTTTTCCAGACGGTAGGGTAGTAAAGAGTGAGAGAGTAGGAGGAGAGAGCATATAGCATTACCGTATCAGTAGCAGCTTAAGCTGCTGGTTGTAGTGTAATTGTGTGTGTGTATTTGTGTGTACTGTACAATATAGTAAAAATAGGTAGGTTTGTTGTCGTATCCCGCGACCTAATGAGAAAATTTCTGGCCTATACACACTTGGCCATTACTCAGTTGGCCTTTTCTGTTTACAATAGAGATAGGAGCCTTTAAAATAACTTTAATTATTTTTAAAAATGTTTTTTCAGTTAGCGGCTAAAGAAACCTTACGACTGTTTTACAATGGAAACGTAATGATTGCCTCAAACACTGTTTTTTGGTGACAACCACATTAATTTGGATAGTCTCGCAAAAATCAAATAATTGTCGGATTTTACTGACACTATCAGTACTAATTCACAAATGAATGAAATTATTTTTGAAATTATTATTTTTTTTAAAATCTTGATAAGAATGTTTACAATGGACACAGGAGCCATGATTTTTCAGTAATAAAAAAAATATTTTCTCTTTCAAAATTTCTCACAGTAAAGTAGCTTCTATGGAAATTACTTTTATAGATATTTTAATAAAATTGCACTCTGTGTTATCGTTATCTTATTATCCAATTCCTTTATATTTTAAGACGTTACTGTCATTTTTAGTAGGACAAAGTAAAGTTTTTCCAGGAAATCATTATCCTTTCGTGGAAATTCCACGGGTTTCGTTAGTTATTATTATTATTTGTTTCTTTGTTTTTATTATTACTATTTCTCTATCTACCCCCACTTCTACCGTTATCTTATTCTAGTCAGTCTCAGTGTATATTTACATGTAGCCCACTCTGTTCAGATCTGTCTATTGACATAGTGCGATGGATGAATTGTCGTCTAAATGCCACAAAAAAAACCGAAAATAACAATAACAACTCATTTTAAAATATATAGCTAAAGAAGAAAATGTATTTAACAAAATCCCTATTGGCTTCAACCACAACCTGCAGGCGACTACAGAATCACATGAAACTTTTTAGACGGCCTCTTTGTTTAATTAGATGGATGGGCACCTTCACTTCATCTTTGGTCTCACATGAAGTTCTGTTGGTCTCTCGCTAAACTGCAACCCACACCTGATAATAATTACTGTCTGGGAAGTTAGGGGGTCAGATGTAAGGGATGATGCGGCTGCAGAAATTGCCTTACAGCCTTATCTGAGTTCTCATACTTGTGTAGCATGGTGTAGAATCCTGTTGCCAGACATAGGTCTTCCATCAGCCACCCTCTTGACCTAGGGTAGCACTATCTACTCAAGGCACTTGATGTAGTCCTCCGTATTGAATCTGAGGCCTTCACCAATAAATTTGAGTGTTTTTAGAACGATCCGAGTGAGTTTTTCGAGCTGTTGTACCTTTATAATCACCATTAAACTCATCCTACTCTTTCCAAATACTTTATACTGTCCTCAGACTGACACCCAAACACCCTGAAATATTCGTATTAGTGCTTTCGGCACAATGGACATTGACGCTGTCATTGGTAATGCTGTTCTTGAAACAGGGTTTCACAAAATTTCACAGAGCTCAAGAACTGTTTTAAAAATCCTCGCAGAGTAATTGATGAGAGTTTCCTGGGTGTCTGTAAGTTTGTTCTCGGTTTAAATTTACCATAGGCGTTCTTTCAAGTTTTGTTTATTATCATTATGCTTCCTTTAATTACTCATTTCCTTCCGGGTTACATCCAAAGACGTAGGGTCAGAAGTGACGTCATGACAGTTTCACTCTAACGTTATTGAACCTAAGATTACCCACATTTTACCTTCACAAAGTCATTCGTAATATGTGAGATGTATTTGTAAAAATATGATTTTCTTTTTTCTTATTTAGGCCATGAATTATCAGTGATCACTTCGATGAGTTTATCGGAACATTTTCCAATCAATAGAGAAGCTCCATCCACAACTACAATTATTGATGTTTTCAGGTACCTCATTCTTTCCATATGTATTTTGATATTTTTTAATAATCTTGCATTTTGCAGTCTGCAGGAATTGTCATATCAATAAGAAAGTACATTCTGTTTATGTGATCTTTGATCACAATGTCTAGATGATTAGCTGTGATTGTCCTGTGTGCATTGTAAAGGCCCCTAAAATTGTTACATGTCATGTGTCTCTGGTTGCCAACCAAATTAAGAGAGTTCAGTTTTCTCTGTTATTTATCGTTAGCTAGGAAAAGTTGAATTTTTTGTGAGTATATAGTGACAAACAGCCTTTGAAATTTAAAAAAAAATCACTCGACCGACAGTCGAGAGAGAGGGAAAATTTACTCGCCCCCAAATCAATTACTCGACCGACTTCATTTTCTTAATAGTCATCTTACGTAAACATAGCGTGAATCGCTGACGAAAAGCAAAAAATGAAATTTTAATTAAAATTTCGAACGTGTTAGAAAAAATTTTAAAAACTTATAAAAAAATAAGAACAAATTTTATTTTTCCTCTTAATAATAGCATAAACATTTTGATTATAAAACATCATGATATGCTGTTTGGTGGGTGGCAACTGAGTGTAGGTACTTAAATTCATAGATTTTTTTCTTCTGCTTGACTACAACCTCCTTCTCATAGATGATAAAAAAATAACAAATCTGATTTTCACAACGATTTTCTATAAAAAAAATACTTACTGTATAATTGGTTTTTCGGTGCGTGGTTGAAAGAAGTGTGTGTGTGTGTGTGTGTGTGTGTGTTTCTTTCTTTCAAATGTTCGTTTTTACTATTCGTGAGCGTTTTTAATCTGGGCGACAGAGACATTTTAGCTCCACTCTGGAAGCGTTAATTAAACGAATGTTTATACGGACCAGGACGATAAAAGACCAAAGATTTCAATAATGTCATTGTAGGTCAATCTAAGTAACTTTTCAATCTTCAATGGCATACTTTTGTGTTGTAAGAGGAATCAGATTTCCTTTTTATTGCGAGATTCTAATCGACCGCGGGTGAGTAAAGCAATAAACTTTAATCACCCAATAGGATTTTAATCGACTCGTGCGAGTGAAATCTCAAAGGCGGGTGCCAAATAAACAAAACAGACGTGGTCAAACTTTGAACTCGACACAATACTTACACTTTCTTCGTGGCTAACCAGTACGCTGCTCGCACATTAACATTTTATATCACAGGTAAATGCCTTTAATAAAAACTGAATTAGCAACAAATTTTGAGTAATTTTTGCCTGATGGGACTTTGCAACTTTTCTTACTGCAATGATTGTCTGTCGTTAAGATTCGCGGAGTCTATCAATGAATGTCAACGCAGTGAAACTGTCGCTGATCAAGCTCTTGCTATATACGCACAACCCAGGCCATAAAAGAAACACGACCAGCCAGTAAAGTACCTTCTTGATGACTGGAGACCACGGCTTCGCGGCATCTGCACCATACTCTGACCATAGCAGTAGCCCGAAATAATTAGAATCGTGGCTCATAAGATTTTGTCACAAGTTGTCAGTTCTCCTGAGACGGGTTAGCGTCTAGTGTAGTAATGTTAACATAAACACCTTGATAGCGCTTGTGCTTCAATAACCGACGGACACGCTGAACTCCTGCATTGAATGATTTGAGATGATTCTCGCAAGACAACTCACTCATCAGCCACCATGCTGGCCGATTCAAACCGAGATTCCCGGTCTACACATAACATCGACAGTGAAAGATTCCAAATGTCCTCTGTAACCGAATAAAAAGCCCGCATCGTACTCGTACGCTTTGAGAGGATTATATATATATATATATATGTGTGTGTGTGTGTGTGTGTGTGTGTGTGTATATATATGTATATATATATATATATAATTTTAAATTGATAATAATAAAACAATATTTGAAAAAAATTTCCTCCACTTCACATATGAGATTGGCAAAAAAAAAAAATCTCCCGTTCTTAGATGTCCTCATGGAGTCTCGTATTTATATTTTCATTACATCACTATAAAAAAAAATTAAAAAAAAAACAGAAATATTCTTGTTTTCTTAAATTTAATAATCAATATCCTCTTAGATATAAATTGGTGTTATTAAAAATATCCCCACGTGAGTGTACGAGAATTCATCTTCTTGTGTGAGAATTTGTCTTCTTGTAAGAGAATTCATCTTCTTGTACGAGAATTCATCTTCTCACTAGTTTTTCTTTAAACTTTATAACTCGAAACAAAAACTTGTCAACAACGGATTTCCAGATTATTTGGTTGACTACCACATAAGCTTTTTTCTTTCAAACTTGACAAATAACATCAATAAGCACACGGATAAAAACAATAGCATCAATATTTTCTAAAAAATCAAATGTATAGCAATTATAAACAAGACGAATCTTCACTTTGAAACATCATCCAAAAATACGCAACTCGCGTCGACTTAAACATAAATCAAATTATTCATCTATTATACAAAATTTAAAAAGGCTAACCACATCATAAAAAACAATTCACCTGAGAGATCCAACTTACAACGAACAATATAATTTACGAATTTACATATCTTTCAAATTGACGATTTCAATTAAACACACATGGAAACCTAAAAAACCCATCTGTAAAATACTTGTTGACAACACAAATATTATACATCATCCACATGCAAAAAAGGTTAAAACTCGTATTATTGATAAAAAAAGAAGACCGACACTGAATAATATCAACTACTAACACGCTAACAACGTGCTTACCGTGTTTGGAACATAAAGGATACACAATAATCTACAAACATGCATAAAACTACATACTTTCTGTTACGGTGTAAAATAAATCCAGCCTAGATAATAGCTAAATGTATAACCGAAACTGCTCGGATAAACAAATCTTTTGTAGAGTTTGTATATAATGTATGTCCGTTAAATAAAAATCATAAGATCATGTCATAAGATCCCATGAAAAATTACATATGAAACTTAACCATAATACCTTGTCTGTCACTTTTAATGAAACCTGCATAAAAAAGAGATTGCTGCCTAAATATACAATATCTATCTATCATATTATCTGAAAAAATGCTTTAAATTGTATTTCTGTCCTCAGAAATTTATTTTGAATTAACTTTTCTGTGTGTTACCTGCTTGTGGTAAGTGAACGGAAATGAGTTTATTTAGTAAACTTCAGTTACTCTTTCCTGTTTATTTTTTCTTTTCTTTTTTTTTAATTGGAGTAGATAGTTCCTACTATCGCCCGGTCTCACACTCCACCTCCTTCTTTTGAACAAGAGTAGAGGTGATCACCTTGTTTCTTGTTCAGGAAGGTGTTCCTGGTTCATCCCTCTTCTTCGGTCTTACTGTTAGTTCAGCTGGAAGCTTTTTGAAGTTACGGAGTATGGTGGCAACGCCTTTACATTCTGAGGGTATCGAGTTGGCAGTTTCCTGGTTGCTGCTTCCGAATGGTAGTTAGGAGCCCGAACTCTTGCGTCGCGTCTTGAGAGGCTGCTCTGATCAACAGTTGAATAATACCGGGGTTCTTGTAGTGCTATATCGCGCATGGAAGGGCGTCCCTGCATGAACGTTCGGTGGGCAACCCCGAGGCCACATTATGTTGTAGGCCACGCCAGTCTCCATGCTTCATATGCTGCAAACAAGTGACTGACTGATTCTATTCTAAGACCTCTCCTTAACTCCAGTACCCCCACTAATCAATAATTTTGAGGTCCTCAACTCTTCAGCGGACAGGCTGAATGCTTTGCACGAAGATTCTCGAACAATTCGAGTTTGGACTCGTCTGGGGTTTTTACACCCGACTTTTCACCTAGAACTGAGGCTCAACTGAATGACGTCCACATTACACCCTCGCTTGTCTCTAAGATAATCTCAAAACTTGACCCCCACAAAGCGAGCGGAGGGGATGGAGTCCCAATTATAGTCTTAAAGAAATGTGCCCCTGAACTCTCCTCTGTTCTTTCTAAGCTCTACAACTTCTGCCTCTCTGCTTCCTGCTTTCCTGCCTGTTGGAAATCTTCCTCTGTAGTTCCTATATTCAAAAACTCTGGAGAACCCTCGGACCCAGTAAATCACCGCCCTATCAGCCTTCTTCCGATCTTTGGCAAAGTGTTCGAGGCCATTATCAACGCCGAGCTCGTTCAGGACCTCACAGAACACAGGCTCCTCTCGAAACAAGCAGTATGGTTTCCGCTTCACCAGGTCTACTGCCGATATGCTAACGACCATCACCGAGTATATATACCAGGCACTCGACAGGAATGGCGAAGTCCGAACCGTCGCCTTGGATATCTCTAAAGCGTTCGACAGAGTTTGGCATGCTGGCCTTCTATGCAAATTGCGGAGCTATGGTATAGCTGGACAATTGTTTGAACTAATCCAGTCATTCCTTTCTAACCGCACATTAAAAGTGGTATTAAACGGACATGCCTCCCAGAGCTACCATACGAACGCGGGTGTCCCTCAAGGCTCTATCCTGGGTCCTACGCTCTTTCTGATCTACATTAATGATCTCCCCGATATCATAATATCTCAAGTAGGTATGTACGCCGATGACACCACAGTTTACTCTCACCTCGATCAAAAATCTGGTGTGGGCGATAAAGCTAACCTTGCAGCCGAGCTTGGAAAGGACCTCCAATCCGTAGTGGACTGGAGTAAGAAATGGCTCGTAAATTTTAATGCTTCTAAAACGAAGCTACTATCAATTAGCCATCATAGACAACCGCACCTACCTCCCATTAGCATGGACCAGGCTTGCTCCCAGACAGTAAAACACTACGCCTCCTTGGTCTCACACTTTCAGCTGACCTCATGTGGAATGACTATATCGAATCCATTGCTAAATCCGCTGCTATGAAAGTCGGTTCTCTGTGCAGGGCCCGGAGGTTTTTTCCGTCTGCATCTATCCTGCACTTTTATAAATCTACCATCCGCCCGTGCATTGAACACTGCTGCCATATCTGGTAGGGTGCCCTCCTATTCTCCTTGGGCTTCTCGACAAGGTACAGCGGAGGGTCTGTAATGTGATCGATACTAACTTGACAGACCGCCTGCAGTCTCTCTCTCACCGGCGCGACATGGCTTCCCTGTGTCTCTTCTATAAATACTTTCATGGCTTCTGCTCCGATGAACTTAGATCACTGGTGCCCCCTAGATTCGAATTTGCACGAGATACTAGATTAGCAACTAGATCCCACCCTTTTACAGTGAAACCGATAAAATGCATCCGCAACTTCTACTCTAACATTTTCTTTTCTCGTACTTCCCGACTGTGGAATTCCCTTCCACATGACTGCTTCCCCGACAGCTACGATCTCCAGGACTTTAAATGTAAGGTCAATAGACACCTCCTAACACACTAACTCGCTTCCATTCTTTCAAACACTCTTCCCATCCTCCAAACTATCTATCACCCCCACTTCTGACATTTCCTATCTAACCACTCTTTCTATTTACCTTCCCCTATGTAGCCCCAAGCGCAATAGTGGCAGTGGAATGTCTTGCTTGGGGTGAAACAATTAAAAAAAATCTCTCTCTCTCATTCTCTCTCTCTCTCTTTCTATATATATATATATATATATATATACTTAATTTATACTTAATTATTACAAATTACAATAGAGAATATACAAATACATACAGAAAGGCTTGTATTATGATAGGGAGATTATTATTATTATTATTATTATTATTATTATTATTATTATTATTATTATTATTATTATGTCATTTTTCATCATATTTCGATTTCTGCTTTGGTCTCACTATCAACCAATTCTGCGGGGAGACCTAAGGCAGGTAGTGGCGTGTTGTTATGGCTCCATTTCATGTTTTTCTATCTTCCATATCATCCCCAGCATTACATAGATAAAGTTTTCCTTAGTGTGTGGGCTGTACTTAATAAGACAATTTTCTGTACATCTCTTAAGCTGGGATTTCCAGGGATTCTTTCAATGTGTTGTTTTGTTCCATTTTTTATCATTCCAAGTGCACCTACTAACACTGGCACTGTTTTCAATTTCCACATTTTTTCTATTTCAATTTCCAGGTCTTTATATTTTGACAGTTTTTCAAATTCCTTGATTGCTATGTTACAATCCGCTGGACAAGCCATATCAATTAATAGACAAGTTTTCTCCTTCTGGTTTTTAACAATAATGTCTGGCCTGTTTGCTTCAATTTTTCTGTCTGTGTAGATGGTGTAATCCCATAGAATGGTTACATCTTCTATTTCTGTAACCGGTGCTGGGTGATGTTCATACCAGTGTTTGTTTACAGCTTTTCCATAATGTTTGCACATTGCCCAATGTAAATATTGCCCAACTCTATCGTGGCGATTTTTATATTCATTTGGGGCAAGCACAGAACAGCATGAGATTAGGTGGTCTATTGTTTCTTGGTGTTTATCACAAAACCTGCATTTTGGATCCATATTATTATGCATAGTATTTGCCTGGAAGTTTCTAGTGAAAAGACTTTGGACTTGTGCTGCAAGAATAAAGCCTTCAGCTTCAGACTTTAATCCAGATGCACGTAACCATCGATGAGTATTAACTTTGTCAACATTGGATTTATTGGCACGTTCTTGATATTGGCCATGCAGAGGTTTGTCTTGCCAGCGCTGTTTCATCTGTTCAAGAGCTTTATCTTTGGCTTTCATTTTCATATTTTTTGCCGCATTAGTTGGTTCTTGGCTTCTGTTTTGCTTTTCTACAGAATCTACTAACTGTAAATCTTGTTTGTATTTACTGCCTTCTTTTATTATTGAATATTTTTTCTTTCTTTCTTCATGTTGCCTTACTAATTGTATCATCCAATCCTTTGTTGTTTCTATGTATGTTAGTAAGCCAATAGTTGTTGTCTTGTATGACAATTCCAGCTGAATAAGACCTCTTCCACCTTCTTTACGGGGTATGTATAGACGGTCTACATCAGCCTTTGGATGATGTATCTTATGCTTAGAAAGAAGCTTTCTTGTTTTAGCATCCATTCGCCTGATGTCGTTTAGAGTCCAGTTTAAGATGTTAAAGCTATATTGGACAATTGGGATTGCAAGGCTATTAATGGCCATAACTCTGTTCTGTGAATTTAATTCAGTTTTTAATATCATTCGTAGCCTTCTATAGTACTCTTTACGCACTATTTCTTTCATTTTTTTATGGTGAATGTTTTCGCTCTCATTTACACCTAGGTATTTATAAGCTTCTTCTGGTTTCAATTCTTTTATTGTTACAGCTGGGTCTGAGCTAATTGAGGATGTTTCTTGTATTGATCCACGTAAAACTGTAGCTTTAGCACATTTATTCAAATTAAATTTCATTCCAATGTCTTCGCTGAAGCATTTTACAGTTTGCAGAAGACCTTCCAGCTCATTATCATTCTTAGCATATAACTTTAAGTCATCCATGTAAAATAGATGGCTTATTTTCTTTTGGTCTATTTTATAACCACATTCTGTCTTATTAAGTTGACTGGTTAGTGCTATTAATGATATGCAGAATAGTAAGGGAGATAAAGAATCACCTTGAAATATACCTCTTTTGATGCTTATTTCATCAGACTTATAGGTTCCATTTATATGATTGAGGTAAAGGGTTGTTTTCCATATAGACATGCACTGTTTGATGAAATTGATGATGATGGGCGATATCTTGTATATATTTAAAGTCTTTAAAATCCAGGAATGTGGCACACTATCGAATGCCTTTCGATAATCTATCCAGGCAGTACTAAGATTTTTCTTTGTACTGTAGCAGTTTTCCAGGATCATTTTGTTAATTAGCAATTGGTCTTTACAACCATAACAGCCACGTTTGCACCCTTTTTGTTCAAGCGGTATCATGTCATTTCTTTCTAAGAATAAATATGTCTGTTTTGTTAAAACAGATGTTAATAGTTTATATGTTGTCGGAAGACATGTAATTGGTCTGTAGTTTTTCGGCTTGTTTGTGTCACCATTCTTGGGTAGCAGAAATGTAATTCCTTTGGTCATCCATGCAGGAATTTTAGTGGGATCGTCAACCATTTCTTGAAGTTCTTTGGCTAGTTTTTTATGTGCTGTATTTAAATAATATAGCCAAAAGTTAGGAATTTTGTCTATACCTGGGAATTTCCAATTGTGTGCTTTTTTTAGTGCAAATTTAACATCATCTTCTGTAATTCCAGACCATGTCTGTTCTGGTTTATTTTTCATTCGTTCTATCTCTTGCGCAATCCAATGTACTTCCTTGCTATGTTCTTTAGGGCAAGCCCATATCTTTTCCCAGAACTGTGTGACTTCTTCCATTCTGGGGGGGACTGTCACTTCAATTCTTTTTTTTACCTATTTCCCTGTAAAATCTCTTTGTATCAGTCTGAAAAATCTTGTTTTGTCTGTAAAATCTTGCTCTTTTCTCATAGCGTCTTATTCTTTGAGCCTTCAGTTGGATTTTTTGCTTTATTTTTTCTTTATTTGATAAGACTTCATTTTCATTCCTAATGTTATATTTTCTTTCGGCTCTTCTGCTTTTCCTAGTTCTTACATTTATTCCTCTACTCAGTTCATCCAGTACTGATAGTTCACTGCTAAGTTGTTCGATTTCTTTTTCTATTTTTCTTTTCCAAGGTGGATCTTCATGTATTATTATTATTATTATTATTATTATTATTAATATTAATATTAATATTTTTATTACTATTGCACATTATTATTATTATTATTATTATTATTATAAATTATTATTGCATGTTATGATTATCATTATTGCATATTGATATTATCATTATTATTGAATATTATTATTGCATATTGTCATTGTTATTATGGCATACTATTATTATTATTGCATATTATTACTATTACTGTTATTGCATATTGTTAGGCCAACAGACAAAGTAAACGGAAAGATTCAGGCAGACTTCTCATTTTGCTTCTACATTTTATTGGTCTAGTAGTATGCAATTATTATCATTAGTAATAATAATAATATTTATTTTTCGATATTTATATAATCTGTTTGATATATATATATATATATATATATATACACCCGTGTACTTAAAAACAGTTGTAAAATTATATTTCAGTTAATTTTTTTTAATGTTTATTTTTAAATAAATAAAGTCGTTCTGCACGCCAAATATCGTGTATCTATGGCCGAATGAAAATGTGAAACTTTTATTTTTGTCATATATATTTGATTACAAATCATTTTTAGAAAATAATTTATCTCATTTACGTCAATATGTGACAGAGTAAAAGTTCTAATTCGCCTAGAAACAATGTTTTTTGTGTTTCAATATTTTCGGTGAATTCTATTCAAATATAATATTATTTGCAAGACATGCGTAATTTGATTTTTGCGGTCTGCCCCCAAATCCTCAAATATCTTTTACTTTGCAGATATTTACGTTAAATCTTTACTTCTATTTCATATGGAACGCTTTAAACTAAACTGTACAGGATATATATCACAAGAGCCACCCAAGATAAATGATTCCAGACGAAATTTTAATAATGAATGAGATGTGTAAGATGGTTTGTCAGGAAAATGGAGAATATGAAGAAACAGGGTAAAGATTGAAGTAACAAATGAAACACCAACGCAGAAGTTTATTTTTTTAATCGTTTCACCGCAAGCAAGACGTTACTGCTACTGATGTGCAGAGGGCTATATAAAAGTAAAAGTTTAGGTAGGAAGAGAGTGAAGAGAAAGACGAACCAGTTACAGGGGGTGTCAGAGAAAGGGCAAGAGAAGGATGGGAACACAGGTTTGAAGACATTTGCAAAGGTAGAAAGAAAGGAAACGAACAAGATATACGGGGCGATATAGAAAGGACTGGAGTAAAGTGGATAAGAGATGGGAATTGATATTGCATTTAAATTCCTGGAGGTTGTAGCTGTCAGGAAAGCAAGTATATGGAAAAGAGTTCTACAGGCAGGAAGTGCGAGAAAAGAAGCTGATAGAGTAGAATTGTCGGCTGCATTTGATTGATCTAACTGTCAATGGGTAGGATCTTGTTACCAGTCTGGTTGCGCAAGTAAATTCCTGTGGTGGGGGCACCAGTGAATTAAGTTCGTCGTATCAGAAACCATAAAAATATTTGTAGAAAATACATCGCCAGTGAGAAAGTGGCTGGAGTCGGGATCTCTCACACGACAGATTCTCCTTTGGAACCTGTTGAGAACATTGAGATGAACAGCAGCAGCGCCTGACTTGGTAGTTCTTGGGAAAAAAGCTGTTTGTTTGGCACTTTCTTTTTACTACTGAAATATGGAAGAAATGATCCTGATTCAACACTGTGGAGGAGAAACGAATTGTCTTAGATATAAAAGCCTGAACTGGTAGAACAAAACAATGGACATATCGATTGAATACCGACATGCTTGAATTTTTGTTATTTTTATATTTTGTAGTTCAGTTCAATGTGATTTGAGGAACAAGACAAACGCACAAAATCAGTAATAGATAGACATATAGACATGGTTGTCTACGTACATACGTAGGATAAAAGGTATGTGCCTGGATGTGCACATGCGTACATGCTGCCGGCTATGCACTATGATTGCGCACTCTATCGTGTCCCCGTTACATTTAATTATTCATCAATTTAAGGCCGTTTTATAAATCATGGTCGAAACAAATGTATGGTGGCCTAGAGAAATCCTAATACGATTTTCTTGCTCGTTCATCTCTTCTTCGGTTCCCGCATACTGCAAAAATTTTGATTCACTAAACAAAGAATGTTTTCATTTTTGGCCGCTCTATCTAAAAAGTGAATTTATTTACTTACTGGGTGTTTGTATAATAAAATCGTTATATCGGATCAA
This sequence comes from Ascarosepion bandense, assembly GCA_037127315.1. Lineage (NCBI taxonomy): Eukaryota > Metazoa > Mollusca > Cephalopoda > Sepiida > Sepiidae > Ascarosepion > Ascarosepion bandense. The sequence continues at coordinate 2,692,738 of JBBBDQ010000562.1, forward strand.
AGAAAGCACTATATCTTAAGTTGTTTTATTTATCACTACCCTACTTCTCTTTTTATGCCGAAAGCCTATTCAAAGACAGTCACTAGCTGTAAATAATCATATTATGTCGTAAATCGTAAAGCGTTTCTTCTTTACTTGCCTTTTTTTCTGAATTCATCGTGTTTGGTTGGTTAAACTGATTGTGGTAAACGGTTAAAGTTTTGAGGAAAGCATCTGATAATGCGTTGAACGCAAAGCCTGATTAGAAAAATCTGTAAAAATCAGAAATTATTCGGAATTCATGGAACAAGGCACGGAACAGAAAGTAAGTAAATAAATGAATAATATACAAATGCCCTAAAGGAAAAGAGTGGTTTAAAATAATTTGGAATAAAATTGAATCAATGATCTCTGTTCGGGTTACGGTTCGGCATATTTAGGTTCTTTTTACATTGTTTTACAAAGCGAAACTTACAAATGCAAATGCACTGATTCTATCCGCTCTGTCTGGTTGCGTCCTATCCATGACCACAACAAATTTTCTCATGCCCATATTTAAATTGAATACTAATAATAATACACTTGAGACGTGTATTATTACGCACACATACATATAAAGAGCTACATGCATACACTTACATCTGAAGTAAACATCTATTGCTTTATTACACGTAACACCTATCTGTCCAATGGAATCAAATCTAAATCAATATTCCAGTATACTCATTGCTTTTTAAATTTTTGAAAAAAAAATAAAGTCCGTTTCTTGTAAACAGATCTCTGAAGATATTTAATAAATTGAAACATGTTAGATTAAGACATGTTTCCTATTTTGTTCTTCATTTATTCTATCATATATAAATTGAATACATGGTCCTGTTGTCATTTCGCGCTATCACGCGGTGTGACGTCAGAGAACCGCATTGCAAATTTGCGAACTGCGTTTGTTATTTTTGTTAACTATTGCCGTTGCCTAGCGGAGTTTTATGTCAACAGAAAATAAAATCATCGGTGATGGTGGATGTTATTGTATTACCATCTTAATACTGAAGATGGCTCATCTGAGCCGAAAGCTTAGAACCAAATTAATAAAAAATTATCCAAATGTTAGAGAATTTTTGTCTTTATTTTCAACTGAAATTAAAGCCATAATACGACGTTTAGAACGGCTCATGATTAAACATAATAGACATTCATCGTCTCTTATATTTAACAGTATATGTTTAGAAAATTGAAAGTTATGTATGTTAATATTTTATTAAGGTAACGAATTATTTATTTTATGTTATTTGTAAGGTGTTCTCGCGTTTAATGGAACCAAATTTAAATCACTGAAGGTTAAACTGGAATTTTTATGCCTTTTTGGTGATGGAAAGTTGTGTAAATATGGTTTACTAATCCTGTCTCTATTATTTTGAAGATTATCATCTGAGCTTTTTGTCTACCGCCATTTTGCTGCTCAAAATATGAATGTGAAGGATGATAAATGATAAGAGACTGGTTGCAGGTATTCGCAGAGGAAGATATAGAAAGTGTAATCAAGGGAAAAGATACAAACAGTCCGACTAAAAGAACAAAGCTATGTATGCCTAAAAATTGAAAGAACGAAACATGAAAAATAACCCCTGCCACAAAATGCTTAAATAATTAAAGAAATTAAAAGACACACTCAGGTTATAAGAGAGAAATAAAACTGGATTCACGGGATAAGCTCGCATTTCATCCACTGCTCTGTTTACGCCAATAATAAAAATGTATTTTTTTAATACTGAAAATAGCATTAAACCCCAGTTCCTGCAAGCTAAGGTATTTGAAAAAAAAAATATATATATATTGATTGATTGATTGTTTAATTACATAAATTCTGGCCATAATAAGATTAGACCAGTGCACATTTGTATTGAATAGTTTTTGATACAATTATATAGTAGAATCTTTGAATATTTTTAATTTGTAAACGAGTTATTACGCGACCTAGGTTTCTACCATAAGTGGTGTCTTCAGGCGTTTCGCAATAACAATATAAATAAATTATAAATATAAATAAGTTATCGAAAATTGCCTGAAGATACCACTCATGGTAGAAACCTAGGTTGTTTACAAATGGAATATATATATATATATATATATATATAGAGAGAGAGAGAGAGAGAGAGAGAGAGAGAGAGAGAGAGAAAGAGAGAGAGAGAGAGAAAAGAGGGAAAAGTCAACACTCAGGGGCGACAGACTGTTTCATGCTAAGCGCAATCTTCAAGCCACATGTGTTGAACTATTCCTATTTACATATGCTCTATTTCTGATATTGAGCACTTTATCTTATAAATATAACACACCTTAAAACTATATATATATATATATATATATATATATATATATATATTAATGCAGGTTTCATTGAATAATATAGACAAGTTTTGTCTATTAATTTTGTGTAGGATCCGTTCATACCGTCTGATATACTTGATGGTGATGTCGTTGAAAGACAACAAAAAATCACAGTAATTGTTGATTTTTTTATCAGGTCTAAGCTTTCGGCTCACATAAGCCATTATCAAAGAGTAAATATTAACACACAGTAAACATAGAACATTTAAGTTATTAACAATAAATAGAATTGAATTGAAAATATAAGTCCATCCCTACCGTGGCGGATGGCCGAAGACAGTGACAAAATAGTGGCGTTGTGGTCCCTGGTCTGATTACAGGCATTTGAGTACGTTATTGGAAATATCAAAATTGATTGTATTCAAACCAGGTTTAAATTGTTTAATGTAGATTGCTTCGAGGATTTTTAGTTTCTGTTTATTATTTTCTTGTTTAAGTATGTACGTGTTATCAACAAGCGTTTTTCTCAGAAGTGTGCATTGATAACCGTGTTGTTCTAAATGACGGAATATATTTGAATTTTCATTTAAGTGCAATATTTATATATATATATATATATATATATATATATATATATATATATATATATATCTTCAACCAGACTTTTAGAACAGACGAATAAAATGATAGACAACATGCCAGTAGGTCGCTAAACGACCCTAACAGGCTTTGAATTTAGAGTTGCCCTTCTGCATATTCGTTAACCAATGCTATTTTACTGTAGCACAAGTCTTCACCGCAATAATAAATTGGTATACCAGCCCCTCGGCGTGGTGCAATGATTAGTAGGATTGTCTTGCAAGAATCGTCAGTTCAATCCTCACTCGATGCTTAGAAAACTATTCTGGAGAATTTTGACATGGTGTAATAGTTACCAAGTCTATCTCACTAGCACAATTACGACTGGGTAATGAGTTCGATTTTCATTGGGTGCCTCACACTTTTGCCCTTGTGTCACATCTAAGCCATGCTTAGAAAATCACAACTTCCTGTTGTGTAACTCTTAGAAACGTTTGCTTCTTTGCGAAGACAACCCCCGTTAATCTCATCAGGTAGGAAATTCGCTGCCTTTCACTGTCTATTTTGCCTTTGATATGTCCTCTGCGTGTGAAATTCTTTGCTTTCTGACTTCTCAATTAGAATTCCCACCGTCGTCAAAAAGACAGAGGAGTCTGTGCGACGAAAGAAGGGTAAAGATGGAGAAGCCAAAGAAGATGTAGAATGTCAGAAGAGAAGAGTTTGATACAATAACAATAAATTTCTACTCTATATGATCTTACTCTTTTCTAGTTTTATTTGTTCAAGTTGTGTTTATCAGAGACGAGTTAGCGTAGCGTGTAATTCTTGGCGGAAATTGTCTCTACTTTCAATTTTGTCCTTCTGTTTCGAGCGGTCGAAAAGTCTATCCATAGATCTTAACGTGGTAGGAAATAATATTAAGATTGAAGCCTGAAGGTTAGAACTTGTGGAGCAAAGGATTGTAATTCATCTGAACACTTTTCATGGAAATGGCAGTAGGGTAGTGCGACGCTTGGGACATCTCTTCTCTGAGAAAGGAGTTGCAGAGTAGAAAATAATTCGTCGTATACAATGACGCGGAGTCACTTTCGGACTTTATCGAAAAGGGAAAAAGAGAACTGGGCAACTCCCACCCATATATGGCAGCAGTGCTATATTTTCGACTTGATCTGGCTCTTGTAAATGTAGAGGATAACAGAAAGAGTCAGCTGCTTACTGGAGCTTTACAGTGAATCGACCGTTTTCCAAAATGGTCAATTTGAATAAAATTAAATCGACTAAGAGTAAGCTTGGGTAGAATTAGTAATAAAATAGAGTGACTAATCCTAAAATAAAAATTATTAAAATCATTGATTCGAATTCTTAAAAAATGGAATTAAGAGTATCATTTTCTAATTGACCAGTTAGTCATGTCTCTGTCGAGACATGGTCGCATAAGTGTATATCATGTATGACTAATATTACTTGTAGCTTAAGCACGAAGATCCCACGGAAATTTACACCTCCATGGCGCGTGACAAATAAGTACATACCTTGTGCATAAGCTCCGCACATGTTTCAGTGGTGAAAAAGAAAAATACTTTTCAGATCAGTCATGATCGTTCCCGCGCATTACACAGATTTAATCAACTCTCGATCTACACGTTTCTCAGCGACCCGCATCAAACAGGGACATGTGATAAGTCTGATGATAACCTTTGTCGTTTTTTTTAATCTTAAGCAACGCCTTACTGGATAGAGTGATGCTATTGATTTCTGTTAAATGTTTCAATTATTTTAACTTTTTTGATTCGTATCCTTATGTTAATGTTTATTTGTTTCAGGCATTCAGATTTTTTCTACTTTTGTTTCGCTGAACTACTTTTTCAGATGTTTTATTATCCGATGTAAAATATTAGCATACAGAGTTATTTTTTTCATTTTTGCCAGTTTATATTTCTCAACACGCAGAACATGTTTTTTAGTTTCAATTCGATGTAAGTTAATGTTACGTCGGAATTATTTATTATTATTTTTGTTACGGTTTGGTTTTAGACTGCCTTGTTTTGTTTTACGGCATATAAACAACAATGGGTTATCATATATATATATATATATATATATATATATATATACATATATATATATATATATATAAACCACAATGTGTTATTTCATACTGACATCATTTTTACAATAGATTCGTATGAACAAAATATGTATTTTTAAAAGAAATCTGTTTGTAAATCTGACATCGATAAAAACGCTTTTAATAAAATATGTCAATATATATATATATATATATATATATATATATATATATATCAGCAATAAATCTGACTCCCGATAAAACACTTTTAATAAAATATGTCAATGAAAACTGATCTACAAACAGATTTCTTACAAAAAATATATACTTTGTTCATACGAATCTATTGTAAAAATGATGTCAGTATGAAATAACACATTGTGGTATATATATATATATATATATATATATATATATATATATATATATATATATATATATATATATATATATATATATTTGTGTATTAGGGCATCAAATTTTCTTTTAGACATGTTGGATTTAATAAATTGCAAACATTGTGCCTGATTGTTTTTAATAAAAACCACTCATACTCACGGATAATCTTTTGAGTATTATAATTGAAAGATGTCAGAAATGAGCTGTAACATTGACAGATGTTATTATCATTCATTTCTCAATGTATCCAAGTACTTTCAATCTCCTCTTCATAAGAGATCATTTTCATAATTCACACCCCTGAAGATGATCTCGGAAGGAGATTAAAGTACTTCGGTACATTGAGAAATGAATGATAATAACATCTCTCAGCGTTACAGCTTTCAAGTATAATACGAGAAAGATTATCCGTGAGTATGAACGTGTTTTATTTAAAATAAGCAAGTACCATGTTTGCAATAATCTGACATATATATATATATATATATATATATATATATATATATATATTGTTGGTCATATTTTTTTGCCTTAAAAATGTATACTTGCAATATTTTTTACCTTAAAAAAATGAATTGCAGGTAATATTTTCTTTGCCAAAAAAAATACTGCTGAAATCTTTACTATAAAATAGTATATTTTTTTTTATATTTTCTTAGTGTTTTGACCCCAATTTGGGTGTTAACTATTTGCCCATAGCTGGGACTCAGTAAATTTATCCATTATCAATTTTTTGGGACTTTTTTTCAGTAGAATATTATCTTTTACACCTTAAACTTTACGAATGACAAAAAAGATTTGCAAAAATTTCAATATTTAAACAATTTTAGGGCAGGGGCCAGTTTTTCATATAACCTTCTAATGGATTGAAAATGGAGGATTAGTTTACTTTAACGTTGTATGAGAAACTGACCTCCCACCACCACAAGTTTGTTTTAATATTGTAATTTTGCAAAAATCTTTTTAATAAACGGAAAGTTTAAGTAACAATCAATAGAACTGCGCTGAAAAAAAGTAAAAATAAAAAAATAAAAAACACGATATTAACATAAGCAAAGTGACCCCAACGAGAGTGGATTGAAAATGGAGAGTCGATTTACGTTAACGTTGTATGAGAAACTGACCCCACCAAAAATGTGCTTAAATATTATAATTTTTCAAAATTTGTTTGATAATCGGAAGGTTTAAGTAACAAGCGATAGGATTGCGCTGAAAAAAGTAAGAAAAAAAAAGAAAAACAACGAAATTAAACGAGGTGGTAGTCTGCTTCAGGTCCACCAAAGATCCATCTACCACATTTGCGAGACGGCGGAGTCACGTGGTTTTTAAGATTACATTATTTTTGTAAGAAAGAAAACAGATACGAAATTAACACTGAAAAATACATTCTTTATATTAAAATATTAGATAAGAAATGAAAAGTTTAATTCGACCAGTTCTAGTACGATCCCCAAAATTAAGCAAGATCGAGCCTCACAGGGTTGCCTCTTGGGAATACCATATGCTGTAAGCTTGGATGTGTGGATGGTGTAATAAATAATGGCTCGGAATTTGTGATCAGAGAGTCGTATTTCGATTCATGTTGGATTCATTATATTCATTTACTCCGAGAAAAGGGGTGTTTGTCGTTTCTTTTCTGTACAGCCTTTCCGTTCCATCCGTCAAGTAATGTGTTATTATATAATGGATATAACAATGGCCATGATGGGGGGGGGGAGTAAATAGGAGAATAAATCTTTCTACCAATGCTTTCTAGCGTTACAATAGTACTCAGGAATACAGTAGATAATGATTAATATAGCGTTTAAGTTTTTGAAGATTAAAATTGACCAAAAGGTATAGAGCCACAACGAAGAAGGCCGGAGCGTACAACGGCAGGAACGTCGTACAAATAGCAATAAAGATGAAGACAATAGTCCGAATAATATAAAATAACCGCAAAATGAAGGTCGTTCTGAATAGGCGCGCCTCTTCGTCCTACAGCACGAATGCTGGTGTCCCACAAGGCTCTATCCTGGGCCCGACGCTCTTCCTTATTTTCATCAACGACCTCCCAGATGAGATCAAGTCCCAAGTAGGCATCTACGCAGATGACACTACAATATACTCCCGCTCCAGTAAGAAACCTGTCGTGGCGGACAGACATAATCTCGCTGCTGACCTTGAGCGGGATCTACACTCTGTGGTGAACTGGGGCAAGAAGTGGCTTGTCAACTTCAATTCCTCTAAGACTAAGCTGTTGTCTGTCAACCATTACAGGCAACCTCTTCTGCCTCCCATAAGCATGGACCAGATGATTCTCTCGGAGAGTAATACACTACGCCTCCTCGGACTTACCCTGTCATCAGACCTCAAATGGAACCACTATATTGAATCCATAGCAAAATCTACTGCTAAGAAGATTGGGTCACTATGTCGATCCAGGATGTTTTTTCCACCTGAATCCATCCTGCATATATACAAGTCAACCATCCGTCCGTGAATGGAGTACTGCTGCCATTTATGGTCAGGTGTCCCTGCCGTTCTCCTCAGTGTTCTTGACAAGCTCCAAAGGAGAGTCTGTAATGTGATAGGTACTGATCTGGCGACTCAACTGCAACCACTTTCCCATCGTCGAAATGTGGCCTCCCTCTGTCTCTTCCATAAATACTTTCATGGCTTCTGCTCGGATGAGCTTAAGTCACTGATGCCTCCTCAACAGGTGCTTACCCGTGCAACCAGACTGGCAACTGGGTCCCACCCATTCACAGTCAGGTTAGCCAAATGCAGACGACAATTCTACTCCTGCAGCTTCCTCTCTCGCACTTCCCGCCTGTGGAACTCACTCCCGTATTCTTGCTTTCCTGACGGCTACGACCACCAGAAATTTAAATGCAAAGTTAATACTCACCTACTAACCACTGGACTCTAGCTCTCTCCCCTCCCCTGTATAATCTTCACTTTCTCTCCGCCCATGTATCTGTCATTGCACCTGCTTTCTCAGCTTTCTATTGTTCCTTTCTAACTAGCTTGTACTCCACACTCTTTTCTAATTAATCTCTCTACATTTATGTAACCCCCTGCACATCAGTGGCGTTTCTGCCTTGCTCGGGGTGAAATGATTAAAAAAGAAAATAAAAAAATAAAAAATGTTACTCTATGGAAGATTTATCTAATGATTTTATTCTTTAGTTCCAACAGCTCAGTCTCAAACACACCAGATTTCTCTGCTATATTTTATCCTAGGCTTAAAACCACACATTGAGAAAAGATTCAGTTACTACTCCATCAAATCTTCGTAGCGAGTAATATTTAATTTAATGTCTTTTCATGTTGTTTCAAAACAGTGTTTCGGCGACATGGTCAGACTGATTTAATAGTTGTGGTTCCCTTTTCTTTTATTAGGATATTTTCTTTATTCGTTAAGAAATGTCCTGCCTTCAGTAGAATATCATTTACGATTGACTTCTCCATGATTTAGAATTCAGAGTTTTATTTCTTATGCTTGCTGGTTGCCACCCAAAGCTAGAGCGTTCAGTTTAATTTACTCTTTTATCCATATGTGGGATCGAGGAGAACAGATAGATTTATCCCTGCCACAACAGCATTTGTATTCAAATGAACGCAACTGACTTGGTTGGAACTTGAACTTGGCTCACCAGTTTAACGTTATACGCAGTTTTCATGACAGAATCGGTTACGCTTATATCCGTTCAAAATGAATTGTTAATTGTCCTTTATTTTATCTCTTTGACTGGTTTCAAATATCAGTCTCTCCCGCTATTTAAACCATAACCGGGGAAAGAAAAGATATATGTATGTCTTTTTCCTGTTTAAATAAATAGCAGTTACATATATATATATATATATATATATATATATATATATATATATATATATACGATATGGATAGAAATATTATTTTAGCCGCTAGAAAACCGATCATTACATTTGACCATTGTACATGGACGAAAGGGCCCAATGATAGTTTTGATGTACCTATGAGAGCATATGATTTAGCCTAGGTTACTGACTTTGTAGGAATCTATATTTTAGATATATTGAGAAGGTTTTTGGACCACAAACAAATTGGATTATATCGTGAAGACGGTCTTATGTTTATCCCCAATAGCAACGGACCTTTAACAAACGGAATTCATAAATAGATAATTAGAGCCCTAAATTTTCTTGGTTTTAAAGTTGAACTTTCTTACAACCTTAAAATAGTTAACTGATTAGATATTATTCTTAACCTAAATGATGACTCCCACCAGCCTTATCTCAAGAAAATAGTTTCTCCAGTTACATTAATATCTCATCTAATCAACTAAAACCTATTTTAAGACAGATACCCAACATAATAAAGACTAGAATTAACAGTTTATCATACAATGTCAAAACTTTCAATGAAAATAAAAAAATATACAACAAGGCCCTTCAGGAGAGCGGATACAAAAATAAATTAATGTATGTAAAACCAACTATTAACTCTGAACCATTTAATACCAAAAATAGAATTAAATGTAGTAAAGGGAAGGTTATACGGTTTAACCTCCCATACTGTAGACTAACTTATATTAATATAGGAAAATATTTTCTCAAACTAATAAATAAACATTTCAATAGCAACAATTCTCTACATAAAATCTTTAATAAAAACACTTTAAAAATTAGCTATTCCTGTACTCCTAGTATGGACAAATATTATTAATTCAAACAATAATCAGATTCTAAAGAATTTGTATAATACCGACTTTAAATCAGGAATTATAAATGCTTTAATTGTAGAACCGTGAGTGTCTGTCCGGTGGAAGGCAAGTGTAAATCCATCCAGGTAATCTACGAAGCTCAAATCTCGCCAATCAACAACAGAAACAATTACCAAACATATATCGGTATATCCGCGGGTGATTTTAAGCAGCGTTACTATAATCATAGGCATACTTTTTCCAACCCCAATCTAAAATATCAAACAGCTCTTTCCAAAAGATTTTGGAAATAAAGGAAGAATGACAAAAGCCCATGGTTAATTGGAAACTGATAGGCTCATCCCGTATTCCCAGAAACCTTCACGATAGGTGCAATCTATGTTTAGGGGAAAAAATAAAAATATTAAAGGACCTAAATCAACACCTACTTTAAAATTTACTTAAGGAATTCATAAGCAAATGCTCGAAATTTGCAGATTTTGAATTTTAAAACTTAAAATTATGAAATTAATCTCTGATTTTAGTAAATCTATTTTTTAAGCTAGTTAATTTAGATCCCACTACTAAATACTAATCCCAGCCTTATAGATACCTTCCTTCTTCCTTTTCATATTTAGATATCTACTATTTAACATGTAAGAACCTGTAGACCAGCTGTTTAGCCATGACTTTTTTGCAACTTTATAATATTTGTTTTTTTTTTGTTGTTTTTTTTTTGCGCATCTTATTTCTACTTTTGTCTTTCCCTGACTCTATTACTCATATAACTTCCCTGTGCCTTGTTATGATTGTAACGGGTGGGTGCGTATATGTACATCTGTATGTACTTTGGTAAGGATTTGTGTGTACGTACATATATATATATATATACTAGCAGTATAGCGCGGCGTTGCTCGGGTGTAATGATCCTGGAGCTCAGATTCTTTGGATGTTGGCACGAAAGACTAAAAAACACTAGTTGTTTCCAGTTAAAGCGAAACCGTAGACTGAGAGAAAAATGAATGGATGTAAGTCAAATTTTTATTTCCTGGTATCGATATCGAATAAGTTTTTTTCGTCGTAATTTTGAAGGTTAAATTTGTCCTCTGAGTAAATGGTATCATGGCTGAGACTAAGAACTACAATTATACCTACTTAGAGCCAAACCCGAATCAAAAACTAAAATAAAAAGGCTGAAAATTATACAGACATACAGGTAGATAAATAGACACACACAAACATCTTGCCTTTGATATATATATATATATATATATATATATATATATATATATATATTTTAATTCAGATACTTCAATCCAAGGGAAAAAAGCAGGAAGGTAAATTCCAAAAAACCCGATCCTAATTAATATTAAAAATTTATTTTAATATTAAAAAATGATACAGGAAGAGAGCTCCATGTAATAAAATATTACAGAGCAAATATATATTAAAAAAGGATTAATTCAAAGATGTTGAATGGCCATTTCGATATGAAGATCCCCACGGGGGACGACACATCACCTCAGCAACAGAAAAAACCTTTCAGAAACTGGAGAAAAATTAGTCTACTTTTCCTTTTTAAATAGATTGCAAAGAAATTAAAAAATAAGTAATAAAATTTAATAAAAATAAAAATAAAGGGAAAGAAAAAGAAAACGAAAAAGAAAAAGAAAAAGATAGAATAAAATCAAATAAATAAGAAAAGAAAAAAATTGACATCGTCTGGGTTCTCAAAAAAAAGGGAGAATGTAACTAAAAATTAACAGAAAGCCGTGTTAAATCGACGTAAGTTTAAGCAACACGGAAAAAAGGTGGTAAGAGAGATAAAAGAAGGAAGGGAGGGAAAAAGAAAGAAACTAAAGAAAATTTTTTTTTAAATATTACAGACGCTGGACAAATTCAAAAACCTAATTTCCCCAAAACGTTGAAGTATTAGAAAAAGGCCTTTACTTAAAAAGGCATAATTATTAATAAAAGGGAATAAAAAGATATAGGATTTAAAATAAAATTATTTTTAAAAAAATTAGGTCATTTGAAATTAAACTAAATAAAGACAACACTAGGTAAAAAAAAAAAAAAAATTAATTACAATTATTATATACATACCTATAGAAGTACACACATACATACATATATATACACACACAATTCTACGAATAAGAATACATATATACATACACATACACACACATACATTCAATTTATTACACACTTATATACATATACATGCGCATACACACGTATATATATGTGTGTACACACCTATATACAAAAAATTCATATACACATAATATACATGTGTACACATACATGCACACATATACACACACACACACACGCACACACATATATATATATATATATTCCATATGCACTCACACACTCACACACATACATATTAATGAATATTATGAAAAGGAGCATTTAAATAGCTAAAAAAATTTTTTCAAAATTACATATAGCCCACATACATAAATACATATATACATATATATACATATATATACAAATATGCACATCCACACACAAACATACACATATACATAAAAAAAAAATTAAAATTAAAATTAAATTTTTTTTTTTAAATATTAAAAAAATTATAGAAAAATTTAGAATTTAAAAATTAAAAATTAGAAGTTAAATTTTAAAATCCGCCCTATGGCGGCACTTGTTTATAAATTCCCTCCTAAAGTTCAAAAGTAAGTCCTGATGAGGATACTTCAAAATCAGAATCTTCTCCAATAAACACAGACGACACCTATCACGAAAACATTTAGGAGTACAAGCTGAGCCTATTAATTTCCAGCTGATTATAGGGTCCTGCCCTTCCTCCTTCATTTCCCAGAACCTACGTGATAGTGCCGTCTGGAATCTCTGTTTAGGGTTCGAAAACGAGTACCTGTGATTATAAAGCCTTTGTTTGAAAGAGCCCGTGGACATGCCAATATAGGTCCGGTAATTGTCCTTGTTATTAGATGGAGAAATGCGGGCATATATTATCGATTTTCTGCACTATTGTAAGAACTGCAACCTTGAAATGTCTGAATATCGTTTCTTATGTCTTTGTCTATAAGAGTATCAAATTTGATTAAAATCGGACCATTCTTTCAATAAATCGATTTTTTCGATTATTGATTTTCGATATTTATCAGGTGTACCTCGACACAAGACATAGCTAAGAACACTCGCAGACGCTTATAGTACAACTGGGTAAATTTTCAAGAAAATCGGTTAAGCCATTTTGGAGTCTATAGGTAACGGACACACACAGACACACACAGAAAGTTCCATCTAAAATAAGTTTAGATTTATATATATATATATATATATATATATATATATATATATATATATATGCGTATATGTGTGTATGTATGAGGTGTGGATGTGTATATGTATTTGAGTTTATAATTGTGTATGTGTATGTGTGTATATGTATATGTGTATATCTGTGTATATATATATGTATATGTCTGTGTATATATATATATGGGGGGGGTATATGTGTGTATATATGTATATATGTATGTACGTGTGTGTATGTATATATAGAACTTTGCAACATATCATCTATTGAAAATCCAACTATAAATAAAGTGTATATCGGATCAACTAAGAACATTTTTATACAGCGCTGGTACATGCACTTAACCTCATTCAAAAACAGCTTATACTGAAACCAAACATCCCTTTCTACATACTTTTGGAAGCTAAAGGATTCAAAACAGAAACCCAAAGTAAAATGGAAAATCCTAGAAAAAACTAGAACTTGCAACTCACTTGACGACATCTGCCCTTTATGTTTAAACGAAAAGCTACACATTCTACAGTACCCCAACAGTAGCGAACTATTAAGCCGTAGATACGAATTAGAAGTATTATGCAAACATCGCAAATATTTCTCGCTAAAATTTAAATAAAAAAATAAAACACCCCACCCACAAGATCCCCCCAAAACTGCAAAGAATACACATAACCAACCCTATTAATAAATAGAACAAAAAAACGTAGAAACAAAAGTCAGCAAACCCCATACCACACCAGCAATAAGTCTTCTTCTTCTTCTATGTGTCCTGTCCCTTCAGGACGTAGACGATCATGGATCTCCACGTCTCTCTATCCCTTGTGGCTCTTAGTATGTTTGTTCCTGTTGCTCCTGGCAACCCCCGTTCCGTCATCCACCTGATCAGACCCTGCAAATATGTTATCCGCTGCCTTCCTCTGTCTCTCCTTACTTCTATCTGTCCAGTCAGTATCAGGTTCTCCAGGTTCTCCTTCCTCATTGCATGTACCAGGAACTTCAATTGTCTCTTCCTGATGCTCAGCATCAATTTCCTTTTTGTTGCCATTCTTTCTAACACTTCGTCGTTGCTTGTATGCTCAGTCCACGATATCCGTAGCATCCTTCTGTAGAACCACATTACGGCCGCTTCCAGTTTTGTCCTCATTTTCGATGATATTGTCCAGCATTCACAGCCGTATTGAAGAACTGACATCACGTAGCAGTCTAGCACTCTTTTCTTCGTTTCTATTGAGATTTTCCTGTGTGTTAGTATTTTGCTCATCTTCTGGAACGCGTCCTTTGCCATGCCAATTCGCCTTCGGATCTCCGTGTCGCACCTTCCATCTCCTGTTAGAACACTTCCTAGGTACTTAAATTCTTGGACTTGTTTGATTCTGTTATCCCCTACCTGTATTTGGCATTTTGGGTTGTATCTTTTGCTGATGACCATGCACTCAGTTTTCTTAAAGTTTATTTGTAGTCCTTTCTTGTCACTCTCCACTGCTACTTTCTGTATGAGATCTTGCAGTTTACTTTCCGTGTCCGCAATCAGTACTGTATCGTCCGCATATCTTATGTTGTTCAGGTTGTGGCCTCCAATAACAAATCCTGGTGTGTCATCTAGGGTCCTCAAAATATTCTCGATGTATAGGTTGAACAAATCCTTGTCTTACGCTCTTTTTCTATCTTTGTGTATCTACTGAGGTCGTTACCTGTCCGTATGCAGGCCGTTTGCTGCCAGTAGAGATTCTTGATTATTCTTATGTCTTTGCCGAAAATGTCGAGGTTGCCTAGCATTTCCATCAATTCTTTTTGTCGTATTTTGTCGAATGCCTTCGCGTTATCAATGAAGCATAGGTACAAGGCAATAAGTCTAGGTACCTGAAAATAAATGAAAATATTGACATTGCAAAAAAACAAAACAAAAAAACACATACCCCAATACAAAATAACCAACATTAAACGAAGAAGCAACCAGTCCAAAAACAAAACAACGCATACCAACCCCTAAACCAAATAACAACACCCACGGCGCCACCAAGCTACAGCCAGACAAGATAAATAGAAAAACCTATCCTGAACTTAGCCACTCCCCAAACGTAACCCTAAGACGTTAATAAGGTCAACAGAATCCAAATTACAACCCAACCGCACCTTCCCCTAAAAAAAAAAACAAATCCACCACAAATAAACGGTCTTTTCAACCAGATACTTTTCATACCAACTTGATCACCCGAAGAAGAAGCGGCCAAACACATGGTCAGCTTCGAAACGCGAAAATGTTTGTGTAGTGATACTATGAATTTATAAACCATTGTAACAACTATTACACAATATATATATATATATATATATATATATATATATATATATATATATAAAATAAATACAAAATAACATATATATAAAATAAAACAAAAATTTTGCTTCTTCAGCAACGGCGAAACCAAAAGTTTATAAACTCAAATTCAAATTCAAATGTGTTACAAGATGTATAAAATTAGTTAATTACTTAGGGTTTGGTCATAATTAAATAAGACCAGTACACACTTGTATTAAAAAGTGTTCAATACAATAATATTGTTGAACTTTTGAATATTTTTAATTTGTGAATGAGTTATTACGCAACTCAGGTTTCTACCATCTGGTATCTTCAGGTGATTTACAATAAATGAACGCTCACGAAAAGTTACTCGAGCATTTTTAAAAAAACGGTAAAATCAGTTATTGTAGATCCCCTGAAGGCAACAGATGGTAGAAACCTGGGTTAGGTAATAACTCGTTTACAAATTATATATATATATATATATATATATATATATATATATATAAATATATATAAGAAAAATTAAGGCAAACACGTTATCTCATGGTGAATCGGAATTAAGGACTATTTCAGGCGAACCATCATCAGCTTCCGTCTTTATTTAACAAAGGATTTTACACAAAATTTTGTGTAAAATCCTTAGTTAAAGCTGATGATGGTTCGCCTGAAATAGTCCTATATTTCCGATTCACCATGAGATAACGTGTCTGCCTTAATATTTCTTATATTTGCTCTATATGTATTTATATGCATATATGCTTAGAGCTCTCTTAGAGAGTTATCCTACCACTGTATGTACAAGATCCTCCTTTGGATTTTTCTATACCCACACTGCATGCATATATATATATATATATATATATACATATATATATATATATATATATATATATATATCACACAATAAATCATACTTACAAAAAGCGACAAATGTTTTTAGATAGTTTGGATTTGCATGATATGTATTAGGACAACAATTGTATGTTTTTAATTCAAACTCAGCCAACCATGTCTGAACCCTCGACAAAATAATTTTCGTAATTTTTATTATTATTATGTCATTTTTCATCATATTTAGATTTCTGCATTGGTCTGACTACCAACCAAGTCTGCGGGGAGACCTAAGGCAGGTAGTGGCGTGTTGTTATGACTCCATTTCATGTTTTTCTATCCTCCCTATCATCCCCAGCATTACATAGATAACGTTTTCCTTAGTGTGTGGGCTGTACTTAATAATACAATGTTTTGTATATCTCTTAAGCTGGGGTTTCCAGGGATTCTTTCAATGTGTTGTTTTGTTCCATTTTTTATCATTCCAAGTGCACCTACTATCACTGGCACAACTCTTGTTTTCAATTTCCACATTTTTTCTATTTCAATTTCCAGGTCTTTATATTTTGACAGTTTTTCAAATTCCTTGATTGCTATGTTACAATCCGCTGGACAAGCCATATCAATTAATAGACAAGTTTTCTCCTTCTGGTTTTTAACAATAATGTCTGGCCTGTTTGCTTCAATTCTTCTGTCTGTGTAGATGGTGTAATCCCATAGAATGGTTACATCTTCTATTTCTGTAACCGGTGCTGGATGATGTTCATACCAGTGTTTGTTTACAGCTTTTCCATAATGTTTGCACATTGCCCAATGTAAATATTGCCCAACTCTATCGTGGCGATTTTTATATTCGTTTGGGGCAAGCACAGAACAGCCTGAGATTAGGTGGTCTATTGTTTCTTGGTGTTTATCACAAAACCTGCATTTTGGATCCATATTATTATGCATAATATTTGCCTGAAATTTTCTCGTGAAAAGACTTTGGTCTTGTGCTGCAAGTATAAATCCTTCAGTTTCAGACTTTAATCCAGATGCACGTAACCATCGATGAGTATTAACTTTGTCAACATTGGATTTATTGGCACGTACTGGATATTGGCCATGCAGAGGTTTGTCTTGCCAGCGCTGTTTCATCTTTTCAAGAGCTTTATCTTTGGCTTTCATTTTCATATTTTTTGCCGCAATAGTTGGTTCTTGGCTACTGTTTTGCTTTTCTACAGAATCTACTAACTGTAATTCTTGTTTGTATTTACTGCCTTCTTTTATTATTGAATATTTTTTCTTTCTTTCTTCATGTTGCCTTAATAATTGTATCATCCAATCCTTTGTTGTTTCTATGTATGTTAGTAAGCCAATAGTTGTTGTCTTGTATGACAATTCCAGCTGAATAAGACCCCTTCCACCTTCTTTACGGGGTATGTATAGACGGTCTACATCAGCCTTTGGGTGATGCATCCTATGCTTAGAAAGAAGCTTTCTTGTTTTAGCATCCATTCGCCTGATGTCGTTTAGAGTCCAGTTTAAGATGTTGAAGCTATATTGGACAACTGGGATTGCAAGGCTATTAATGGCCATAACTCTATTCTGTGAATTTAATTCAGTTTTTAATATCATTCGCAGCCTTCTATAGTACTCTTTACGCACTATTTCTTTCATTTTTTTATGGTGAATGTTTTCGCTCTCATTTACACCTAGGTATTTATAAGCTTCTTCTGGTTTCAATTCTTTTATTGTTACAGCAGGGTCTAGGCTAATTGAGGATGTTTCTTGTATTGATCCACGTAAAACTGTAGCTTTAGCACATTTATTCAAATTTATTATTATTATTATTATTATTATTATTATTATTATTATTATTAATATTTTTACTGTTATTATTGTTTTTAAACGTTTTTATACATATTCTATATTTATCATTATTATTATTATTATTATTAATATTATTTAAGATCATTTTTAAGATTGTTTTTTAATATTTTATTTATCATTTTCTTATATATTTTTATTCATTTTTTAATTATTATAACTATATTTATAATATAATACTACTAGTAGTTATATTTTAATTTGTATTAAAAAGTATGATTTACCGTTTCTTTTTATACCGTAGATACATTCCATTATCTTTAAAACTACATTTAATGTTAAATTTCCATGTCATGTTTTTCTAAGAAAGCAGATGAATTGCAATAGACGCTGGTGTCGAACTAAGACGTTAACTTTAACTTCCTTTCTCTTTATACTATTCATTCTGTTTTCCTTTTCTTTTCTTTTTCTTTCTCTTCTTTCCGTTTATTAATTTTCTATATTTTTATTTTTATTTCTCTCTTTGGTGTTTTTTTGAATGAGCGAGGAAATGTTTTTTGTAGATTACCGTTACAAATATCTATTCTCGTTATGGGCACGTGAGTGTCTGTATGTGATTCTTTTCTGGATGATTTCGAATATTAACTCTTTTAGGCTCCTCAAAATTTCCAGTCGCCTGATCAGAGACCTTGCTGCCGGATGTAGTTTATCGTCATACTCAGGACAGATTGCAGATAGAAGAAAAAAACACTGGGATGTCCATTAAAACATGTGTCCCCGCTAAACCTAAATCAGGTTGCGTCATACGCATGATCTGTTTGTGAAAGCAACTTTAATTACGAATGTACTACCATGATTATTAATCATACGCGTCAATTAAGAATACATTTAGTGTCTACTAACTACAGTATTCATAACAAAAGACAGTGGACTGTCAAGAATAAATCACCACAGCTAAACGACAAAGCTGATATCAATGGAAGAAAAGTAATAATCTTCTTCTTTAGGTTCCATGTCCTCTCAGAACGTAAACGATCATGGCTCTCCACAAAGCTTCTTTTCTTTTTCTTCTTTTTTCTTCTTTTTCTTCTCCCTTTTCTTCTTCTTCTTCATCCTTCTCCTCCTTTTCTTCTTCTTCGTCGTCGTACTAGTCTCTTCAGAATGTTGGAGATCATAGCCCAACACAATTCTCTGCCTTTCGTAGCTTATAATAAATTGTATCTTTCTGCTATCTATCCAAAACCCGTTTTTGGTATTCATTGTCCAATGCTCTCGTGGTATATCATGCACTGCTTTCCTCGAACCCTATTGCCTTTAATCTGTCCCGTGAGTAACAGATTTTCCGAGCCCTCATTTCTCATTATATGCCACAGAAATTAAAACTATCTCTTCCCAAACACAACCAGATAAATAGTGATAAGTCATTTCAAATAACAGTAAGAAAATGGGGGTAAAATGTAGAACTTTAAATAAAGAATGATAAATAAAAAACGGAAATTATTTATAACTGAACCTAATTAATAATTAAATCCATTTTCGTTTATGAAGCGTAGATAGATTTCATAATTTGCCAACGAGAAACGATAGGTGTCGTCTGTGTTTATTGGAGAAGATTCTGATTTTGAAGTATCCTCATCAGGACTTACTTCTGAACTTTAGGAGAGAATTTATAAACAAGTGCCGCCATAGGGCGGATTTTAACTTCTAATTTTCTATAATTTTTTAATATTTTAAAAGAAATTTTTAATTTTAATTTATTTTTTTTAATGTATATGTGTATGTGTGTGGATGTGCATATTTGTATATATATGTATGTATATGTATATATGTATTTAAGTATGTGGGCTATATGTCATTTTGAAAAAATTATTTAGCTATTTAAATGCTCCTTTTCATAATATTCATTAATATGTATGTGTGTGAGTGCATATGGAATATGTATATATATATATATGTGTGTGTGTGTGTGTGTATGTGTGCATGTATGTGTACACATGTATATTATGTGTATATGAATTTTTTGTATATAGGTGTGTACACACATATATATGTGTGTATGCGCATGTATATGTATATAAGTGTGTAATAAATTGAATGTATGTGTGTGTATGTGTATGTATATATGTATTCTTATTCGTAGAATTGTGTGTGTATATATATGTATGTATGTGTGTACTTCTATAGGTATGTATATAATAATTGTAATTAATTTTTTTTTTTTTTTTACCTAGTGTTGTCTTTATTTAGTTTAATTTCAAATGACCTAATTTTTTTTAAAATAATTTTAATTTTATTTTAAATCCTATATCTTTTTATTCCCTTTTATTAATAATTATGCCTTTTTAAGTAAAGGCCTTTTTCTAATACTTCAACGTTTTGGGGAAATTAGGTTTTTGAATTTGTCCAGCGTCTGTAATATTTAAAAAAAATTTTTTTCTTTAGTTTCTTTCTTTTTCCCTCCCTTCCTTCTTTTATCTCTCTTACCACCTTTTTTCCGTGTTGCTTAAACTTACGTCGATTTAACACGGCTGTCTGTTAATTTTTAGTTACATTCTCCCTTTTTTTTGCGAACCCAGACGATGTCAATTTTTTTTCCTTTTTTTTCCTTTTCTTATTTATTTTATTTTATTCTATCTTTTTCTTTTTCTTTTTCGTTTTCTTTTTCTTTTTCTTTTTCTTTCCCTTTATTTTTATTTTTATTTTATTTTATTTTATTATTTATTTTTTAATTTCTTTGCAATCTATTTAAAAAGGAAAAGTAGACTAATTTTTCTCCAGTTTCTGAAAGGTTTTTTCTGTTGCTGAGGTGATGTGTCGTCCCCCGTGAGGATCTTCATATCGAAATGGCCATTCAACATCTTTGAATTAATCCTTTTTTAATATATATTTGCTCTGTAATATTTTATTACATGGAGCTCTCTTCCTGTATCATTTTTTAATATTAAAATAAATTTTTAATATTAATTAGGATCGGGTTTTTTGGAATTTACCTTCCTGCTTTTTTCCCTTGGATTGAAGTATCTGAATATATATATATATATATATATATATATATATATATATTGTGTGTGTGTGTGTGTCTGTGTATGTGTGTGTGTATGTATGTGTGTGTGTTCGTATGTGTGTGTGATTGAAAAGTAACTCTCCAAGAATCCTGACTAAATGCCCTGTGCCATTTTTTTCGGATTTGGTTAAAAGAGTACGTCTAGTATCTAAAACTAGAACTTTGGAAGAAATTAAAAGGCGAATACATGACTTTATGTCGTCTATAACATAAAAGTTCTTGATGGGATCATTTTTCTTTCAATCATTTCACCGCAAGAAAAGCTGGACCGCCACTAGTGCGCAGAGGGTTATAGTGAAAAAAAAAGACTGAGTCTAGTGGGTATTGAAGAAAAGATAAAAGATGAATGAGTTTCAAGGGGATAGATGACTATTGAAGCTATCAGATAATCAACGAAACGGAAGAGAGTTCCACAGGTAAAAAGTGCAAGAATTTGATGTGTTGCTCATGCTAAAGGCTTTCATCTCAGATCCATTTCTTGTAAAAATTATAGTTAATAAATAAATTATGATAATTTAAAAATGGAGAGTTACTTTTCAATTCCTCTGTATATTCTGTACTGCACTAATAATTTACTAGTTATAACTGTCACATTTTGAAGATTGATGACGTTTTTGAAATGTTAATGTGCGTGTTCTATATTTGTAGATGTTCTGGTAACCTATTCAATGTATCAGCCATTTTGTGATATCGTAACAATACACCGCTTGTGCCTTGGTTTGAGACGGTGAAGCCTGCTGCGAGAAAGGCTATTCTGGTGAATAACTCCAGTGCAAACAGATGCCGTACGACGTAGATGCAAACGTTATCCTTTTGTTCAATTAGAGTTATTTTAGATTGTGGGCAACCAGGAGGCTGGTTGGTCAGTTCAGAAAACTGTTAGGCTCGCTGAACGTGCCTCGACGATGGCGTCTCCATGTGTGCAACAATGAATATTCCTAAACCTGTAAACCAATGCTGCACGCTTGCCATGATCCAATCATTTTCTACAGTATTCAGAAACGAATGTATGTTCTGTATAGATGAAACGTACACCCGGGCAGCCACATATTTCTGCTTATATCCGTCCATAACACACAGGTTAAAACAGGCAGCTTATATTAGAATACCGAATGAGTTCGCTTGATGGACGTAAGAGGAGGAGGTATCAAGACGATATGCAGTATAGATAACAGATTACTCTAGACTTGAAGAGGTTAAGAATTTAGTGATTGTGAAGTATCCTCTTCTTTTACAAAGCAACGGATCTTAGAAAGAAGCTCTACGAATTAAGCTTATTTCGTACTAATGCAATATGAAAGGATTTCATCCTGAGTACGTCACATGGTTTGCCTTAGCTGTAAAGATCTGAGTTGGTGCAGCTAATGCTGAGAACCCTATATGTTATGCCAGATTTGTCATCGGGGGCTGCAATTTGAACAACGTAAGGTACGAAGTGATACTGATTGCAGAAACGGAAAGAAAACTACAAAACCTCCTACAGAAGGTTGCTGAAGAGGGTGACAAGAAAGGACTACAAATAAACTGCAAGAATACTGAATGCATGGTCATCAGCAAAAAGAGCAGCTCAAAATGCCAAATACAGGTGGGGGATACTAATATCAAGCAGGTATAAAATCTAAATACCAGGGAAGTGTTCTAACGGAAGACAAAAAGTGCGACATAGAGATGTGAAGGCGATTTGGCATGGCGAAAGATGCATTCTAGAAGCTGAGTAAAGTATTAAGAGACGGGAAAACTTCGCTAGAAACAATGAAAAGAGTACTGGATTTCTATGTCATGTCAGTTCAATATGGCAGTTAATGCTGGACAATATCATCAAAGATGAAGGAAAAACTTTAAACAATCAAAATGGGGTTCTACAGAATGATGCTGAGGGGTCGAGCATGTGTGAAATAATGAGGTTTTGGAAAGGATGAAAACGAAAAGAAATTTATACTGTGCATCAGGAAGAGACAGCTAAAGTTCCTGGGACATGCAATGAGGAAGAAAGGCTTGGAGTAATTGATACTAACAGATCAGATAGAGGGAAGGAGAGACAGGGGAAATCAGCGTGTAACATACTTGATTGGCCTGAGCAGGTGGATGGCATAACGGTGGTGGCATGAAGAAACAGGAGAGAGTGTGCTAAGAGCCACCACAGATAAGGAGACGTGGAAGGCCATGATCGCCTACGTCCTGAAAGAACAAGGCTCATAGAAGAAGAAGAAGAAGAAGAAGAAGAAGAAGAAGAAGAAGAAGAAGAAGAAGATTATACTGCGTTAGAACATTTTTCATTAAGTGGTGATAAATTAGTGAGACGCCTGTGATGTTGCGTTTGTGGGGAAGGAGTTAAAGGGTGGAAGAATACGCAATCACCTAAACGACCATTGATAGTTATCATGAATAAAACTAATGGATGTTACCATAGGAGATAATAATCCATTTTGGGGAGTATTTATCATTATTTTGTGGCCTCATTTTGTGCTTTTGATCGGAGACCTTCTTGCTGACCTGTAAGAACTTTTGACGTTGTTAGTCCTCAGTCCTCGTTACGCAATCAATTTAGCGTAATTGTTTTCGATAAAATGTTTTAGTCCCTATTATAATCAATGTTAGCTGCTTGAACAGAAAAAAACAGATGTCGCATTTGGCTTTTGCTTAATTTTTAAAATTTGAAAATGTTTTTGGTACATTTTCATTAACGGAAATACAGCTGCGTTTGTCATTCATGCAAAACCAATAAAACGGTTTCTCTATTGTTCCTTGGCATTTGTCACAGAACCTGAATTTTGGGTTCAAATTATGATGTATGATATTATTATTATTATTATTATTATTATTATTATTATTGATGTTGTTGTTGTTGTTGTTGTTTTGTTTTGTTTTTGTTTTGTTTTTGTTTTTGTTTTTTTGTTTTTTTGTTAGAGCATACTGCAACTCAATAGCTATAAAGTTTCGGTGTTAAAACACCACCATCAGGTAAATAAATGTGGTTAATGTAATTTGTAATATATATAGATGAGGAGATTCAAAATATAGAATAATTAAATAAAAAAATAAATAAAACATAAGAATAAAGATGTCAGCTAATGAGATTAATTAAGTGGGGTGGGACGTTAAAACATTTTAAAGAATAGTGTGTGCACGACTCATAGACAATAGTGTTTCAATGTTTTGCCACTGAAGAAATAGTGTGAGTACGACTCATAAACAATAGTGTTTCAATGTTTTGCCTCTGAAAGAATACTGTGTGTATGACTCAAAGACAATAGAGTTTAAAAGTTTTGCCGCTAAAAAAAATAGTGTATGTACGACTCATAGACAATAGTGTTTCAATGTTTTGCCACTTAAAAATATTAAATCGGAAAAAGAAAAAGATAAAAAATATATAAAAAGAAAAGAGAGAAGAGACAAAATAGAAGAGGAAAAAAAAAGAAAGATAGCAAAACATTCAAATGTTCGGAAAGATAAATCAACTAACATAAAGCAAATATAATGAAATAAAATTAAAATCAACATAAAAAGGTAAGAATAATGGTAAAAAAATCAAAATCAAAACCAAAGATTAAAATATGAATAAAGATAAACTCTTAAGAGGATTTGATGATAAGTACAAATAAAAGAATAATAGAAATTAAATTGCCAGTTAAATAAGTTGTTTATTTTAAGTTATAAAACGAGCAAATAGTTAAAATATTGATATATGTTTGAGATAATTGAATATGTATTTAACGGTATGGAAGATTCTTTTGTTTCAATAAATTAGTGATTTCATTATCTTGGTTCAATAAATCAATTTTGAGAAATTCTATTATGCAGATTTTTTTTTTTTTTTGTAAGTAAAGTAAACATATTTCATGTCACGATGTACATGTTCTAGCTATTAATATTTTCAATTTAACTGTAGGAGTTTTATTTGCATCTTTCACTTGCCAGTAGTATTTAGAGAGAGAAGTAGAACTACCGTATGCGTTTGTCTACATTTTTGAGATTTGGTAGTATTTACAGTATTTACATTATTTGGACTATTGTCCTCATCTCTGTTGCCATTTGTGCGAGGTTTCGGACGTTGTACGCTCCGGCCTTCTTCAGGTGTTGGAATTTCGAACCGAACCCTTTATTACAATCACTGTAATATACCATTCTCATTCCTTGTGTAAAGTCTCAATTGAGAGTCATGAGTTATCTCCCACTAACCCTGCAAAGTTACTTGTTCACCACTGCTGTAGCCTGGTATTGAGTCAAGTCAGAAACTAACTAAGGTCTATATCTACTGGGCCATGTGTCCTTAAGGACATGAACAACTGAATTTTTGGGACGTATAAACCTAATATCCAGTAACCATTTTTTTTTAGCAGAGTTCATATTGCGATTATTTTTTATTAATGGTTTACTCTAGTATTTTTGATGTTAATGGTTTTCTCTAGTATTTTTTACCAGAGTTCATATTGCAATTTTTGATACTACTGATTTTCTCTGGTAGTCCGTATTACTGGTTCCCATATTGTGTTCATCTCTATGATTTGTCAGCTTAGGAGATTTTTGAAGCCTAGCATATGTGCTGATTCCTTAAGTTTAAGTAGTTTCCAGTAGCGTTCTCTATCTATTATTTCAACTTCATCCCATAGGGGGGCGATGATCCCGTTTTTCCTCCAGATGTGGACAGCTACGCCTGATTTTTTATCTCCCCTTGTGTTTCGGCCTTGCGATATTCTTGTAGCCTTACCTTAAGGGGGCGGCTTCCCTCTCCTCCTGCCTAAACTTTTACTTTCTTATATAGCCCCCTGCGCATCAGTGGTGGTACCTTTTTGCTTTGGGTGAAATGATTAAATATATATGACTATTTACGCTCTCACACCCCGGTTGAGCACTATGGAGGTATGGTAGACATAAAAAACAGTGGCTACTCACGCATCTACGCATCGTTCATTCAGTAATGAATTTGAATACTCTCGGCTACTGGCGTGTGTATACATTGTATATAACACGCTAAAACCCGCCTTCCTCTAACGAACGCCCATAGCTCAGAGGTAGACTGATGTCAATTCGGTCGGATTTCAAAACTGGCGAGGAGCAATCGAATATCAAACCGTTCTGATGCGCTGTGATAGAGCGAAACAGAAATCTGCGGGTGACTATATAGTAGTAGTAAACGTTATTTTTTGAAGGGAGATGGAAAATTTGGTTTCTTATATTCGTAAATTTTCCTATGAGAGGTAAAGAGAGTAGAGAAAATGAGAAACTAGAATAAAGTATTGTAAAGGAGACATTAAGAGAATAAAGAGCAAAAAGAGGAAAATGGGAGAGAAAGAGAGAAGTAAAGAGAAGTGGTAAAATGTTCAGAAAAAGGCACCGGTTTAACAGCAGAGGATAAAGTATGGTCACATACAGCTTTGGGTTTAACAAAGAGGAAGAAATAAGAAAGTGGGGAAGGAGGTAAGAGAGGATGGGCGGCGAAGAAGGGAGAGAGGTGTGAGAGACAACATAACCGGCCAGGTGGTGGGTTTTTCTTAATACTCTTACCTGGAATTGGTAGTGGATAAAAATATCTATATTAGTGAAGTATAAGGCAACATATTTTTAGGCGTTTTTTGAAAAAATGGTGAAATCTTGTACATAGGCGTGGAATTTATTAATTTTTTAAAATTTAAACTTAATTTAAAATCAAAGGAATTTTTTTACATATAAAATAGAATTTCAACTTAAATTTTTGGAAAAAACTTAATTAGATCACAATTTCTAATATGAAATAAAAATAAAATTAGAGATGAAAAGGTAAGTAGTGAGATCAAACAGTTAACAGTGAATATCGTGATACTAAGATTAATACTATGAAAGGTTTATCGTTTCTAGACATCCGAACTTTAGATTTTGTAATTTTAGCGTGATTGTGAGGTTAGTCATTTAATACGTTTACAATTTACTGTGGTTTCATGCCTCTGATTTAGTAATATGTCACTCCTCATGTATCTAATGATTTTCAATTTTTTCTTGTAGACAAAGAAAACATGATTCCTTTACCGATCAAGATGTCCTAGTCAGTTTGAGAATTTTCCATTTAACTTTATGTGTTTTATTTTCATTTTTTAACTTGCAAAAATATTTAGAAAGTGATGTCATATTTTGTTTGTCCTTGTTATTGAAGGATGAGAGGTGTATGTAAAAGCGCTTTTTAAAACAATCATTGTGTTTCCGATATAAATTTTAGCATCCTTACGATTACAAACACACGCACGCACGCACGCACGCACGCACACACACACACACACACACACACATATATATATATATATATATATATATATATATATATTTGTAGTAGATAATTTATAATATATATATATATTAATTATTATCTTAGAACATGTACAGACTACTGCAAGATTGTACATTTTGTTTCGACATTAAAAGAACAATAACTCAATTTTGTTTCGACATTGAAAGAACAATGACTCATTGAAACATTTTGTTTCGACATTGTAAGAACATGGTAGTTAATAATGATGACCCCATAACTAAAGTAATAATAATAAATGTTCATTGGTCTATTTTTATATTGAGCACTGTTTAAATTAATGTTTTGACATATGTATATACATATATATATCTATGATAAATTATTGTTTTCGGATGTGCTATATTTATGGCTCAAAGTGCTCAATATCATGGATAGAGAGCATGTAAAATTAAAGTAGACATTGACATTAACACACAGAGGTGATAGTCTATGCCATGTCAAAGCAATCAGCAGGCCATGTCGACTGTGTTCAAGCATTAAGCACACTGTCGCCCTTTAACTTTAGTGTCTACTTATAAAAAGAATAAATTCCATCTTTCGATATAACCCTTAGTTGAACGCAGAAATCGCTACGTACATGAAAATGAAGCGAACGACAGGGAATTTATTTTTAGCAGTAATTTTATCTGTGTTATTTTAGATCGAACAGAGTTTTATTATTACCAGAACTTACGAAGTCACTGTGTGTGTGTGTGTGTGTGTGTGTGTGTGTGTGTGTGTGTGTGTGTGTGTGTGTGTGTGTGTGTGTGTGTGTTTGCCTATGCATGCCTTTATCAATTGGAAACGGGCGATTCATTTAATGAATCTTTATTCGTCATTCAAGCATAAATAATCGACAAAAGCAATGCAACAAAAAAGGCAACAAAAAACAAAAAAAGACTTGGTATTTCGACCGAATTGCTGAACGTTACGGTCTAAAGAAAAAAAGAAAAGAAACTTAATACATGCCATTAACACCCTCGCAAATTTTCGGGCGAAAATGCTGGTAAAAATAAATCATGTATTTATTCTTTTTTCTTTCATATCCTGAAAGCAGGATGGTTGGCTGAATTATTACATTGGCTTCTGTGTACGGCGAGATGGCTTCTGTTTTTATATATATATTCCTTCGAAAAGCTGAATAAAGTAGAACGATTTTTTATTGCCATTTCTATTTCGCTTGGTTATAGATACAGATAAATGCAGGTTTCAGCAGGTTCCTTGCTAAGAATGATGGCTACCAGTGGGTTGTACTTCTCTTATACGCTGTGTCCCTTCAGGTCAAAAATGTCAATTCGTTCTTATTCTCCTTAAAACTTTTTCGTTGCTCACACGTTCCATTCATGGTATTTTCAGTACAATTTCTGTCGAACCATATCTCCTTGCCTTAAGACATCTCTTCACTTGTAAAGAAACTGTCCATGATGCATTGCGATATAGAAAGATTAGTATTATATTCGAACGGAAGTTTCCTTTTTCTAAATAACTCGCTTCATTCCTGGAAAGCATCATTTGATATTTCGTCATATTTTCTATTCTATGATAACATTTCCCAAAGAGTTAAATTGTTGTACTTACTTTATCTTGTCGCCTTCAATTACTAGCTCGTTTCCTGGACTGTCAAATTTACTTATTAGCAAGATTCCATACAATCTTTCCTCTTAAATATAATGGTTAGTTCTTTCTTCTCGCTTTTCTTTACTACCCAGTCAAAGAATTCCAACGGTTTTCTCTCGGTTCATCTACAGAGCTTATATTGTTGAAATCATGAGAGTTAACATAATAAGATCGAAATTGAAGTCAAAATCCATTCTTGTGAATCCGCGCCGAACTAAAATATTTAGACGCCTTTTAAAGCGTTACCTTACCGTAGAGTAATAGTAAATTCCAGTTTTCTAGTGTATCGCTGTTAGTGAGTAGCAAGTTCGAGCCTTACTGAATGCCTATACAAACTTTCACATTCAGCAAACCAACAATATTTGATACGTCATGAAATCAACGAAACTAACCATTTCTAAAAAATACAAGAAAAAACATTAAAAAACAATTTCTAAAGGCAACTATATTTATAAGCAATCAAGGAAGACTTTATTCAGATACTGATTAAGTCAAATTATACGGTCCATTCCAATTAGTTTGTACTAGTATAAAGACAGGGGATTGCCACTATTCTTGTACTAGACTTCATTTCTCAAAATTACAAATAATCTTGCAGTAAATTCGATCTTCATTATTGTTATGGCGCCCTATCTATAGGAATGGAATCTTCCTCCGTCAATAAATACTAACCTGCGTGACTCCCGGGGACGCAGCTGTGAGACAGTCGTGAGGCAGTCTAGAGGCAGTCAAGACGCAGCGTAACTATACAGTTCGGACGCACGCTTCTATTTGCTGGCTACTTCTTATGGGAAAACACACCTCTTCCTCAGATAATGGACTCTCCCTTCTATATTAATAAGAGTTCATAGGAGTGCTTTAGACTTCTATCTGATTTCAGTAAAACTACTAGACAGTTGATATTAGTCGGTAGTTAGCCGAATACTAAGGAGTCAGCTTTTCAGTGGAAGATTACCAAGTTTCTAACATTTTAGGTACGTTAAGTCGATTAGCAACCGACATAGGCCGATTATAACCTTCAGTGCGAAAACTACTCCACAACACTAACACTCTTACATTGTATATACGTTCTGTCATTCTAATACACTGGTTGAACCGATATTCTTGTTTCCGTGTCTATCTTGCTGGCCCTAACAAGCCACAATAATTATATAAGAAGCATTTGAATTCTTTTAATTTTCCTTGTGGCCTACATTGTGACTGGCACGTGTATTTTTCACCAGATTACTCGATATCATGTGTTTGAACACATGCAAACACACACGCGCGCGCGCGGGCACACACACACACACACACACACACACACACACACACACACACACACACAAAATGTTATGTCGCGATAACTTCCTGGTGTTTCAGTGTGATACTTTCGATCACAATGTAAGACTTTCTGTGTAAACGTGCCCACAAAGACTTTGTTTACGAATAGAATGAGACACCTTATAGCTTCTGACAAATTAGGCTTTCATGACTACTGGCGGCTCTGTAACAGTATCGTAAGTCTTCCATCGCTCGTCTCTTTACTCCGTTTGAAGTATTGATGTTTTGCTTGTAAACTCTCTTCAAATTCTGCTCTTGACTCATACCTTTGGCTGTCTTTATGACTCGGGCAAACCATTGGTTTCTTCCAACTATCACCTTATAAACTTTCCACCTCTTTTTTGTCTAAGTTCTAGAACCTCTAATCAAAACTGAATTGTGAATCATCTCACCTTGCAGGGTCTTCTTTCAGATGAGAAATATGGCTTTCACTTTTTTAAATCAACTGCTGTTGTTTTAAATGTTTATTGCTGAAAGAATTTATCAAGCTTTGAATAAGAATGGTGAAGAATGGTGAAGCACGAGCTAATGCTCTGGATATATCGAAAGCATTTCACACTTCAAAGGCGATGGAATTACTGGGTGAGTTTTTAAATTAATTTAATCTTTCTTATTAGATCGCGAAAGGAAACGGTCCTGAACGGCTACTCTTCTAGATCTTTTTGCATTCATGCTGGAGTTCTCTATGGCATTATCCTAGGTTGTTCCTAATTTTATAGACGACCTTTCTGGTGTACCTACCTGTACTTGTTTCGGCATTCACCCTGGTCGGGTTGAGCCGGCTTTCTCCCTTCTGGAGAAAGATTTGTTGGGATTTGTTTCAGGGAAGGGTCCGAAGTCCTACCCTGTATTGACCTCAGGCATTTTAATTTTAGTTGCCAATACCTGCTACGGTAAACTAATTACCAGCCAAGACTATGGAATATATATATATATTATTTAACCCAGAACTGGAGGGAAGGGACGGATCAGTATGTTTCTCAAAGGTGTTTCTCAAGTGAATTCAGGGCATTCAACTGGAATTCGAATTCAGCTCCCCAATTTCTCTTTGCGATATCCACTGCGCCAAAACGCAAATCCGTCAAATCCGTCAATCCGTGCTTACAGCACCTGGTATTCCCAAGTTGTCACCTATTTAAATACTGACCATGCTCTGATGTCATCACTTCTCAACTCGATATCAATGCTGATAATATAACGATTTATTTCTGTCTTAATAGTAAGTCTGTGCGGTTCGACATGGTCAAATTGGCAAATGATCGAAAAAAAATCTATATTCTGTTATGAACCGGGACAAGAAATAGATTGTTTATATTAACACCTCCAAAACGGACCTGTTTCAATCATCGGAGAGTACCATTTTTCACCTATCAGCGAGGCTGATGGTAAGCTCAAGAAGAGTGATTCATTGCGCCTTTTCGGTTTGACACTCTCGATTGACATGAAGTGGAAAGATTATATTGAATGAATTTGTAGGTCTGCTACTAAGAATATTGGTTCCATGGGTCATGCCAGGAAGTTTTTCTCAAGCGATTTATAACTTTTCTCATTCATCCTTGCTTTGAATGCAGCTGCCACATCTGGTCTGGTGTAACTGCTATAAATTCAGAGAGTCTTGAGAAAAAGCCAAAGAATCTGTTATAACCTGTAATCTCGCCTTCATTCATTTTCCCATATATATATATATATATATATATATCAAGAAGAAATATCACATCAAATGTAATAAAACTGAAGGGAAAATGATAAGATCAGTTAACTGCGAAGGAATGCAGACAAGAGAGAAATAGAGTCAAGGAAAAAGAAAAAAGAGGAGGAAGAAAAATGTTGGTTAGCACAGAAATTCCTCCAGGTCAAACCCCTAAGAAGTGAATCTCCACTCTGATTAGCCACCCACACACACACACACACACACAAAACACCCACATACATTCACAGTAAACCGAAAGTATTTTCATATCAATGAAAAATTGACATAACCATATAATTATATTATATTATATTATATTATATTATATTATATTATATTATTTTAAGGTCTGTATGTTTAATTTTTTATTGTATTCTTACCATTTTCGGATAAGGTGTTGAGTATTGTACTCTCTCTCTCTCTGTTTCTCTCCCTCTCTCTCTCTATCTCTCTCGCTCTCTCTCTCTCTGAATATATATATATATATATAGAGAGAGAGAGAGAGAGAGAGGTTAGAGGGACGTTAACATAAAAACATACACCATCAAATATGATTTTATCTTGTGTTGACATAAAACGTTGCTAAGCAACGATAACTTAATGAAAAAAATATCCAAATTTTGGAGAATTTCTGTCTGTATTTGCACCTGACATTAAAGCCAAAATACGATGTTTTAAACGGCTCATAATTAAAAATAATAGACATTTTATGTCTCTTATATTTAACAGTATATGTTTAGAATATATATATATATATATATATATATATATATATATATGTGTGTGTGTGTGTGTGTGTGTGTGTGTGTTGTTATAAATGTTATTACAGCTGAAGATGCTAGAGACTTGGCAAACTGCCCCTTTGTTTACAAAGAGAGGGTTGCCTAGACATGATAAACAGCATCTCCAAAAACTTCAGCTAGAACAACGAGTGTGATCTGGTCAAAACAGAAAAGCAGTCTATAATAAAATTCGCAGCACAACTGGTATTATTTATCAAATGATCCGCAATATATATATATATAAATATATAAGTTGTGCTGCGAATTTTATTATGGACTGCTTTCTGCAGATGACTATATATATATATATATATATATATATAGTCATCTGCAGACAGATCTGTTTCGCTGCATCACAGCTTATCAGTAGGGTTAGACATCCGATTGGTTTTAACCAAGAAATGAAACTCGACCGAATTGGCGTCATTCGGAGCTATGGGCGCTCGATATATATATATATATATATATATATATATATATATATATATATATCGTCGGCATAACGAAAATCACACTGCTCAGATTCAGTTATGTGACAAACTTCTTCGCATTCATTCTATTAACGCTTTATCCATATCTTGATATCGAGCAATTTATGACAAAAAATATGCTTGCCTAAAATGCGTTTCTACCAGCAATACTGAAATACTTCAATTTTGACATTAATTATGATTACAATTTAACTATATATATATATATATATATATATATATATATATATATATATAGGGAGAGAGAGAGAGTTGCTTTCAGACAACAAGAATTTACCCAAACGTATTTTATTAAATATCTGTTGTGGTTTTTTTTTTTTTTGTGCTTGTTGAATTAATCCCTACATCCCACAATGTATTTTTCCATCAAAGCCCCAGACATCTGGCCACGGAACAAAACTATGCTTAATACCTCAAAAAATGTTCGCATATGTGTAGTAACAGTTCTCCTTTAGATATCAAATCACTCTTACTAATGCTAAATATTTGATCTTCTGAGTGACCCTTAAATATCATCTTCTTGCGAGAGTAAGCTAAGTTATCTTGTTATGACAGAAAAATATTAAAATTTCACTATTTGCTCCGAAAATGTAGAAAAGTACGGAACCATTTTGGTTTGTCATGAAGAAATAAAAAAAAGATAAGAAAAAAAATCACAGAAACCAAAATTCATCATTACTAAAAGAAGGTAAAGAAAAAGAATTGTCAAATGTGTCACACCAGTGAGCCAATCAGAAAGCAAAAGAAAATTCTGAAATGAATTCCTTTATCTAAAAAAACAGGAAGACGATCATAAGAAACGATAAGCTTAGATATAGCACAAGGCCAAATGCATGAGGCATCTACTGAGGCTTGAACTCACTACTGTTAGTGACTGTTAACCATTGATCTACCCAATATACTTCTTACTATGAACTTCAAATAAAATGTCTGCATTGTTTGAAATGATATTTCTTTTACATCAGCCTTCTTAACTGCTGGGCTTTCGGCTATATCACGTTGAATACACCGGTTCTCGCTCGATCACAGAAATTAAGCAACGTTGAGCCTGATCAGTACTTAGATGGGTGACCACTTGGGAATACCAGGTGCTGTAAGCGTTTAGTGACGGATGTGCGTTGTGGTGCAATGGATATCAGCTCGGAAAGAGAAATCGGTGAGTCGATTACCCTGCATTCATTTAAGCACTGGTACCCTTGGGAAAGGTATTAATTCGTCCCTTCCCTCCAGTTATGGGTTAAATAACTGCGTAAGTCTTGGGGACCCTGTCCTTAAAAACAAATCCCAATGAATGTTGATACTCGAAAAGAAAAAAGTATTACTAGACACAAAACTTATATATAAAACAACAATATATTGTAGAAAGAAAAAGGTATTCCTAGCAATAAATAAATAAAATTGAGTTGCCAATAAATGACCCGCCGAGGTTGATATGCCATAAAAACAAAACAACCAACCAACATCTTATGTAATATAACGGTCTGGCCCACCCAAGAAAGGCGATACAAGCCGTGTTGTTTCCGGTCGGTGAAAAGTAACGGATGTCACTTTGACCCTATTTCCGGCAGATGCGAAAATAACTCAGAGGCAAACAGACAGGTGACTCTGAGAATTACGTAGGCGTCGCGTGGGCGTCGCGTGATCAAGGCATAGCCGGAAGAAACAAGTCCCGGTTTTGGAAGATATATAAAGACCGCGAAAACACGGAGTCGGGCAGAGAGGCAGAGAGACAGAGACAGTCCGGACAGACAGACCAGAGGAGCAACAGACGACCCCCCCGTCAACCCTTGGAAGCGCGCTCTCACTCTCTGTTCACTAGGCTACACGGTCCATCGTTCATTAATAAAAATATCACTTGATATATTTTTATATATATGCGTGTTTGTTGTTTGTCGCTATATAACACTTAACTGCTGACTTAGCAATTGATATAAAGTTTTATTTAGTTTCCTAAATGTGTCATGTTTTTAGCAATCTATTTTGTAGAAGGCTGCTTCAGACTTAATATTAATATTATTTTGTGTGTGTGTGTGTGTGTGTGTGTGTGTGTGTGTGTGTGTGTGTGTGTGTGTTAGTGAAATTTCTGTTTTTGGAGTAGTCATGAAAATACTTATAATTTTACAATGTTTCGATAACTTCTTTTAGTTATTTTGTTATTGAATGTTTAAGCGATATATAACAAGGCTATTTGTTCTATTTTATTTATTTTTTTTTTGTGAATTTTGAAAGTTTTCTTCTTCTCTGAATAAGAGTGTCGACAAATAAATTGCATCTTTCTGTCATGCCTTGTTTTACCTGCAA
The DNA here is from genome assembly GCA_037127315.1 of Ascarosepion bandense. Taxonomy (NCBI): domain Eukaryota; kingdom Metazoa; phylum Mollusca; class Cephalopoda; order Sepiida; family Sepiidae; genus Ascarosepion; species Ascarosepion bandense. Next base: position 2,728,531 of record JBBBDQ010000562.1, read on the forward strand.
ACTTAAATCAACAGTGAGTCCCGATAACTGCAACCAACTAAATACAGACCTACATACATCCATACATATATACACATGAACATTACAAAGGCCCTCTCTCTCACTCTATCTTTCTCTCTCTCTTTTTCCTCATCTATCTTAAACATATGCTAAAACACGAGTCATTCAAGATGCAAAACTTCTGATATGAAATTACATGCTCTTTAAATTTTGTATGTTTTAAGATATATCAAATGTCATCTTTGCATTTTGTTGTGAAGAAGTTTTCGCACTGAAGGTAATAATCAGGCTATATCGGTTGCTAATCGACTTAACGTACCGAAAATGTTAGGAACTTGGTAATCTTCTACTGAAAGCTGACTCTTTAGTGTTTGGTATTTAGTATTTAGTATTTAGCTATGATAGTATTAAACGGATATAGTAATTCCAGTACGGCTTCCATTCAAAGATTTGGATCTATATATTTCTTTTGTTGTTCTTTATTTTGTATTGTTCCTCACCCGGAATCCACAAGAGTAATAGTTTTTCGTTTTCAGATACATATTTTTATCCTTTATTTATAAAGAACAATTGATATAGCATAAAGAAGCGTTTGTCCATTTCTAAGACCCTTCGATTTTTGAGCGAACAGTGTCACGTACTGTGGAAAACGGTCTAATTTGATATAAGAGGTATAATGATACACAATCATTTTAAGTAAACTGCCCTTCGCATAAGGATAGAAAATATGCCAAGTACCTAGCATAAAAAATAAAACGCTTCTCTTGAGAGTTTTCTCATTTTTTAATATTTTAAATGGAAATTTTAAATTTTCCGAGACAGGCTCATCTTGTATGAAGTTACGTCTTATCTGGAGAAAGGACTCCATGTCTCATTTAAAAGCCCGAGAAGAGGAGCAAATATAATCCTAATTATAAGTAATATAATTTTAAACTTGTATATAAATACCTGTAACAAAATGTTGTGGAGTGGTTTTCGCACTGAAGGTTATAATTGTGCTATGTTGGTTGCTAATCGACTTAACGTACCGAAAATGTTAGGAACTTGGTAATCTTCTACTGAAAGCTGACTCTTTAGTATTCGGCTAACTGCCGACTAATATCAACTGTCTAGTAGTTCTACTGAACTCCAATAGAAGTCTAAAGAACTCCTATGAACTTCCCCTTAATCCTTACTAGCAGTATAGCCCGGCGTTGCTCGGGTGTAATGAAAGCTTTAAAACTAATACATGGTCTTCGAGCTCAGACTCTTTGGACGTTGGCACGAAAGACTAAAAAAGCAATAGTTGTTTCTAGTTAAAGCGAAACCGTAGACTGAAAGAAAAATGAATGGATGTAAGTCAAATTTTGATTTCCTGGTATCGATATCAAATAAGTGTTTTCGTTGTAAACTGAATTTTGAAGGCTAATAAGTCCTCTGAGTAACAGGTATCATGGCTGAGACTAAGAACTATAATTATATCTACTTAGAGCCAAACCCGAAGCAAAAACAAAAATAAAAGGGCTGAAAAAATACAACATACAGGCAGATAGACAGACACACACACAAACATCTTGCCTTATATATATATATATATATATATATATATATATATATATTATCGATTTTTTTTCTGCACTATTGTAAGAACTGCAACCTTGAAACTTCTGAATTTATCGGGGGTACCTCGACACAAAAACCTAGCTAAGAACACTCGCAGACACTTATAGTACAACTGTGTAAATTCTCAAGAAAATTGTGTTTAGCCGTTTTGGAGTCTATACCTAACGGACACACGCACACACAGACACACACACCCACAAACAAATTTCTATTTATAAATAAGTTTAGATTAAATAGATTAATACAGGAGGGAGAGTCCATTATCTGAGGAATAGGTGGTTTCCCAATAACACAAATGCGTCAGCTAACATACGTTTTCCTTTTGTATACAATTAATTGGTTACGGTCTTATGATACCGTGACTGGTGTCAAAGTTTGGTTGTCGATCTAATTTTTGCTTCTAAGGAATTAGAAGTATTCGGTTAACTGCCGACTAATATCAACTGCCTTAGTCCAAATTGGAACTAACTAATAGTTCTACTGAACACCAATAGAACTCTAAAGAACTCTCTACAACTTCTAAGAACTCCTAGAGTTAACTTCCTGTTAACTCTTATTAATATAGGAGAGAGTTTGTTTGTTTTTGAGGCTTAGTGACCTATATAAGCTTATGGGATCATTTAAGGTCATAACCAATGATTTTTGGGTAAGGTTATTTTATTTTTCCAACATTTTTCTTTTCACGATTCATTGGGATTTGCTTTTAAGAGCAGGCTCCCCAAGTCCTACCCTTGTTGTTTAACCCATAACTGGAGGGAATGGACGGATTAATACCTTTCCCAAGGGTACCAGTGCTTAAGTGAATACAGGGTATTCAACTGGAATTCGAACTCGGCTCACCGATTTCTTTTTCCGAGCCGATATCCACTGCACCACAACGCACATCCGTCACTATACGCTTACAGCACCTGGTATTCCCAAGCGGTCACCCATCTAAGTACTGACCAGGCTCAACGTTGCTTAACTTCGGTGATCGAGCGAGAACAGGTGTATTCAACGTGATATGGCCGTAAGCACGCACATCCGTCACAAAACGCTTACAGCACCTGGTATTCCCAAGCGGTCACCCATCTAAGTATTGACTAGGCTCAACGTTGCTTAACTTCGTGATCGAGCGAGAACCGGTGTATTCAACGTGATAGGCCGTAAGCATAGGAGGAAGAGTGTCCATTATCTGAGGAATAGGTGTGTTTCATGATAACACAAACAAAATATATCTTTATTTGTGTCATTATCTTTTCATTCATTTTTAATAGGCCAAAAGAAGGTGTATATTAGTTTAAGAGAATTATCTGACGATAACCACCTGTAAAACCACAAAATATCAAAAACCACATTAAATCCAAAATCATATATCCCACACTAGTGTCAACCAATAACTAATAATCAACAGCCACACAACTTATATCCATATCTCATATGAATCAGACTAAAATCGATCGGACGCAGTTATGGCTCCTACACAGTGTGAATGTCTCAATGTTTTTCGAACTTGTAAATTCAATTGTACATTGATGTTTTCCTATGAATCCTTGTTACACGGTCGGTTGTTTATTGTAAGCCATGACAGTTATGGAGTAATTGTCTAAGTAGTAGGCACAAATTTAATTTTGCGAACCATAGACTCACTGTCTGTTCCTCGCTGGAGACTCCCTTTCACACGGCCTTGGCAAAATTCAAAAGTTATCCATGACAATCTCTTCATTTCTCACTGATTTTTGTCACTATTCCTAATATTAAAAGTTTATGCAATTAGCGCTGTTTAAGATCATTACGGACGATGAACGACGGGATGATCAGGATGGCATCTGGCTTCTTCTAAGCAACTTCACAGGAAGTGGAATTAATTAGCGATGTCTATTTCCTTTTAGGTTAATTTTGCTCACAAATGGGTAATATCTTCCGCCTCGATAAATCTTGTTTCACAATGATAATAGCTTTGTTCAGACATTATTGGCTGTTTTAATAGCGTTTAAGGATATGTTGATTGAAGACATTCCGTGGTGTTCCTTTGGAATTGAAGCCAGTAAAGACTTAGCCGGAATTCGTATCTGCTTCACTGGTTCCATGCAGCTCAGATGACATTCTTCTCCTTAACCCATTAATGCTTCGCGTCCACAAAATTATAAAGTGGATATGAATGGGATATTCACAGAAATCAATAATTAATACAGATTTTTTTTAGAACTTCCAATTACAAAGTCATTTGTTCTTTTTAAATTAATAGCTGATTTTTTAAACTATAATTAATACGGAATTCTTCAGCAACTTATAATTCTAGATGCCTTCACCAAAAAAGCGACGCCTAACTTTAAATTGCGTTTTAAAAAATAAAATCTTTACGCTTTAATTTTTGTTTTAATTCCAAGCAAAGAGATTAAATTTAATATATACAGTAAGTAAAATAATTTTTTGTATTTCAAACCGAAACATATTGGTCAAAATCCTTTTTGCTTCTCAAGATCAACTGCTAATATAATAATGATTACTGCTGAAAGATTCTATCAAGCTTTAGATCACTATGGTGAAACTGAGCCTGTTCTGCCATTTATGGTCAGCCCCCCACCTGCCGTTCTCCTCAGTGTTCTTGACAAGCTCCAAAGGAGAGTCTGTAATATGATAGGTATCATGGCTTCTGCTCGGATGAGCTTAAGTCACTGATGCCTCCTCAACAGGTGTTTACCCGTGCAACCAGACTGGCAACTGGGTCCCACCCATTCACAGTCAGGTTAGCCAAATGCAGACGACAATTCTACTCCTGCAGCTTCCTCTCCCGCACTTCCCGCCTGTGGAACTCACTCCCGTATTCTTGCTTTCCTGACGGCTACAACCTCCAGAAATTTAAATGCAAAGTTAATACTCATCTACTAACCACTGGACTCTAGCTCTCTTCCCTCCCCTGTATAACCTTCACTTTCTCTCCGCCTATGTATCTGTCATTGCACCTGCTTTCTCAGCTTTCTATTGTTCCTTTCTAACTAGTTTGTACTCCTCACTCTTTTCTAATTAATCTTTTTACATTTATGTAACCTCCTGCACATCAGTGGCGTTTCTGCCTTGCTCGGGGTGAAATGATTAAAAAAAAAATCTCAATATATATAAGTACTGGCAGTATAGCCCGGCGTTGCTCGGGTGTAATGAAAGCTTTAAAACTAATCCATGGTCCTGGAGCTCAGACACTTTGGACGTTGGCACGAAAGACTAAAAAGCAATAGTTGTTTCTAGTTAAAGCGAAACCGTAGACTGAAAGAAAAATGAATGGATGTAAGTCAAATTTTGATTTCCGGTATCGATGTCAAATAAGTTTTCCGTCTCAAACTGAATTTTGAAAGCTAAATAAGTCCTCTGTGTAAATGATATCATGGCTGAGGCTAAGAACTACAATTATACATACTTAGAGCAAAACCTGAAGCAAAAACCAAAATAAAAGAGCTGAAAACCTGATTTTGATCAAACCCGATAGGATATCGGGTTATTAATTTCCAATAACGGAGTCAAATAAGTAATCCAAGGATAAACTAACCTAAGTAAGTCCATGAAAACTTATCGTACCCATCGGAAGTAAAATTGGAGAAAATGAGCCATATTGATTGCTGAATATCGGTTTTTGATCAGATTCGATAGAATATCGGGGGTCTCTATTTCCGATATCAGAATAAATGAGTCTCTTGAGAAGATCTACTAATGTTTGAAACTAAAAGCTATAATTTTACCAAGTTAGAGAATATTCTGCAGCAAGAACCACGATAAAAGTGCTGAAATCCTGTTCTTGATCGCACCGGAGCGGGTATCGGAGTATCAGTTTCGGAAAAATACATAGCCCATGACGTGACCAGAAGTTTGGTGAGAATCGGATAAAAATTGTGGATTTGTATAAAGGACATACAGACAGATAAATAGACACAAACACACACCAACATCGCGCCTTTGATATATATATATATATATATATATATATATATAGACTAGCAGTATAGCCTGGCGTTGCTCGGGTGTAATGAAAGCTTTAAAACTAATCCATGGTCCTGGAGTTCAGACCCTTTGGACGTTGGCACGAAAGACTAAAAAGCAATAGTTGTTTCCACTTAAAGCGAAACCGTAGACTGAAAGAAAAATAAATGTATGTAAGTCAAATTTTGATTTCCTGGTATTGATATCAGATTTTCTGCACGATTGCAAGAAAGCCTTGAAACTTTTGAATATCGTTTCTTATGTCTTTGTCTATGAGTGTATCAAATTTGATTAAAATCGGACCACTCCTTCTATAACCCCATTTTTTCGATTATCGATTTTCGATATTTATCGGGGGTACCTCGACACAACACCTACCTAAGAACACTCACAGACGCTTATAGTACAACTGTGTAAGTTTTCAAGAAAATCGGAGTCTATAGGTAACGGACACACACACACACACATACACACAGCCATTCATAAATAAGTTTAGATTGGCGTACTAGTCTTAATAAGATGAAAGGTTATGGTATTTCTAGGCGAAGTTTTGTACTGAGTCAATCTTTCTTATAAACTCGCGACATTAACGTTTTCTTGAATCGACAATTTTTTGGCGTTTTTGGCATTAAGGCATATGTCACTCAGATCCTCTATCTTTGAATTGACATTGTTTTTAATTTTCATAAATCACTTCCATCAATTCTCAAATCGGAATCTGTGATTATGACACTAATATTTACTCATGTCTTAATGGTAAATCGGATAGGTTCAATAAAATCAATAATCTTATCTTAATCTGAGAACACTAAGCATGGGTATAGAGTACCCAGCGCAAATGACGCTATTTTAATTACAATTGAATTGAATTTTCAGTATCTGATTTTCTTACCTAAATAATATATTTTTAAGTTCTTATTAATGTTAACTGAAAGCACAAATTTTTAAGTGCCTACCAGGCTTGCCTCCCAGAGAGTAAAACACTACGCCTCCTTGCTCTCACACTTTCAGCGGACCTCAAGTGGAATGACTATATCGAATGCATTGCTAAATCCTCTGCTATGAAAGTCGGTTCTCTGTGCAGGGCTCGGAGGTTTTTTCCGTCTGCATCTATCCTGCACTTTTATAAATCTACCATCCGCCCGTGCATTGAATACTGTTGCCATATCTGGTCGGGTGCCCCTACTTTTCTCCTTGGGCTTCTCGACAAGGTACAGCGGAGGGTCTGTAATGTGATCGATACCGACTTGGCAGACCGCCAGCAGTCTCTCTCTCTCACCGGCGCGACGTGGCTTCCCTGTGTCTCTTCTATAAATACTTTCATGGCTTCTGCTCCGATGAATTTAGATCACTGGTGCCCCCATAGGTTCGAATTTGCACGAGATACTAGATTAGCAACTAGATCCCACCATTTTACAGTGAAACCGATAAAATACAACCGCAACTTCTACTCCAACAGTTTCTTTTCTTGCACTTCATGACTGCTTCCCCGACGGCTACAATCTCCAGGAGTTTAAATGTAAGGTCAATAGACACCTCCTAACACACTAACTCGCTTCCATTCTTTCAAACACTCTTCCCATCCTCCCAACTATCTATCACCCCCCCTTCTGACATTTCCTATATCTAACCACTCTTTCTATTTACCTTCCCCTATGTAGTCCCAAGCGCAATAGTGGCAGTGGAATGCCTTGCTTGGGGTGAAACGATGAAAAAATATTCAAATAAAGATTTATATTTAATATTTGTTTTGATATTTTCAAATCGGGTTTGATATACCCGTGGTTTTAATTGATGGTTGGTGTTCCAGGGTTAAAGACAACAGTTTAGCTGTTGTTAAATAGGGTAACGTGTGTCTTGTTAATTTTAACGCCTTACAAACGAAACTGGTTTATTTAATCATCTGAGAAAAATATTTTAACTTTCCGCAGCATGGCTGATGCTAAACTCCAAAAGTGTGACTCATTTCGTCTTCTAACGTTTTCAGTTGACATGAAGTAGAAAGAGTATATTAAATCAGTTGCTTTGTCAGCAGTTAAGAAAGCTGGTTCACTATGCTGTGCTACACAATTTTTCCAACCAGAATTGATCTAAAATATTTATAATTATACCATTTGTCCTTGTATTGAATATTTTTGCCACATCGGGTCTGGTGCTCCTGCTATGTATTTAGAGATTCCTTGTACAACGCAAAAAGAATCTACAATGTTGTTGTTCCTGACCTGGCATTTATTCCCTCTCCCACCGCAGGAACATAGCTTTCTTATACCTTTTCTATAAACACTTTCATGATAATTGTACTGCCAAACCTTTAGCTATGGTAGCTAGACTTTATGAATTTCAAGACAGTAGTAGATCTGCAAGGTCTTATCATTTGACATTTAGATGTAGCCATAACTTCTATTATCATTTACAAAGAGAAGTTTCACACAAGGCTACGGTAGTTGGGCCCCGAATAAATCTCTAAATCGTTTGACATATTAAAAATTATAAAGCAGTGACTGGTTAATTTCAACGCCTCAAAAACGAAACTGCTCTCTCTTAATCATCTAAGAGAATCTTTTTACCATCCACCATGAGGGCTGATTTTAACCTCCAGGAGAGCGACTCATTGCGCCTTCTCGCACTAACGTTTTCAGCTGACATGAAGTAGAAATGTTATACTGAATCAATTACTAAGGCTGCAACTAAGAAAATTCATTCCCTATATCGTACTGGGCAATTTTGCCGCTAGAATCTACCAAACATATTTATAATGTACCATTCGTCTCCGTTTGAATATTACTGTCACATCATGTCTGGGTCTTCTGTTGTATATTTAGAGATTATTGATAAAAGCCAATGAATAATATTCAATATTACTGTTCCTAACCTAGCATCTCACTTTCAGTCAATTTCCCACCATCATACGTAGCAACCTGTGCCATTTCGAGAAATACGTTCATGCTATTTCTTCTGATGATTTTTCCGCTATAGTCCTAAGAGTTTATAAATTTAAGCACAGTACAAGAATGGCGGCAAGGTTTCCTCAGTTACAGTTAGAATGGCTAAATACAACTGTGAGTTCTATGTTAACAGTGTCTTCTATCGCAATTCTCACTTGTGTAACTTTCTTCCGGCTTCTTGCTTCCCAGTCAACTTAAAAAAATAAATTCATTGTAAGTTTTTATCTCCTGAAATATCTTCTTTGGAAAAAATATTTATTAAATTCATACAAAAATACCCACCTCAAACACACTCTACAAAAGATATCCAACAAAAACACCGAAAAAATAAACTACAATTGCACCAATAACAGTACACAAGTAATAAAAAAAGCACAACTGGGAAACAACTCGAAACTGGTACGCCCAATTCAAACCCACGTATGACTGCAGAGCGAAAAACGAATGTCCGTTAAATGACAGTTGCTTGAAGAACAATATACCCTGCCACTATAAAGTGATCAGATAACGACGAAAAATATACACAAGAGCCCTAAAAACAAAGAAATTACGCAGGCAAAACATCCTTTTAAATTTAATAGTAAATAAGCAAATAACCCAATGTTTTCTAAACGTATCTTGGAAATTAAACGCAAAGACTAAATCACAGCAAAAATAACATAGAAAATAAGGAAAACAGCATCACTCTACCATAAATCCCCAAAAAATATAAAGTGCCTGTCGGAGAAAATAGCATAATCACTCTCCCAGACCAACACAAATTACTAAACGGAAAGTTAGAACTCATATCAGAATGCAAATTAGAAAACATATGTTTACCATATTAATTTAAAATCAAAAACTAAAAACAAAGAAATATTAATGAAAATAAATAAAGAGTGACAGTTAAAATAAATTAATCAAAATCTGTACATAAGTAAATGAATTACGTAAACTACAAACGCCCATACAAACCACAAATAAACGTAAAAATAAAAACAAAAAACAAATAATGACAAAATAGTACTGCTGCAATGACAGGTCGGGTGCTCCTGCTATCCACCTAGGGGTCCTTGACAAAATCCAACGAAGAATCTGTAATGTGATAGATCCCGACATACCATCCAGCCGTACAATGAATACTGCTGCCATATCTGGTCGGGTGCTCCTGCTATGCACCTAGGTGTCCTTGACAAAATACAATGGAGTATCTGTAATGTAATAAATCCCAACTTAGCATCCGCCCGTGCAATGAATACTGCTGCCATATCTGATCGGGTGCGCCTGCTATCCACCTAGGTGTCCTTGACAAAATCCAGCGGAGAATCTGTAATGTGACAGATCCCGACTTAGCATCGGCCCGTGCAATGAATACTGCTACCATATCTGGTCGGGTGCTCCTGCTATACACCTCAGTGTCCTTGACAAAATTCAACGGAGAATATGTAATGTGATAGATCCCGACTTACCATCCGCCCGTGCAATGAATACTGCTGCAATATCTGGTTGAGTGCCCCAGCTATCCACTTAGGTGTCCTTGACAAAATCCAACGGAGAATCTGTAATGTAATAGACCCCTACTTACCATCCGCCCGTGCATTGAATACTGCAGCCATATCTGGCCGAGTGCTCCTACTATCCACCTAAATGTCCTTGACAATATTCAACGGAGAACCTTTAATGTGATAGATCCCGACTTAGTATCCGCCCCTGCATTAAATACTGCTTCCATATCTAGTCGGGTGGCTCCTGCTATCCACCTAGGTGTCCTTGACAAAATGTAAAGTCAATTATCATCTCCTATCTCACTATCCTGCATTCTCTCTCTCTCTCTCATGCTCTTTTCTCTATCCACTCCACTCTCATCAGTATTCTCATCCTTCTCTTACCCACCTTCTGACACCTCCAATAATTTGTCACACTTTCTCACAACTTTCCTCCTATATAAGCCCCTGCAAAACAGCAGCAGTAAAATGCATTGTTTGAGGCGATATGATTATATAAAAAAAAAGTTAATAATAAACATTGAGCAAAATGTCAACAAACAACGCTACGAAACTGAATTCGGATCCACAATTATTTCCACTCAATAGCGCCTAGAATAATTCAAATATAGTCGTTCGTATGCTACAACTGACCTACTTATAACGCACCACTGACCAGTATACATCAACAATCAAAACGCACATGTATCGACGATTGCTTTTAATCATGAAACCCATTGTCCTTGCTGGATTTTGGCATCAATGTCCACTTATATATTTAAATACGCTATAGATAGATAAAAAGAAAGATAGATATTGAGGTACTTATCTGTCATCTTTGCACAACCAACCAAAAGTTACATATGCGCTAATATTTGATATCAGGTGATTAACAAAGATAGTCACCCCTCCTGATTGCTTGATGAGCTTGTGGTTATATGAAATATTGACGCATATGGAACTTTTGGTTGCGTGAAGATGATAGACGTGTACTTAATACCCAGGATAAATTGTCGCCATTTTATATTGTTTTATCTCATGCACGTGCGTGATCGCTAGTGAAAGCGGCGTTTTGCTCCCATTCTTCTTCTCAAAGAGCCTCAGACTAAACACAGAGGCATACATCAATAAAGTAGTGCTGTTTTGGGTCAAGAGGGTGTCTTACGGAAGATCTTATGTCTGGCAACATGATTCTGAATCATGCCACACTTGTACCCAGTCATCCATGTCAAACAATTTCAGCCACTATATCACTTCTTTGATTCTTTATAACGTAACTCTTCAGACTGCAAGGTGTTGTGTACAGTTGATCAACAGACCATAAAGATGTTGTGTGCAGTTGAAGTAAATTCCTAGTAAAACCAAAGATGAAATGAAAGCAACGATAATGATATCATTCACCAACTTAAGCAATAAAAATGTGCAGAAGCTGTCTGAAGGCCGCGGCTGAAGCCAATGGCAATTTTATTCAACAGATTTACTCTTTAGTATTTCAAGATGTGCTTGTGCAATTTTGGTAAACATATCCGTTAAAATGAGACGTCAGTGTTATTGTAATTTTTGTGTTATTCAGATTACATTTAGTCCATCGCACCCTATATATATATATATATATATATATATATATATACGCGCACGCGTGTGTGTGTGTGTGTTTGCGTGTAAGAATATTAGTGAACTAAATGAATAAAAAGATGGGTAAGAATGAAGTAACAAGGTTTCGTTTTGAGAAAGAATTTATTCAGGAAAACTATCAAAACAGACAAATCAGGGATTCATGTTTAGGATTTGAAGATACGATAGATTAACAAACACAACAGCAAATGTTTTAAACATTGTCTTCTTTGTGGTGCCGTGGATATCGACTCGGAACGAGAAATCGTGGAGCCGTGTTCGAATTCCAGTTGAATTCCTTGCATTTACTTACGCGCAAATAACCTTTGGAACGGTAATAATCCATCTCTTCTCTCCAGTTATGGGTTAAATATCAGGACAGTTTGGGTTCTATAGCCTTGGTTAGCAACCAGTCTACTGCAGAAATCTACTGCTGGATAATCTTCTGTCCAGTCAGTCATGTCTCTTTCGAGAGACATGATCGCACAAGCGTGTATCATGTATGGCACATAACTGACTGACTTCTTGAAACAATTAACTTTTACATATCAATAATTTATGTTAATTTTGTTGACACTATTAAAAGTATGACAATGAAAGTTAAAAACGTAATTCTTTTTAAAATATTACATCTTTAAGCACTCAACTATCAATAAATATATGTTTAAACTTTCTAAAGGAACCGTTAGAAAAAATTTTAAAAAAATAACCCCTCGGTGTAAATGAGATAAAATTGTATGAATTTCGGCGACTTATTATTTCACCTTTGATGATAATTTGAAGTGAAAGAAGTTGGGCTTATCAATGGATTCCCTCTTTCTAACTTTATGATGTATTAATTAGTGTTTTCTTTTTGTGAGTTTTTTTTTTTTTTGAGAATTTCTTGAAACTGGTATTTTCCAAAATATTTTGCCTAAACTATCGACATATTTCTGATATAAACTAAACAATCAAATTTACATAGGAAAAGGAAATAAACAACGCATTTTATTTATTTTATAGAATGCTAAATCGTGCCGATAATAATGTAAAACCAAACGTTTACTGAAAATCTACAAACAAAAATGATCTCATAAACTTCAAATTCACACTAAATTACTGTTTCTACTTAAGAGCAATTACAAGCACTCAATGTCTGAAAGGAGAAAAATATATTGAAAATATTTTTAAACTCCTCAAATATCCTAATTATTTTATATACAAAGTGAAGAGGAAAATTTCCAAAATCCACAAAAATAAAAACAAAATAATACAAATAACCTTGCCGATCGTAGGCATATAATTTCGTTAACAAATTAAATAATGAAATAACTGAAAGAATTTATCCAAACATTGTAAAATTATAAATATTATTAAGACTACTCCAAAAACAGATGTTTAACCAACACTGATTGTAACATTATGTCTGAAGCAGCATTGATAGCCAAAAATTTAAGACATTTAAGAATTTAAATAAAACTTTTATAAACATCTTTTCACTTTTCTTTTTCTTATTTTTTCTTATTTTTTTTTTTCAATTGGAGTAGATAGACTAAACTATCGCCCGGTTCACACTCCACTCACGTCTATTGTACAGGTGTAGAGGCTCATCCCTTGTTCCCTGTTTAGGATGTGGTTTCCGGCTTTCTCTTTTCCAAATCTTTTCACTCTTGCGTAGCCCCCTGCACATCAGTGGCGTGACCGCCTTGCTCGGGTTGATATGATTTTAAAAAAAAACAAAAAAAAAACATAAAAATAATATCACATAAAACAACGCAGTCAGTTCATTTGTTGTTCATAATACGAAGTCTTTGGGCATATTGATGTGATGTAATTGTTAGCAATCATGTTTTGTATCCACAGTTACGCCTGAGTAGGGATTTCGATTCTCACTTGGTTCCCCACACATTCGGCCTTGTTCCTTGTTTAATCCACGCTTAGAAAATAATCTTGGTAATAAGTATAATGTGCGTTACAGTGCAGTGGATATCGGCTCGAAAGAAGAAATTGGCGTACCGAGTTCGAGTTCTAGCTGAATTCGTTGCATTAACTTACGCGCAGATACCCTTGGGAAATGTATCAATCCATTTCTTCTTCCTTCAGATTGGGTCCTACAATATTGGTTGGCAAACAGTCTACGCAGAAAGTCATGACAACCTATACAAAGAATTCTTCTATCCAGTCAGTCATTTCGCTTTCGAGACATGACCTCCCAAGCGTGTATCATATATGGCACTTTTACTAACTGAATAAGTCTGATCGCAATTTCAACTTAAAGAATGTGGCTTTAATTGATTTCGATAAGCTCATCTCATCAGATTGGTATACAAAACTTTCTTAGATTATGCACAAAAACTTTCAACGAAATAGAAATCAAGTAACATAACCCAGAATAGAAATCTTGTATTGGTCACCAAGATTAAAGGAGAAAAAGTTCATTGGGCAGAATGAGTTACCATATATTCATCCACACTCACTCACAAGCACACGAATACTTGTAAACATATATACGTACATATGATCATACATACGCATACATACGCGTACATATACACACACACACACTTACACATATATACATACATATAAGTATACACATGCATAAACACACATATACACACATCATTCCATAAACACATATAAATATCTTATTCACATACAAATATCGTATTCATATACATATTCACATTCAAATTCACATTCTATATACACAATAAATATCGTATTGAACATCAATATTCTGGGAATATGCAAGACCAGATGGCCTTAACAATGGAAACTTCAGTAGCGACAGCCAGGGCATAATATACGAAAAAAAGAGTCGGCTTAGTACTGGACAAAGAAATGAGGAAATATATTCTGGGATACTGCCAGCTTTCTGATAGAGTTCTCTTGGTTAAACAGAGAGGAAAACCCTTCAGCATATCTATTATAGTAGTTTATGCACCAACAACGCAAAGCACTGAGGAAGAAATAGAATTATTCTACTCCATACTGGACAATACCAAGGCTCAGTGAAAAAGCCAAGATATTAGAATCATAATAGGAAACGTGAATGCCAAGGTAGGTAAAGAGAGGGAAGGCAAGACAGCTGGCAAATTTGGTTTAGGAATCCGCAACGAACGAGGAGAAAAATGGGTCCAATGGTGCACAGCAAATGACCAGGTAATAACAAACACCCGACTTCAAGAACACTAACGACATCTATGGAGAAGCCCAGGAGGCGACTGGATAAACCAAATAGACTACATAACGATAAACAGGAGATTCAGAAATGCAGTGGTTCAATGCAAAACCTATCCAGGTGCCGACTGTGGAAGCGACCACCTCCCAGTCATCTTTGCATAGTAAGAGTAAAACTTCTAAGGACCCTAGATGTTCTGCCAGGATTTGTCACCGGAGGCTAGAATTTGAACAACATAAGGTACGTTGGTGATACAGTGCTGATAGCAGACACGGAAAGGAAACTGCAAGACCTCCCACAGAAGGTAGCCGACAAGAAAGGAATACCAATAAACAGGAAGAAAACCAAATGCATGGTCATCAGCAAAAAGAGTAGCCTAAAATGACAAATACAGGTGGGGTATACTAAAATCAAGCAGCTACAAACATTTAAACATCTGGAAATTGTTCTAACAGAAAGAAGGAAAATTCGACACAAAGATCCGAAGACGAATTAGAAGGCAAAGTATGCGTTCCAGAAGCTGAGTAAAGTATTAAGAGACAAGAAAATTTTCGAGAAATAAAGAAGAGAGTACTAGATTGTTATGGGATGTCAGTTTTTCAATATGGCAGTGAATGTTGGACAATATCATCAAAGATGAAGGAAAAACGTGTAGCAACTGAAATGTGGTTCAACACAAGGATGCTGCAGATATCATAGATCGAGTATGTGAGCAATGATATGGTTTAGGAAAGGATGGAAACGAAAAGGAAATTAATACTGAGCATCAGTTAAAGACAGCTAAAGTTCCTGGGACATGCAATGAGGAAGGAGGGCTTGGAGAACCTAATACTAACAGGCCAGATGGAAAAAGAGACAGCGGAACGCAGCGGATAACATATTTGAAGGGTCTGAGCAGGTGGATTACAGAATATTTTTTGCCAGACAAATTCTTTAAAATTTGCATTAATTGTTCATTGTTTTTTGCAGGCTTTCATTAAGTACAGGGTGAGATGGATATATTGTCGTTTAAATTACGCAAAAATGAAAATAATACAGACATTTCATTTTAACATATTTATTTATGTTATATCGCTGGAACGATATAAATAACAAGGTAAATTCAGAGTGGAAAGATTGACAAAACATGTAAGGGTAAACAAATAACAGAGTTTAAGACACAGGAAAATTTCCCTAGAAACAAAGAAGAGAGTCTTATGTGATGTCAGTTCTTCAATACCGCAGTGAATGCTGGACAATATCATCGAAAATGAGAAAAAACTTGAATCAGCGGAAATGTGGTTTTACAGAAAAATGCTGCGGATATCATGGACCGAGCAATGTGAGCAATGATGAGGTTTTGGAAAAATTGGCGTTGAGAAGAAAACTAGTAGTGATCATCAGGATGAGACAACTGAAGTTTCTGGAACATGCAATGGGGAAGGAGGGCTTAGAGAACCTGACACTGACAGGCCAGATAGAAAGAAAAAGACAGAGGAAGGCAGCGGATAACATATTTGAAGAGTTTCTGATCAGGTGAATGACGGAACGGGGGTTGTGTGGTGTTATAGTAGAAAGCTAAGAGCCACCAGATAGGGAGAGCCATGATCGCCTACGTCCTGAATGGACAAGGCACATAAAAGAAAAAGAATGACCAGGACCAAGAAGTTAAAGAAGCAATGGCTTGGGCGTAACATGTAAGATCAATAAGTGTTGACCCTAGACATAAAGTTGTTAACATGGCAATGACCAGTGAAGGACCCTCTCGTCAATTGATTCCAAACACAAAGTAATGATTTTAGGGAAGAAAATGTAAGAGTGAAACTTCCTTCCTTACCAACAAAATACAAAGGGAATGAGACTAATTCGGTTTTGTGGATATGGTATGGTAGTACTTAGCTGTAAAATTCTGAACTGCTGGTAACAAATAATATCACTACTAAATTTTTCCAGGCAATAGAAATAGAATAGCAAAAGAAAAGCGAACTTTAGTTTGTTACTGAAGAAGTTTCATGGTGTAAAAAACGTCATCAACAACAAGAATGCGTAAATTCTTTCCAAGTCTGTCAAGGCTGAGAAGTGAATATTGGGGAGCCCCAGCCTAGATATTTGACAGCGAATGCTGGACTATCCTCCTGAAACACAAAGAAAGAAACTCAAAGCAAAATAAATGTTGTGTTTCAACAGAATGATGTTGAGGGTAGCATGGGCAGAAGATGTTGGCAACGACAAGGTTTTATAGAAAATTGTAACTAAAAGGAACATATACTTAACATCAGGATATGACAACTGAAATTACGGGGGCACGTGATAAGGAAGAAGGGCTTGAAAAAATTAATACTCACAGAACAAGAAAAGGGCAAGTGTGAAAAGAGAAAGCGGCGTGTGATATGTTTGAAAGGACTAAAAGCAAATAGAGCAGCAGTGTCTGGGATGAATAACAACACAAAATATAATAGGAACTACAATGCACAGGAATATGTGGAGGGCCGTGATCACCTACATTCCTTAAAAGACACGGTAAATAAAAGAAAAAAACTCCATTTTGGGTTTCATTGAACGCCAATAAGGTGAGAGTATGTCAAGTGGAACTTAGCTCTTTCTAGAATGGTTTTAATGAACGCACCAAATGTCCAGCCTCTTTAACGGTGAATCGTATGTATAAACCCCACTTTGAGTTCTTCTGTAAATGTCAGTCTCTAAAGAGGTTCAAGTCAAAGAGAAATAACAAAACAAAATATATTAAAAACTACAAGAAACAGGATGATGTAGAGGGCTATGATCACATACTTTTTTAAGAGATACGCTACATAGTAGAAAAAGACTCCATTTTAAGATTGATCAAACGTTCCTAAAGTGAGATCATGTCAGGTGGAACTTGGCACTTTCTACAACAGTTTTAATGGACACATCATTTTTCCAGACTCTTTAGCGGTAAATCGTATGGCCCTTTCGGTCTGTTATTAACTTGAGTCCCTAAAGAGGTTCAAAGCAAACAGAAATCACCAAGCAAAGTAAATTAAGAGCTAAAATAAACAGAAAGATGATCACCTCCGTTCTTAAGGGACACGACACATAAAAGAAGAGAACTCTATTTTGCGTTTGATCTGACTCTCATAAAGCGATAGCATGTCAGGTGATGCTTGGCACTTTTTAGAACGGTTTTTAATAAACATTTTGTCAGCCTTTTTAGCTGTGAATCGTATGTATGGGCTTCCACTTTGAGATCTGTTATAAACTTTAATCTCTATTGATGCTCGAGTCAAAGTTTAATATGAAGAAAATATATATATTAATGACTAAAAAAGAAAGGAAGAAGTGGAGGGTCAAGATCACTTAAATTTTTTAATTTTTTACGGCACATAAATGAAGAAGACTTCATTTTGGATTTAATTGGACACGCATAATGTGGGAGGAGTTCAGGTGGAGCTCGACACTTTCCAGAACATAACCATTTTTGAAGCCTCTTTAACTTTGATTCGTATGTATGAGCTCCACTTTGAGATCTGTTATAAATTTGAGTCTCTCAAGACGATCAAGGCAAAGAGAAATAACAAGACAAATATTAAGAGCTAAAAATGACAGGAAGATTTGGAGGTCCATGATCAATTACGTTCTTAAAGGATACATCAGATAAACGAAGAAGACCCCATTCTGGGTTTGATTGGATGCTCATAAAGTGAGTTTCTTTGAACAAAAATATACAAACTGGAACACGGTTAGTCAAATCAGGAATGCTATTAGTAGAAATCAACATATACATTCCTGCAGTGAAATAGAATGTCCGTGTAAAGAGTCTATATCCGAAACAACTCCAGCTAACTCTGTACCAACTTACGGACCAACTGACTCCTTACTAACTCTTTAACTACTCAACCCCTTTACAATTACTTTGCAACTACTCAATTCCGTTCTCTGTATAGGCAGGATTATATGTACACATCCGGCGAGTCCATTCTTATATGCAGAAGGGGTAATCCCAACAATAAGCTTGTTTTTTCTTTTTTCATCATTGAAATGTTATAGCTAGACCAGTGTAGACTCCAATGTTTTCCATCAGTTAGACTCCAATAATCTAAATGAAACTGGATGGATGAGATTTTGCAGAATATGTCAATGGTTTCACTAGCCCGATTTTGTAAGTCATCATGACCCAAGAATTAAGTTTACTCTCCTTATTCAAAACTACCAAATTGTAAGCGCCCCTCAAAAACTTTTAAGGTCCAATTGACATAGTTGAAACATAAAACACATATTGGTTTTGTAGTTGTTGAATAAACACACAGGTGCCTTGTTAAGCCGGCTTAGGTAGCCACCTAAACAGACGAGGATATTCAAAAATAAGAAGTGATTCTATAATTCTCAGATCCGTGGTTCTGTTAGATTGTGGTGAAGAAAAAATATGAAATAAAAAGCTTATTCTGTTGATCACTGGATTTTGTTATTTGCTCTCAATTTAATTTGGTCTCTTATTTTTCGTTATCTAAGTGATTTGTATTTAACATTCTAGACAAAGAGTATAAATTTAAGTAGGCACTCAATTTTATCAATTTTATTTAAGTAGCTAAATCATGTGGTGCTGCAATCGCTGTAAAATGTTTTCTTTCTGAAATGAATTATTTATTTGGAATTAAGTATTACCAGTTTCCTTAAATCATGCTATCACCAGTGATGAAGGAAAACATGGGTCATTAAATTTGTCCACTGATACCAAAGTCAAATTTATCTAAATAATTTATCGCTTTCGTTATGAGTTTCGCGTCGTTATTACCTTCTGAACTTGTCCAGACTAGTTTCACAATTATGCGCATGCGTAAGTCACAGGTAGTCATCAAATGCGCACGGGGTTTTTCAAATGCACTTCGTATTTTTCTACTGAACTGAAAGAAAAAACAAGTCTATACTTAAATTAAATTCTTCTTTAGATGAAGCTCTCACGTTTGAAAAACAGTTCTGTTTATTTAAAAACAAAAGACTGATTTTATTGAATAAAGTCTAGAAAAATAAATCGGGAAAAATTCCAATTCTCACTAGATGACTCGCATTTTTGCCTTTAAAAATTAAGCTAAGAATATTTCGAGACTTTAAGTCATACTGTAGAGCTGAAACCTAAATGTCTAAAGATGGGAAGTTGTGTTTGGTTTTTAATTATAAGTAAGGTTGAAGCCGTAGGGAGATGGTTAATGTTTATTAATTCGGCTTTGTGTCATACATAACCAACACTTCTACAGCTTACAAGTTTTATGCAGAATTATCATCAGGATTATCAGAAGATTTTCATCAGAAGGTTAGTTGTGTGAATCAGTGTTAAATAATGGAATATTGTAAAATAAAAATATACGTTTTTCATGTTAAATTCAAAATTTATTAAAAGGAAAGAATCACAATAATTCGTAAAAGTTAATGTTCAATGAGAAACAAGCAATGAGTTAAGAGTATCAAGAGTTGAAGGAAGTGTTCGTAGTAGTAATTTGTTAGAAAGAATTCATGCGTACGTAAGTATGTATAAGCGTTTGTTTGGTAGGAAAATCTATGGATGGAGAAAAAGAAGCAAAAGGAATCAGCACACGAGAAAGAAGGAGGAAGAGGACGAATCCAGGGTCCCGTTACATTTTAGCTTGTCGTCTCTGCTGCGTTCATCCCTGACTGTCTGGCTGATGCTGACCGAAGTATTTATAGCATTTAAACTTTTCGCACTGGATCGCTTTGTTCTTTTTTGGTCTTGCAAGTCGTTTCCATCGGTCAGAAAATCAATTTAAAATCTACTTGCGAAATCCGGTTTCGACTTGTTTTTAAGCACATGATCAATTCTTTTTCTATTTGGGAAAAACCAGGATTTCATACGTCATTGTGAATTATTCTAAATGTGAGGTAGAAGGTTGATTTTAAGACTTAATTTCCTATCCCACATGGTTTGCTACTGCGAAACCACCAACAAAATTCAAAAAATCGAATCTTATAAAAAAAAATGCATGGAGTGTAACGTATACAAATCGAGTCGTTGAGACAACACCGAAGAAATCAAATAGGAAAATAATTCTCATGAACTGAATAAATATATAACATCCTGATGATCAGAACGAACCTAATCATTCATTATTTTTCTTTACTGTTTACGGATTCTTCTCGTCTTCCGATGTAAAAATCGATAGCGACGCATTTTCAGCTAAGATTCACATGAAACCATTACCGTTGTCTTTGCATTATGATGAAGCAAGAACGATATTTATCAAAGTAATCTCTCGTTCAAATATTGGGTCATATTTACACCGGACTTCAGTATCGAATCGAATTAGATGTCTGACTGCTCTTACTGCATCCAACCACAAAATTATACTTCATTAATCTCCTATAAATGATACACGTTCTTGAAGACTTCTCTATGTCATGTTTGACATTCCTTAGGATATTTGATTAATTCATTTTTAGGACAGGGTTTACAGTTTTTCAAAAGAGAAAACTTTACTTTTAAATTTGGAATATCAGGTTCTTGTCGGGCTCTTGTTTGTCTTTCCAATTCTAAGAGAATTGCAATTCTTTTTTGTTTTTTTCGTTAGGAATCTCTTAGTGCCTAAACAAAAACTTGGAAAAAAGAAAAGTGTCTCCCTCAAATTACGAGATAAATAATAGTGACTGAGTTCTCTTGTTAAAGAAAAAAAACCTCTGAACTCAAATATGTGTTTCAGGTAGAAAAATATTTAAGAACACTAAATCTCAGATCTGTCATTATTTAAAATTCCTTGCTAAACAGAGCATAAAATCATTGTTATCAATTATCCTGAAATGTACTGATGGTTCATTACAAGTCTTCCCCATGGTAATAAATTTTTGGAGGGTAATCAATCAATACTAAAATTATTAGTCCCTCAAGCTGAGTCGTCGATAGAAAATCCATCGTACATATGAAATCATCAATCAAAGTCACACACACGCACATATTATATATATATATATATATATATATATATATATATATATATATATATATATAGTTATTGCAAATCGTTTGAAGACAACACATGGTAGTAACCAAGGTTGCGTAATAACTAGTTTACAAATAAAGAATATAGATAGATAGATAGATAGATAGATAGAGAGATAGAAAGAGAGAGGGGGAGAGGGAGAGAGAGAGAGAGAGAGAGTTGTAAACAAAAATATTCAAGCATTCCATAATTACAAGAAAAGCCGTAATACCTCAAAAGAAACTTAATGTATATTTCTCACAAATTATGAAATAATGGATTTGAAAGAATGGACAGTGATACCCAAAATTACAGCTTTTATTATAAAGTCAAGAAAGAATACAAAAAACACCAAAATATCATTTAATAGTGGACAAAAGTATTCCTCAAAATCAATTGTCTCACTTTTATTCTTCATTATTGCCTTTAACTATACTTGATAGTTCCTTACAAGACATATACAGACACTGATAGCCATTTTTCTTCATTTTTTTCTTAATAATAGTCTATAGTTTCTCAAAATTTAAAGAACTTATTTCTCTTAATTTTTGCTTCAACTATGTCTATTAATTTTATATGGGATTTGAGGTCAGGACTTTTTATGGGGCACGATAATAACTTTCTGCCATTTAAATATTTTGTAATAATTCCTGCCGTGTGTTGCAGGTCAGCGTCATGTTAGAACTCTAATTCTCTAAAGACATACTTTTTTGCTCTCTTTTTATATTATTTTTAAGAATTGTCAAATACTGCTCTTTATCCATGCTGCCCTCTACTCTCACTAGTTTTGCATACATAACAGAAGTTCATATAACAAAATACTTCTAGTTTGGTTTCATCTGACGATAAGACACAGTATCATATAAAACACAGTATCGAACACAGATATTGACTCCCATGTTCGAGATGGCATCAAATATAAGCCAATCTTCTTTTTAATTTTTCTCGGCAGAAAGCAAAAACTAGTGGTTTATTTGCGTAGTGTTATCGTCTTTTGTTTTCATGTACATATTTTAATCCTTTATTTATGACGAACAGCTGATACAGCATAAAAAAACGTTTTGTCCACTTCTAAAAGCGTTCGGTTTTTTGAGCGAACAGTGTCACTTACTAAAAAAAAGGGGAGGGGTTAGTTGCTTAGTATTAAGCAAAGGAGTTTTTCTTGCGCGATAATCTCGTAGCTTTGCTCAATTAAAGTATCTAGTGTCTGTTTTCTTCAATACGTTCAGCCCTAATGTCTTTACATCATTCGAAATGATTATATATAGTTCAATCTTAATACTGCCCTTTCGGCGCCTGATTTTATGGGTGAAAACCCCAGTTGTAGTGCTCTAATTGGCTAGCCAATAATAAAGCTTGACCAACGGTCTTGTGTTATCCGAAAGAAGGGGAGGAAGTAAAACCCTTGGAGCCCACTATAATTGATAGTTCAATGAAAATAATGACCTTGTGTCGTACGTATCGGATGGGGAGACGAGAAGGCCTATCCGAGTCTTTTTCTCATTGGTGGGAAAATCAAAATCAAGCCTTCTATTGCACCTATCCACCTTCAGTTGAACGTTTTTCATGTTTAAGAATCTCATACTAATTTCACCTGATTATGACAGGTGTTATCGTCTCCTCCATCCGTGAATGTGTCATATCAAAATAAACCTGACCTTTAAAGGTTTTCTTTGTTTCACGCATTTTAAATAACAATTTCTTATGAAATGAAAACAATACTCTAGAAAAATTGAACAGATCTAAGATTGTAGCTAATGACTAACCCTAACTAAGTTCACAATTTCATGTTACTACACTATACAGCAAAACTGATACAAACTTGAAAATAAATTCTTTTTTTTTATTAAAATATTTTACCTTCCTTAGAAGCAAAAATTAGATCGACAATCAAACTTTGACACCAGTCACGGTATCATAAGACCGTAACCAATTAATTGTATACAAAAGGAAAACGTATGTTAGCTGACGCATTTGTGTTATTGGGAAACCACCTATTCCTCAGATAATGGACTCTCCCTCCTGTATTAATCTATTTAATCTAAACTTATTTATAAATAGAAATTTGTTTGTGGGTGTGTGTGTCTGTGTGTGCGTGTGTCCGTTAGCTATAGACTCCGAAACGGCTAAACACAATTTTCTTGAAAATTTACACAGTTGTACTATAAGTGTCTGCGAGTGTTCTTAGCTAGGTTTTGTGTCGAGGTACCCCCGATAAATTCAGAAGTTTCAAGGTTGCAGTTCTTACAATAGTGCAGAAAATCGATAATATATATATATATATATATATATATATATATATAAAAGGGCAAGATGTTTGTGTGTGTGTCTGTCTATCTGCCAGTATGTTGTATTTTTTCAGCCCTTTTATTTTTGTTTTTGCTTTGGGTTTGGCTCTAAGTAAGTATAATTGTAGTTCTTAGTCTAAGCCATGATACCTGTTACTCAGAGGACTTATTAGCCTCCAAAATTCAGTTTACAACGAAAACACTTATTTGATATCGATACCAGGAAATCAAAATTTGACTTACATCCATTCATTTTTCTTTCAGTCTATGATTTCGCTTTAACTAGAAACAACTATTGCTTTTTTAGTCTTTCGTGCCAACGTCCAAAGAGTCTGAGCTCGAAGACCATGTATTAGTTTTAAAGCTTTCATTACACCCGAGCAACGCCGGGCTATACTGCTAGTAAGAATTAAGGGGAAGTTCATAGGAGTTCTTTAGACTTCTATTGGAGTTCAGTAGAACTAGTAGACAGTTGATATTAGTCGGCAGTAGGCCGAATACTAAAGAGTCAGCTTTCAGTGGAAGATTACCAAGTTCCTAACATTTTCGGTATGTTAAGTCGATTAGCAACCGATATAGCACGATTATAACCTTCAGTGCGAAAACCACTCCGCAACATTTTGTTACAGGTATTTATATACAAGTTTAAAATTATATTACTTATAATTAGGATTATATTTGCTCCTCTTCTCGGGCTTTTAAATGAGACATGGAGTCCTTTCTCCAGATAAGACGTAACTTCATACAAGATGAGCCTGTCTCGGAAAATTTAAAATTTCCATTTCAAATATTAAAAAATGAGAAAACTCTCAAGAGAATCGTTTTATTTTTTATGCTAGGTACTTGGCATATTTTCTATCCTTATGCGAAGGGCAGTTTACTTAAAATGATTGTGTATCATTATACCTCTTATATCAAATTAGACCGTTTTCCAACAGTACGTGACACTGTTCGCTCAAAAATCGAAGGGTCTTAGAAATGGACAAACGCTTCTTTATGCTATATCAATTGTTCTTTATAAATAAAGGATAAAAATATGTATCTGAAAACGAAAAATTATTACTCTTGTGGATTCCGGGTGAGGAACAATACAAAATAAAGAACAACAAAAGAAATGTATATATCCAAGTCTTTGAATGGAAGCCGTACTGGAATTACTATATCCGTTTAATACTATTATAGCTGAGTGAAGCTCAGAGTTACTATGACTGTTGACGTGGTATTCTCTGTGTAACTTCGGTATCTCTCGGTATCTTACGGATCAGTCCGGTACTCTCCTATAACTGTACGGTTCTCTTTATGGGAGAAGTATATGTATCCTCAAATCGAGTCCATTATCATAGAAAAAGGGGAGATTCCATAACAATAACATTATGCAAATAAAGTGCTAGTTATTGCCTTCTGCCGAAAAAACATAAACCAAATTTGAAAAGTTTCTAAAAGACGCACGAGTTTCTTTACAATAAGCGGATTAAAAATCTTTGGACTGATGTCTCAGTCAATCGCTCACAGCCCTTTTGACTTCATTGTCACTTTAAAATTTCGTGCCTTTCGTGAATACTTTTAAGGGACCAAACAGATGAAAGTCGGAAGGAGCAAGGTCTGGGCTGTAATTAGAACACTGCTGAAACAACTCGACCCTTTTCTGTTTGTGTTCTGCAGTAAGCATCTTTAGCACTCACCGGAAGCTGACCTTCGAGTAGGCTAGGTCATCATGGAAAATTTTGTGTGCTGTCCCAACAGATAGGATCAAAATCCTTACAATGTCATCCACTGTCACCTTTCTGTCAGACTGAATGAGGTCATTGACTGATTCAATCATCTCAGGAGACCTCACTTCTGTAGGCCTCCTAGATCTCTCTTCATTCTCAAAATTGCCCCGTCCTTCTTTAAACAATTTAGCCCACTTGTAGATATTTTTGACTGAAATATGTGGCACCATACACAGTTGACATTCTCCTATGAATTTCAACTGGTTTGCACCCTTCAACAACCAATATCCTGATAACTGACCTCTGTTCAATTCTGGAGCATGCTTCTTGGTCGGCCATCTTTGTTAATCTCCAAAACTCTCAAAGTTTTTTTTTTTAAATCTGCAAAAGAAATGAAATCCCTTTGTAAAAGAAGTAAAGAAAGCAAAAATTAAAAAAGTAAGCTTCTATCTGTATTAGAAATCCTTATACCAAAAGATGCAGCTTATTTATTGATGACCCTCGTATATTAAACCAAATTAAACTTAGGCTGGCAATCTTCTGGGCAGGGAGTGCCTACACTCTTTGAAAATCACCATTTCTTATTTGCTTCAAATATCGATCATTGAAAGATAACGATAAATAATTTATAAATATTGCTGAACGATGTCAGTGAGAATTACATTCAAGGGAAGCCTTTTAGCAATCTGTTCGTATCTATCTATGTATATACATTTACTAAGCTTAATAAAATAAAACTAAGTGTGAGACAAGCAGAGAGGATTGCAAAGAAAATATGCATAAAATTTAAGAGAACTAAGAAATAAAAACATGCTTACCAAAAGGATGCATAAAATCCAAGGACGGAATGCTTATATTAAATAAAGGAAAAATACAACAGAGAAGGAACGAATATATCGGAGAACGCTTCCAGGATGAAAAAGAACAACCGGCAATACAAAGAAATGTCAAAGGACTTGATAAACTAAAATATGAAATAGAATCTGCTCTTGTAAAGAGACAGATATAATGTTCATAGAGATACTTGTAAAATTCAATAATTTCGGCGTCGTCCATCTTACAGAAATAATAAAATGAAATGTATAACAGTGGTGATATACTAAAGAACCTAAATAGGTCTATTTTTATAGCACTGCCTAGGAAACCAGTTACAAACAATGTGGACTTCATCAGACAATTAGTCTAATGAGTCATATAAAGAAAAACTTAATATCCATATTTTGATGAATAGTGCACGCGGCAGAATCAGACCGAAAATAGATTAGTGCGGATTCGTCAAAGACACTGGAACAAGGAACGTAATATTTATGTTCAGAATATTATCAGAAAGAGCAATACTGATGCATAATAACGTATACAAGAGTTTTATAAATTTGGCAAAGGTGTCCGATTAAGTGCACCACAGATATCTATTGAAACTGCTCATCAACCTTGATATATTTTGGGAGAATATTACAATAATCAAGAACCTATACTGGCAGCAAAGCGCTTGAATATGGATAGAAAGGGAGCTCAGCAATTTTGCAAACATAAAAAGGAGTATAAGAAAAGAATTTTATTCAACCTCTACAGCGAGATGATTCTGAGAGAGAGAGAGAGAGAGAGAGAGAGAGAGAGAAGTTCTACCAGGATTCATTATTAGTGGTCACAATTTGAAAAGTTTAAGATATGCAGATGGCAATATTGAGGCAGAGACGAAAATAAAACATTACTTTTAAATTTGGAATATCGGGTTCTTGTCTTTCCAATTCTAAGAGAATTGCAATATTTTTTTTTTCGTTAGGAATCTCATAGTGCCTAAACAAAAACTTGGATAAAAAGAAAAGGGTCTCCCTCAACCTACATGATAAATATAAAGACTGGATTCTCTTGTTTTAGAAAAGAAAACACTGAACTCAAATATGCGTTTCAGGTAGAAAAATGTTTAAGAACACTAAATCTCCTTAAGATCTGTCATTATTTAAAATTCCTTGGTAAACAGAGCATAAAATCATTGTTAGCAATTATTCTGAAAAGTACTGATGGTTCATTACAAGTCTTCCGCATGGTAATAAATTTTTTTTGGTGGGGGGGCGAGGTTATCAATCAATACTAAAATTATTAGTCCCTCAAGCAGAGTCGTCGAGAGAAAATTTATCATACATATGAACTGAACAGTTTAAGATATGCAGATGGCAATATTGATGCAGAGACGAGAAGAAAACTACAAACACCTTTACAGAACGTATTAAAGAAAATCGAAAAGAAAGAATTAAACATTAACTGCAGGAAGATAGAATACATGGTTTTTTAGCAAAGGGAAGAGGCCAAGTAAAGGACAGCAAGAAAAAAAGGACTAAACCTCAATAGTAAGAAGACAGAATGCATGGTTATTAGCAAAAGAATGAGGCTGAAATGCAAACTACAAATCGGAAATACCAAAACCAAGTACAAAAATTGTAATATCTGGGAATTTTTTTAACAGATGACTGGAAGTGAGACACTGTAATCGAAAAGATGCCTTCCAAAATCTAAGTAGAGTATTGAGAATTAAAAAAAATTCGGTAGAAACAAAGAAATGGTTACTACAATGTTAAGTAATATCTTTTTTTTTTCCTATGTAGCATTGAATACCGGACAATCTCATCAAAAATAAAGAAAAGAATTAAAATAACAGAAATGTGGTTCTACAGAAGGATGCTGAGATTAGCATGAACCGAACATAGGCGCAACGACGAAGTTTTAGAGAAAATAGAAACAAAAAGGAAACTTATAATTAATATCAGGAAGAAACAGTTAAAATTTTAAAGACACATAACGAGGAAAGAGGGCTTGGAAAGTCTGTTACTCATAGGACAGATTAAAGGCGATAGTGACAGGAATACAACGCATAACATATTTACTGATCTTGAGGAAATATGCATTGACATATTTGTTTCTTAATGCGAAAGATTATATGATAAACTTGAAAACTAGCAGCCTGCTTGAACGGATTTCAAAGTCTGTTATGGGGAAACACACCTATTCCTTAGATAATGTACTCTCTCTCTCTCTCTCCTATATTACTAAGGGTTAACAGGAAATTAACGGGAGAAGTACTTGAGAAGTTCTTGGGAAGTTCATAGGAATTCTTGAGAGTTCTATTGAAGTTCAGTAGAACTAGTAGGCAGTGAATTTTTGTCGGCATTTAGCCGAATACTTAGGAGTCAGCTTTCAGTGGAAGATGACCAAGTTCTTAGCATTTTGGGTACGTTAAGTCGATTAGCAACCGACATAGCACGATTATAACCGTCAGTGCGAAAACTACTCCACAACAAAGTCCAGGCCTCGAATTGAAATGATTCTCTCATCTAATCTCGTCAGTATGGTGGAGAACATTTTCAAAACGCAAACCCCTTCTTTGATTGACGTGAAGAGGTAATCATCTTTAAAGCATACATAATCATGGCTTATATTCCTGTTCTTCTTTTACTGAATCAGTTTGCAACGAGAAAAATAGAATCAATGTTTACGACTAAGACTGTTGTATACAATTCGATATGGCAATCATAGGATTGTTATGTACATTTCGACATGGCAATCATAGCTTAGTTTTCCATAGGACTAAAATAAAGAGTAACTTGAAAACTATCAATCTACAGCAGGAGTCCAAAATATTTGCTTTGATTAGCTTAGTCCGATAGAAGGTCTCAATATTCTAACACATTAAATATACTGGAAAATATGATCGGCTCTTTGGACCGTTCCAGAAAGTGCTTAACTCTTTCTACCATGCACTATATTTCAGTCAGTTAAGTGCTATACGTGAAACACGCTTAGGCGATCATGTCTCGAAAGAGACATGACTGACTGGGCAAAAGATTATCCCGCAGTAGGTTGCCATTGCTTTCTGCGGTAGACTGCTTGTCATCCAAGGCTATAGGACCCAATCTGCCCTATTATTTAACCCATAACTGCAGGGAAGAGACGGATTAATACTTTTTCCAAGGATATTTGTGCGTAAGTGAATGCAATGAATTCAACTGGAATTCTAACTCGGCTCCCCTATTTCTCGTTCCGAGTCGATACTCACTGCACCACAACGCACATCGCACTATACTTACATGAGTCAAGTTACGTAAAAATATAGCATTGATGACATGTCTCGGATGGACCTAGATAATCCTCACCTTTCAGAATAGATAGGAACCAAAATCGTTTATACGTTCTTGTAGGGTATGACTTATTTTCCACTCTACAACCACTTTCCTCGCAGATGCAACGTTGCAAGCCTATCCCTATTTTTGTGTCAAATGTCCAGATGTGTTCCACTAATTCAAACCTTTATAACGTGGAATCGCAATGCTGCCGCCACGGATTCGAATCATCCTCTTTTCTTCCATATTCCATTTGAAAGGAGGAAATTCTTTCTAGAGATCCTCTTTCTTGAGAATTGTTACAATGAGGCGGAAATTTCCTTGTGCATGCTTACCTGAATGCTTCAATCTTAAGCTTTTCAGGTTAAGGATCAATTATTATCTAATTATATTCACTTTGTCCTACCTCATCTTACATTCATTTCACATAACTCATTCAGTAAACCTGGACCAAAGTGACTCTTTTTATTGGGTGAAATTATAAGATAAAAAAGAAGAAATTAACTAGCATGGTAAGGACAGATGACATTATTTTTTATATCTATCATTTGATAGAAAAGAGTGTTGGATTGCTAAGTGATGTCAGTTCCTCAATACGGCAGTGAATGCTGGACAATATCATCGAAAATGTGGACAAAACTGGAAGCAGCGGAAATGTGGTTCTACAGAAGGATGCTACGGATATTGTGGACTGAGCATGCAAGCAACGATGAGGTGTTGGAAAGAATGGCAACAAAAAGGAAATTAATACTGAGCATAAGGAAGACACAACTGAAGTTTCTGGGACACGCAACGAGGAAGGAGAGCTTGGAGAACCTGATACTGACTGACCAGATAGAAGGAAAGAGAGACAGAGGAAGGCAGCGGATAACTTCTTTGCAGGGTCTGATCAGGTGGTTGACGGAAAGGGGGTTGCCAGGAGTAAAAGGAGCAAGCATACTAAGAGCTACAATGGATAGGGAGACGTGGAGAACCATGATCGCCTAAGTCCTGGAGGGACAGGGCACATAGGAGAAGACTGTGTAAATATTTACTGAGCTTAAATTAGTCAAGCTCAAGACCAAACTAGTTTGGTCGATGGTGAGGAACGAACATACCGTGTGGTTACTTGGTGGGAGAGTAAGCTAGTTGAAGATTTTGTATTTGAGTCAGTGGTTGGTGCTCCAACCGAGTTAATATGAGGATTTCGAAAACTGATTTTCAAAGAAAGCAAACCATTTTATATTTATTTACTCTCTAAATAACATGTAACATATTATGTACATGCGCTGTATTTGGTCATGTTTGCGTGAATATGATTGGGATTTATTTAATTTCTAAGGTAATAAGTGACACTCTCCTAACCGGAGTTTGAAATTCGGTCGATGATACTATTCCCGCATCCTTAAAAATTAGCAATCCCAAACTCTCACCTCCTGACAAAAGGCCAAGATTTCTGCTCATCTTTATATATTTAAAAGATCTATGAAATAAAGATGTCTTGAAATATGTCAGTAGACTAAATGTTATTGTCAAAGAAAATGTGTCTGCGAACTTAGTTTCAATTTCAGCCTAATATTTTGCGTTCATTTTAACATTAATGTTCTTTATTACAAAAACGTTAATTGATTTCGTCTCGCATCAACCAGCTATTGGTTAATTAACACTGTAAGCAGTGCCCTGTATCCATGGGTTGCATGCAACTTTGGAGAAGAACAATTCTGAAATAACTATATTGAAAAGTACTAATCCAGTCAGTCAGATAATTGCACTCTTGGGCGATCATGTCTCAAAAGAGGTATGACTAACTGGACAAATGATTTTCTCTCAGTAGGTTGCAATTACTTTTGCGGTAGACTTGTTGCCAACCAAGGCCGTAGAACCAAATCTGTCTTGCTGTTTAACCAATAGGTGGAAAAAGAAAAGACGAATTAATACCTTTCCCAAAGGTATTTGAGCGTAATAGAATGCAACAAATTCGACTGGAGTTCGATCTCGCCTCTCAAATTTCTCATTCCGATTGGATATCCACTGCACCGCAAAGCACATCCAGTCAGTCAGTCAGTTAAGTGCCATACACGCTTGGGCGATCATGTCTCGAAAGAGACATAACTGACTGGGCAGAAGATTATCTAGCAGTAGGTTGTCATTGCTTTCTGTAGTAGACTGGTTACCAACCAAGGCTATAGAACCCAATCCGTCCTGTTATTTGACCCATAGCTGAAGAGAAGAGACGGACTAATACCTTTCCCAAGGGTATTTGTGCGTATATGATTGCAACGAATTCAACTGAAATTCGAACTCGGCTCTCCGATTTCTCGTTCCGAGTCGATATCCACTGGACCACAACGCACATCCAGTAGCTTTCCAAAAAGCAATGGAAAATGACAGCTATTAAATTGTAAAAGAAAAGAGAATCATGTTTATATCAACACATTACGGGTCATTTAATACCGAAAGTTAATTTTCTTGGAAGCATTAGTAATGTCATTTACAAAAATGTATTGCTAGTATTTCCCCACCCCAAGAAAATGTATTGCTAATATTTCCCCACCCCGAGAGTATTGCTGCAAATTTATTTATTTTATTTATTTATTTATTTTTTTTTTTTGCTAAACTGTATCGCCGGTAATTTTTTTATTATGAAAATATATTGCTGGAAGTTTTATTATATTTTTTATACTTTATTAATGTTTTACTCTAGTTTGGGGCACTCCTATTTGCCCATAGCTTGTACCCTAACAGGTGCTACCAGCCAGGGTTATGGTGGACCTGAGAAGAACAACAATTAAGAGGTGGTTCCAGGCTTCCCAAAACCTCCCGATTAGTGACCTTGCTGCCGGATGTAGTTGATCATCATACCCAGGACAGAAAAGCGAACAATGTCGCCTAAGTTTTCAAGGAATATGGCTTATGAAAAACACACTTTCAACAACAGATCAGACATGATTAAGCTTACTTGTTCGGTGTGAAAATATTTTTTTTTCTTTTTGCTTTATTTTAAAACAATCTTACTAAGACGATTGACGTATGCGACAGGCTGGTGCACTTCCTTCTTTAATTGAGTACAAATCCCGATAAACTCTAAGATAAAGAGAAGTTTCTTCTGAAATGACAGTAATTGTTCAGCTAATCAATCTGCGCTAAAATCTGTTTCATTGCAGTGACTATAATATCAGTTGAATTTTAAGAAAACAATAAAAACCTTCTAAAACAACATATTTACCTTCTTTTTCTATTAAATTCTCTTATCATTCAGGCAATTTTCTTAATTTAATCACCACAATATTTTTTTAGTTTTCTCTGCAAATATCTTTCCTGATTTATTTTTGCAGTTTCCCTGGGAATTGAATTTTTTTCTTAGGAAGAGGTTCTTACACAAATTTCTGAAGGTAGAAATAAGTTTTAAACTGAAGTGATAATATCTGCAAAATCCAGTAAGAAATTTTTAGCAATAAGAAATGACATCATCAAAAAGAATGCAATTTCTTCTCTTTTTTTTCTTTATTACAGTCTTCTTCTCTTTCATTCTCTTTCTTGCCACTTCGCTTTTCTCTTTTTAACTATATATGCATATTCCTCTATTCCCCCTTATTATATATATATATATATGTGTGTGTGTGTGTGTGTGTGTGTGTGTGTGTGTCACGAGGATTAGCGAAACGGTTTTAAACAACCGACAATTTGAAATTATTTGTTTGAAAATTATTTTTGATCGATACTCGTATTTAAATAGATATTCTGTTTTATATTCCGGAAATTAACGAAGATTAACGAAACTGGTAATAAACCGACAATTTGAAATGTTGTGTTTGAACATTATTTTTTATCGATATTCGTATTTAATTAGACTTTCTGTTTATAATCAAACAGTATATATATTTATTTCTACCGGCACGATAATTTACGATAAATGTTGTTACGAAAATGTGTGTCATTCGGCAGGATGCAAACCGGCGACCCCTGTCAACATAGGGGAAGCCACCAATTCATCTGGCGCGTCTTAGACCTCTCAAAATGAATGACCATATGTGTGTGTGAGTTTGTGCGTGTGTGCGCATAGTCAACATAGGGGACGCCAGTAATTGATCTGGCACGTCTTAGACCTCTCGACCATGAATGACCATGTGTGTGTGTGTGTGTGTGTGTGTGTGTGTGTGTGTGTGCGCGCACGTGTGTACGCATAGTCAACAAAGGGGACGCCAGGAATTGATCTGGCGCGTCTGAGACCTCTCGACCATGAATGACCATATGTGTGCGTGTGTGTGTGTGCGCTTAGTCAACATAGGGGAAGCCACCAATTGATCTGGCGCGTCTTAGACCTCTCGACCATGAATGACCATATGCGTGTGTGTGTGTGTGTGTGCGTGTGTGCGCATAGTCAACATAGGGGACGCCAGCAATTGATCTGGCGCGTCTGAGACCTCTCGACCATGAATGACCATGTGTGTGTGTGTATGTGGGCGTGTGTGCGCATAGTCAACATAGGGGAAGCCACCAATTGATCTGGCGCATCTTAGACCTCTCGACCATGAATGACCATATGTGTGTGTGTGTGTGAGTGTGCATAGTCAACATAGGGGAAGCCACCAATTGATCTGGCGCATCTTACACCTCTCGACCATGAATGACCATATGTGCGTGTGTGTGTTCGCGTGTGTGCGCTTAGTCAACATAGGGGAAGCCACCAATTGATCTGGCGCGTCTTAGACCTCTCGACCATGAATGACCATATGTGCGTGTGTGTGTTCGCGTGTGTGCGCTTAGTCAACATAGGGGAAGCCACCAATTGATCTGGCGCGTCTTAGACCTCTCGACCATAAATGACCATATGTGTGTGTGTGTGTGTGCGCATAGTCAACATAGGGGAAGCCACCAATTGATCTGGCGCATCTTAGACGTCTCAACCATGAATGACCATATGTGTGTGTGTGTGTGTGTGTGTGTGTGTGTGTGTGTGTGCGCGCGCGCGTGTGGGCATAGTAAACAGAGGGGACGCCACCAATTGATCTGGCGCGTCTTAGATCTCTCAAAATGAATGACCATATGTGTGAGGGTGTGCTTGTGTGCGCACGCGCGTGTGTGTTTGTAAGATTGATGGAAAGCATCATCTACAATGCGGCAATCTTGACCTATGGAATAGTTTAAATAAAACCAAAGACTTGTTTGAGGTTAAAATCTCCATATTAGCTAACATCTGACTTGATTCAAGTGTGAACCAAGCCAGCAAAAGGCTCCGGAAGTTGTTCGAGGCAAAGCCCAACAAATTAAAATGACCACTAGGATATCTCCCTGTTAAGCATTGTTGAAAAAGATTTAAGTGAGTTTGACGAGACTCCAAGTCCTTGATAATGGCATCTATTCAGAATCATAACGGGGATTCAGGGCTAAAAGTTTCATAATGGACATCTCTCTACGTCAGCATCAGAAGAAATGTCAACAGATGTCTCTGTAGATTGCCTTCATTGATCTCTCAAACACGTTCGACCTCTTAGCAAGAAAGTAATGTTTCAGTTAATAATGATAATTGGGTGTTCCTCCACAAATGCCGAGCATCATCACTGCTTTTCGCGTAGGGTGTGGTCAGCTGTCCTAGTGAAACGTCAATTCCCTTTACTATTCAGGTTGTCGTAAAACAAGATTTTTATAATTTTCCATGTTATTGAGATTTGCGTTCAGACAAGCTGAAGATGTATACTTACACACAAGAAGAAACTGTAAACTATTCAATTTGACCCGCCTAACAGGTGTACACACCGAGGCGCCTACAGTATTCATCAGAGAAATGCTGATAACGTCTTTCTGACCACGCACACCGACCATGATCTCCAAAGGCTGATTAGTGAGTTTGTTTATGCCTGTAAGGAATTTGAGCTGACTATTCTCCTATATGACTATAAATGCTGAACAATCTCATCAAAGATAGACTTAAAGCAATCGAAATGTAGTTCTACAGAAGGATGTTGAGAATAAAATGAACCAAACATGTGAAAAACGACAAGGTTTGGATGAGGATGGAAACGAAAACGAAACGAAAAAGAAACTTTTACTTCACATCAGGAATAGACAGCTGGAGTTTCTGGGGCACGTAATGTGGAAGGAGAGCTTAACAAATTTAATACTCACAGGACTGATAGAAGGAAAAAAGACTGGAGAAAATTATGCGTGACATACTTAATGGACTTGAGCAGATAGCAGAGCAGAATTTCGGAGAAATAACAAGAGAAAAAGTGTTAACAGCTACTAGGGATAGGTGGATGGAGAAGGCCATGGTCGCCTATTTCCTAAAGAGACACGGCACATAAAATAAGAAGAGGGGATTAACACAAAAACAACTGTAATGTTTCAAGATGTTTTTGCATTTCCATCAGTCAGTATTGATGATGTGTTGCTTGATGTTACAGAAACTTCACATATCGGGGGTTGGGCTGACGGCCATATAACGTTGAATACACCGGTTCTTGCTCGACCACCGAAATTAAGCAACGTTGAGCCTGGCCAGTACTTAGAAGGGTGCTGTAAGCGTTTAGTGACGGATGTGCGTTGTGGTGCAGTGGATATCAGCTCAGAAAGAGAAATCGGTGAGCCAAGTTCGAATTCCAGTTGAATGCCCTATATTCACCTAAGCACTGGTACCCTTGGGAAAGGTATTAATCCGTCCCTTCCCTCCAGTTATAGGTTAAATAACAAGGGTAGGACTTGGGGATCCTGCACTTAAAAACAAATCCCAATGAATCTTGGTACTCGTAAAGAAAACAAAGTATTACTTGACACAAAACTTATATAAAAAACAACAATAAATTATTAAAAGAAAAAAGGTATTACCAGCAATAAATAAAGAAATTAGTTGGCAATAAATGACCCGCCGAAGTGTCGATATGCCATAAAACAAAAACAACCAACCAACATATCTGGGTTCTAACATCACCAGTAACCAATCGCTTGACAAGGAAATTGATAAACGCATCGCCAAAGAAGTATCAGTGATAGCCAAACCGAGCAAGAACGTATAGAACAAGAGTCAGCTGGCCTTGCGTACCAAAGGAAGCCGACCTTGAAACAACGTACGTCAGACAGGAAAAAACGCCTGGAAATTTTCCATCTCTGCCGCCTAAAAATTTGCTCTTGGCCTCACATAGATAAACAAAGTTAACAACTCTATTGAGCTTGAACAAACAAACTCGTAAAG
This sequence comes from Ascarosepion bandense, assembly GCA_037127315.1. Taxonomy (NCBI): domain Eukaryota; kingdom Metazoa; phylum Mollusca; class Cephalopoda; order Sepiida; family Sepiidae; genus Ascarosepion; species Ascarosepion bandense. The sequence goes on from JBBBDQ010000562.1 coordinate 2,765,493, forward strand.
AATGCATATTCTACTTTGTAAATATCTTCTATGGCTGTGTCACGTATATTGAATGATTGACGGCCGTATACCAAAAACTATATTCCACAGTGGGCTTGCCACGGGACATCGTCCGGTTGGCGGTCTACACTACGTTTCCATGACGTTTGCTAGAGGGACTTAAAACTCGCAGGCTTTGACTCTGGTAGCTGGGAACGGCTAACATATAAACGACTAGTAGCCAACTGTAGTCCTCATATTTATTGCTATACTAGCAGTATAGCCCGGCGTTGCTCGGGTGTAATGAAAGCTTTAAAACTAATCGATGGTCTTGGGGCTCAGACTCAGCCTAAAGAATATTTGTATGAACATTGTGGATGTTTATAAAGGACATACAAACATATAAACAGACACACACACACAAACATCTTGCCTTATATATATACTATCGATTTTCTGCACTATAGCAGTATAGCCCGGCGTTGCTCGGGTGTAATGAAAGCTTTAAAACTATCGTCCTGGAGCTCAGACTCTTTGGACGTTGGTACGAAAAAAGCAATTGTTGTTTCCAGTTAAAACGAAACCGTAGAATGAAAGAAAAATGAATGGATGTAAGTCAAATTTTGATTTCCTTGTATTGATAAAATAAGTTTTTTTTTGTCGTAAACTGAATTTTGAAGACTAAATAAGTCCTCTGAGTAAATGGTATCATGGCTGAGACTAAGAACTACAATTATACCTACTTAGAGTCAAACCCGAAGCAAAAACTAAAAAAAAAGGGCTGAAAAAAATACAGACATACAGGCAGATAAACAGACACACACACAAACATATTCCTTTTTATATATATATTATTGATTTTCTGCACTGTTATAAGAACTGCAACCTTTTGAACTTCTGAATATCGTTTCTTATGTCATTGTCTATGAGTGTATGAAATTTGATTAAAATCGGACCACTCATTCTATAACCCGATTTTTTCGATTATCGATTTTCAATATTTATCGGAGGTACCTCAACACAAAACTTAGCTAAGCACACTCGCAGACGCAACTGTGTAAATTTTCAAGAAAATCGGTTCAGCCATTTTGGAGTCTTTAGGTCACCGACACACACACAACAAAGTTTCATTGATTATATATGTTTAGATCCACTTTTCGGTTATTTTAGCCCCGAGCCTTTTTCATGTGATATTTGTTCTATTTCGAACCAAATATTATATTTAGTGCGTAGATGTAAATTGTTCTAATTACACGTGTCATGCGTTTAGATGTCTCATTTTTAGTTAAGTCCCCTTAATTTTGTTGCCTTTGCAGGAGCCAGGTATTGAACTCACATCTCTTTAGGTCAAGTCACTTTTGGATCAATCGACTAACGCCCCTATGTATTTAATTTTTATCAGCAGAGCTGATTATTCGAGCAGTGTTATTAAAAAAGCGCTCTCCGGTAATATTTGAACCTGCTAATCCCAAACCAGGGGAAACTGTCGTTAGATTCGACGTGCTTTAAACCACAGAAGGCATCGGTTTTCAAGCAAAGTTGAATTGTGAAAGCGCATATTACTCTTTAATAAATGTTTCTGAATATTTGACAAAAAATATCTTAAATGCTACTATCTTTGTTAAAGATGGTTTCACTATCAGAATTGCTAGATAATCACAAATATGTCTAATCTGAAATACATTTTGACACCCATAAACTGACAGTAATAAAGGAGAACTGGATTTATTTATCTTGGACTATGCTTGTGCCGTGTTTTGGCACCTTATTCATTCAGTGAAGATGACGACTGACTGTAGCACGGGTCGGCAGCCTTTTGGAGAGTGAGGGCTAAAATGCTATGTAGAGTCATGGAGGAGGGCCAAATAACTATGGCTCCAGTATCGTGGAGGAGAACCATGTTATTAAATATGTGAATTAATTTTCTATTTTTCGAAGAAAGCAAGGATTCAATATAAATTAATATCTGTTTAAAAAAAAATTACATCATAAAAATGTTTCGTAAATCAGTATTGAAAAAATATTCCATTAAAATCGGTTGAAAACACTTCTTTTATATTCATTTCAAAGTGTCAGCTCACGGAAGAAATTTCACAGAAAAAGTGATAGTGAGGCCATACGCTAATTTTGGCGATCCATATAAATAAAAAATAAAAGTAAAATACATTCTTTTTGGTAAAAAGAAATCATTCTTTCAGTTTCGACGCAATATATTCAGACTATCAACTGTCACTTTGGTTTGGTTTACCTATAGTTATATCGTGTCCAGAGTAAGGTAGCGGGCCGGAGAAGATTCATTTGAGGGCCGAATGTGGCCCGAGGGCCGGGGGTTGACTACCGCTGGACGGTAGCATGATATCTTGAAATATTCTGAGCAAAATCCCGAATGGTCTTCTGCTGTTCTTGTTTAATCAGTGCGTTCAATTGATTCTCTTGAAGCTGAAGACGACGGATGTGGAGGTTATGTAAGTCTGATCTTTGCTTGCTTGATTCGAGAAAAACATTTATGTGCCATTGTCGGTAAGGAAGTCATCTCCGGACGCAGGTAAAATGTCACCAGCAGCTTTGGTAATTCTATGACTTTTAATCAAAGTCATGAGAAGATGCCAAGCATGTTCATTTATGTTTACCTGGCATCCCATCTTAAAGGGCTGTCTAATCTAAGCTAAAGTTTCAATAACGTTAGAGAACAGTTTCACAGGGTAAGCAAGAAATTCCACGAAAGATTATTGAATACTGTCACGAGAGAATCACCTTAATGATGCAGTTTTTTCTCTGTAGGGTTCAATAATAATAGTATGCCATGTCTTCATATTGGTTAAAAGTTCGACATCGACCTGTATACCAAACTCCACCTGAGTATATTCGTTTACGACATAGAGATCTAACCTCAGGTGTTCGGTGCCACGTTGGAAATCTCACACTCAGCTAGCTGTGGAGATAAATTTAATTATGTTATGTATGACTAGAACATTCTTGAACGCGCTCTGCTAATATTCCTACAACAGGAAACAATGTGCTGTTTTAGCAGAATCATACTGCCACATATCTTATCCGTGATAATCGAAATGTTCTACAAAATGTTTGACAATATATCTGGCTGGCGTGATTAATTTTATTTAAATTTGGGATTATTATTTTATGTTAAACATAAATGGAGATTACTTCTTTTCTTTTTATTTTCTTTTTAAAAAATTATATAAAAAAAAAAGAAATTTCGATATACATAAATTTGTGCTATTGATATGTTTCCAGTTGGGCGTTAATGCGAAAAGCTATTCAAATATAACAATTATTGTTAGGAATAAGGAAAGCATATTGTGGAATAAATGCTTGTGTTGCTAATTGAAAGAACCTGACATCTGAATGAAAACTTAATTTCAATACCGAAACAAAAATATCCCCTGCGCATGGTAAGTTATATATATCAAAAAAATATTAGCATAAAGACAATCACAGCAGATCTATATCGGCATGACCAATGGAAAACGTTTTAAAAACTAAAGTTTAGATTTAATCAAGATAATATTCAGTATATTTGAGAATGAACTCAAACGGATGAATTTAGACAAAAAAGAAAAAACAAATCCGAAAATCAAACCGACTTTGGGTGGATCCACCTTAGCAGCTGTATTCACTCGATTTAACACGTTCATTCTTTTCCGTGCTAATCGAAATATTCTGCAAAATGTTTGACAATATACCTTTATATATATATATATATATTTCCTCTATTCAACCATTTTTAATCAAATTCACTCCGAAGCAAGGCAGTAAAGCCGCTAAGACGTAATGAATTATGGTGTGCGGAATAATAAAAAAAAATCAGAAACATTATTGATGAGTGAGAAAAAAGTATAATCAGGAAGAGAGTAGATAAGAAATGACATTTTACTCAAACTTTAGCATATCAAATCTGGCTGGAAAACATGGCGCTGGAAGACGAAAGAATTCCAGGAAAAAAATAATTGCCAACGTAGAAATTAATTTTACTGTAACCATTTTAACTGTAAATTGATAAAACCTTTTGCCAGTTTAGCACTTTGCTTAACTTTATGTAGCAAAGCGAAGATCTCATTTGAAGAATTATCATGAAATTTATAGAAAAGGCACAGGGAAGCAAAATTAAGCTGGTATGAAAGTGACTAAAGCTAAGGTGCCACATGAGAGTCGATTATATTGCTGTTGCTTCTTTGAATTAAGAATTTCTAGAGGCAAGACGGAGCATAAATCTCAAGAAAACTGAATGGATGGTCATTGGCAAAAAGAGGAGCTCAATATCCCAACTGCAAGTCGGAGAATCTAAAATAAAACAATAGATAAATACTCTATTTCCATTGTTTTTAAATCGACCCCGTGAAAAACATGTCTGTAATACCTCTTCAACTTTTTGTCGTGTTATACATCGTATTAAGTGTTAAGCACTTTCCATCCAACAGGCAATTATTATCATTCGTTCAATTACAGAAGACGATCGGAATTTGTAATAAACATGCTTTTGGGCTTCTTTATATTTCGGATTAAATTATCTAGACAGCATTAAATAACTTTTATTGTGTGCCAGTTAAATTGGTTTTTTTGTATATAGGCTACACGCATATTTTATACATTTATTGTGAATAAAGAGTCAGTATCATTTAAAGTGTGAAACATTTAGTCGTAATTTTAAAACGGTTTCATCATGTATGTATGTATATATGTATATATATATATATATATATATATATATATATATATATATATATATATATATATATATGGGGTGTCTATATATGTATATATAGTAACGCACATTGAGTGCAGGTGAAAAAATAAAATAGTGTTTGATGCAATATAACAGAGCTATTAAGTATATATCTAATCTAAACTTATTTATAAATGGAACTTTGTCTGTGTGTATGTGTCTGTGCGTGTGTTTGTGTCCGTTACCTATAGAATCCGAAACGGCTGAAACGATTTTCTTGAAAATTTACACAGTTGTACTATAAACGTCTGCGAGTGTTCTTAGCTAGGTTTTGTGTCGCGGTACCTCCAATAAATATCGATAATCGAAAGAATCAGGTTATAGAAGGAGTGGTCCGATTTTAATCAAATTTGATACGCTCATAGAAAAAGACATAAGAAACGATATTCAGAAGTTTCAATGTTGCAGTTCTTACAATAGTGCAGTAAATCAATAATATATATATGTATATAAAAGGCAGGATGTGTGTGTGTGTGTGTGTGTGTGTGTTTGTGTGTGTGTGTGTGTGTGTGTGTGTGTCTGTTTATCTGTCTATAAGTCCTTTATACAAATCCACAATTTTTATCCGATTCTCACCAAACTTCACACAAATATTCTTTAGTCTGAGTCGGAGCTCCAGGGCCATCGATTAGTTTTAAAGCTTTTATTACACCCAAGAAACGCTGGGCTATACTGCTAGTTTATAAATATACATATTAATTGTCGGTAACACGACTTAGATTTTCAAGCATAATGCAATCTTCAGGTGCTGAGTATAAACTGATCATTATGTCATTAAAATTTTAATCAAAATATCCGGTTAAGACAATGTTAGCGCAGTCCATATATTGTACAGAAATTATAGTATTTATTTTTAAAATATATATTGTATTAAAAAGAGATGCGTTTTTTGTTATTTCATATTCAAAATAAAGAAAATATATTTAAATAGACAAAAGCACACACTATATATATTTTTTTTTTATGTATATGTGTATGTTTGTGTGTGGATGTGCATATTTGTATATATATGTATATATATGTATATATGTATTTATGTATGTGGGCTATATGTAATTTTGAAAAAATTTTTTTAGCTATTTAAATGCTCCTTTTCATAATATTCATTAATATGTATGTGTGAGTGCATATGGAATATGTATATATATATATATATATATATATATATATATATATATGCGTGTGTGTGTGTGTGTGTGTATGTGTGCATGTATGTGTACACATGTATATTGTGTGTATATGAATTTTTTGTATATAGGGGTGTACACACATATATGTGTGTGTATGCGCATGTATATGTATATAAGTGTGTAATAAATTGAATGTATGTGTGTGTGTGTGTATGTGTATGTATATATGTATTCTTATTCGTAGAATTGTGTGTGTATATATATGTATGTATGTGTGTACTTCTATAGGTATGTATATAATAATTGTAATTAATTTTTTTTTTTTTTTACCTAGTGTTGTCTTTATTTAGTTTAATTTCAAATGACCTAATTTTTTTTAAAATAATTTTATTTTAAATCCTATATCTTTTTATTCCCTTTTATTAATAATTATGCCTTTTTAAGTAAAGGCCTTTTTCTAATACTTCAACGTTTTGGGGAAATTAGGTTTTTGAATTTGTCCAGCGTCTGTAATATTTAAAAAAATTTTTTTCTTTCGTTTCTTTCTTTTTCCCTCCCTTCCTTCTTTTATCTCTCTTACCACCTTTCTTCCGTGTTGCTTAAACTTAGGTCGATTTAACACGGCTGTCGGTTAATTTTTAGTTACATTCTCCCTTTTTTTTGCGAACCCAGACGATGTCAATTTTTTTTCTTTTCTTATTTATTTGATTTTATTCTATCTTTTTCTTTTTCTTTTTCATTTTCTTTTCCTTTTTCTTTTTCTTTCCCTTTATTTTTATTTTATTTTATTTTATTTTATTATTTATTTATTTTTTAATTTCTTTGCAATCTATTTAAAAAGGAAAAGTAGACTAATTTTTCTCCAGTTTCTGAAAGGTTTTTTCTGTTGCTGAGGTGATGTGTCGTCCCCCGTGGGGACCTTCATATCGAAATGGCCATTCAACATCTTTGAAGTAATCCTTTTTTAATATATATTTGCTCTGTAATATTTTATTACATGGAGCTCTCTTCCTGTATCATTTTTTAATATTAAAATAAAGTTTTAATATTAATTAGGATCGGGTTTTTTGGAATTTACCTTCCTGCTTTTTTCCCTTGGATTGAAGTATCTGAATTAATATATATATATATATATATATATATATGCTATTTATGTGTATTTCTAACTGGGCGTTAACGCGAAAATCCATTCAAATGTAACAATTATTGTTGGAAATAAGGAAAGAACATTGTGAAATACATGTTACCGTTGCTAATTGAAAGAACCTATCATCTGAATGGAAACCGAATGTCACTAGTGAAACAACATCCCCTCTGCGCACGATAATTTTCATATTTAAAAAAAAAATTGTTAGCATAAAGACAATCCCAGCAGATCTTTATCGGCATGACCAAAGAGAAAATTTATGAAAAATATTGTTTAGAAATTAATCAAAGAATATTCAGCATTTATGAGAATGACATCGTACGGATGAATTTAGAAAAAAAAAACCGAAAATCACATCGACTTTGGGTGGATCCATCTCAGTAGCTGTATTCACTCAATTTAACACCAAATTTTTTATTACCGTACATTTAATCGAACACTTTCTGCGTGGAAAAGCCTTTGAAAGTTGAAAAGGGATCAAATCAATAGGATCAGGATTCGTTTCGGGGAATGAAAGAATTATTTTTACAAACGAACTTTTTGAAATTACTAATTATAATGTTTATGATCAACTGGAGCGGATTTTTTAAAATCCAACATTTGCAACATTTTTTTCTGTCTATTTGTCATATCTATCTATCTAGCTAGCTAGCTAGCTAGCTATCAACTTCTGTATCTATCTCTCTCTCTCTCTCTCTCTATCTATCTATTTATCTATATCCGCCCGTGCATTAAATACTGCTGCCATATCTGGTCGGGTGCTCCTGCTATCCACCTAGGGGTCCTTGACAAAATCCAACAGAGAATCTGTAATGTGATCGATCCCGACTTGGCAACTCGGATACAGTCACTTTCTCACCAGCGCAACGTGGCTTCCCTCTTTCTCTTCTACAAGTACTTTCATGGCTTCTGCTCAGACGAACCTACCTCACTGGTACCCCCCCCATACATGAATTTACTCGAGCCACAAGATTAGCAACTAAGTCCCACCTTTTTACTGTGAAACCAATAAATTGTAAACGCAAATTCTACTCCAGCAGCTTCTTTTCTCGCACTTCTCCTCTGTGGAATTCCCTTCCGTTTACTTGTTTCCCCGACGGCTACAATCTTCAAGAATTCAAATGTAAAGTCAATAGTCACCTCCTATCTCACTAACGTGCATCCTCTCTCTCATGCTCTTTTCTCCATCCACCCTACACTCTCAGTATTCTCATCCTTCTCATACTCTCTTCATGACACGCCCTGTAACCTGTCACTCTTTCTCATAACATTCCTCCTATGTAGCCCCCTGTACAACAGTGCTTGGGGCAAAACGATTATAAAAAAAATGCATTTAATAGGGAAGAAGTAATCGATCCATTACCTTAACATGGGAGCACTTGCGCGAAAGACGAAAGCTGAAGCGACGACCTCAGTTGTTATACGAACTCCGAACGCTGACTTTTATGTCCTACCGTGATAACCACTACACTACCCACACATTCGTAATCTAAACTTGACAAATGCACATCAGAAATCACAAACTTCAAAACTGATTCGCTTTTTTTAACAGAATAAATAAGACCATTTATTATGTATAATTAAAATCTACTTGTTCATCTTTTGCTAGAATTACAAAAAACAGTCACCGTATGATTTCCACACGTCTTGCTCGCGGTACTCACCGTTGATAATTAAAAATTCTAAGTACAGATAATTGCAAATGGTTTAAACACGGAAGACATAAGCAAATTTTACAGATTCACGGTACAGATCTTATTTACAATCAATAGTGCACGCAATCACACATCTCGAAAAAAAGATGATCTTTTTCACAAATCAAAAAATTGTGCTAAGCTCATTAAAGATTCGACGACATCTTGCTTTAGTGCAGACCTGAAAATTAGTGCGAATGAATTATTTGTTTTGATTTTGAATCATGTTAAGTGATTTTGAAGCCGAGACACGAAAGGGGTGGAGGAGAAATTATATAAAATTAATTTACTTCTCACCGCTAAGCATTTTAATCCAACGCGTGTTGCATTTTTGTGAATAAAACTTGTCTGTCTAACGAACGAAATCATGACAAGAGAAACAAAAACGCTAACAGTAGCCTGATTATCAACACATACTTTTAGCAAACAATGTGGTCATGTAATGAGTTCTAAATTTACATATCCCCCCGCAAAAATATAATCTTGTATAAATAAAGTAAGCTTTGCAACTAACTATATACACTTCCGGCAATAATTGTTAGGGCATCCTAGTTTTTTAACAGAAATGATGTATTTCATACTATTTTTAGTATTTATTGCCAGGTGGATAATTCTAAATGAAAAAAAGAATGGTTCTTTTGTTATTATTACTTTTCAAAATGTTACAAGGCAAATAGCGATAATTTACCCATCGCACCCTGTAGATTGAAACTATGTATTTCATACTATTTTTAGTATTTATTGCCAGATGGATAATTCTAAATGAAAATAGAATGTTTTTTTTGTCATATTTACTTTGCAAAATTTTACAAGGCAGCCAGGAAGCCTTTGCTTCGGCCAGCCAATAAGAAGAGCCTAACATGGGGAAGGGAGCACAAAAACTGGACACTCGAACAGTCCATTTGATGCGCATTCTATTGTGCAGTCTTAACGAAAATATCATTCTCTTTTCCTTCAGAAATATCCACTTGGCAATAAATACTAAATTTTAAAACCGGGGTGACCTAATAATTATATCCGGTAGTGTATATACATTTGAATCGCCTACCAGCGATGACTACCAAATTCTGCGAATTCTCATTAGGTACCAAAATAATTTAGTCTTGTACCAGACTAAGAAAGGCTGATACTTGCATTCAAGTTATCTTTGATAGATGGTTAAAAAGAGTAGCGATTTTTATCCTCACTAGAACCGAATGCTGCGACCTTGTGTCAGACTAAGTGTTAGCTAATATCTAAGGCGATAATTGTTGAGCTTTGGTTAGTATACGCGGTGAATTTCATACTTAGTAGGTGCTCACAGTGACCTTGAGCCAAAATAAGCTAATTATGGTAAAATGTATAAAAAGGCGTCTACTATAGAGGGACTTCTAGGGGGCTTGTTACGCAAGTCATTTAATTAATTTACTAATTTTGATCATCACCGAGAGCCCTACTACAGTAGTCTGGTACCAGACTAAGACAAGCGTAGTAAATTACTATTTATAAAAATAACTAACGACAGAAACATTGTAAGAATGCACGTCCCAGACTAATTAAGTTAAGCGAATCCTTCACTAATGTAACTTTGTGTCAAGCTAATGCCTTGTTTAAGAATGAATAATATATTAGTAAATAATGTAAATAATATTTTCCTCAACATCGTCACTGCAATGAATAGCTGTGGTTGTCGGGTGATAGTGCAACGGAGCACCTGACTAATACCATTCACACTGCCGGGTTTAAAAACCAGAAAGCAATTCATTCCTGTGTGGCGTGTCTTCAGGGAGGGTCATTCCACTCTAAGTCAGACCAAAGCCAATGTCATCCAACTTGGATTTATAAATAATTACAGACAGGTGATTGCTGATTCCAACGGTATAACTCTCTGCCTTGAATATTGACTTCTCTTTAGGTAACTCTCCCACCGTCGATGATATGTCATAAATATACCCCGCCATTATTTCAATTTCAGATACAGAATTAGCATGTATTCGTCGAAACACTTTGTAGTTAGCATCTCATGGTTGAATTCCTAACTTCCTCGGACTATGCCCATAGATTTGCCGTCAGGGCTCGCTGCGAGGGGCGATTAACTATTTGAACAGTGGCAAACGTCATTAAAATTATATTTTCAACTCTTCTTAATTTTTCTCTCCATACACTTATCTGATTACCAATTGGTTTCGAGTTTAGTGTGTTGGCTACTTTGAAAATATATAGAATAGTGTACAATACATGAATTAATAGTTAAAAAGGTACAATAACAGACCAACTGATTTAAAATGTAAGATAACATTTATTAAACAAAATTAACAAACGGAATGTTTAAGGCAAGAATTTGTGTTCCTTGAAGTAAATTGTATACAAAACTAAAAGTTAATGAATATATTTCAGTGGGAGTTACTGTGTTGGTGTGATTTAGTGTGACGCGTCCACATATTCTTTGGCATTAGTGTGAAAAGTTCATGTCACCTAGTCCGAAAGGAGGAAATCGCGGAAGAGAATTACTTTAAGGATTCGTGTTGTTTTATACTTTCAGCGCTCAATAATACTGGGTTTATTAAGGGCTGCTGCTGATACTATGGCTATTAATGCACTACACTTGCAACGTGACCCCTCTAAATTATCATTTAATGTCTGAACACCCAAGTTATTATTTGTGGAGTAATTGACGAAGATGGAAACCGTATATAATAACAAAGTGAACTTGCTAAACACTACACTGCATGAAGCGCCTAAAGTTTGAGCAAATATGTCAGTCAGCTAAGTGCCATACGTGATATACGCTTGGGCGATCATGTCTGACTGGACAGAAGATTATCCCGCAGTAGGTTGCCATTGCTTCCTGCGGTAGGCTGGTTGCCAGTCAAGGCTTTAGAACGCAATCTGTCCTGATTTTTTACTCACAGCTAGAGGGGGAAGAGATGTATTATATTATTAAGTATTAATTAGTGGGGGATCACTTTATTACTTCATAACTATATAAAACCAGTCCCTTACTTTATGTCCAGTAGAATCTTTAATCATGTTTTCAACTATTATATTCAGTCAGTCAGTTAAGTGCTATACGTGATATACGCTTGGACGATCATGTCTCGAAAGAGACATGACAGACTGGGCAGAAGATTATGCTGCACTAGGTTGCCATTGCATTCTACGGTAGACTGGTTGCCAGCCAAGACTATAGAACCCTATCTGTTCTATTATTTAATCTATAACTGGAGGGAAGAGTTATCTTTACCAAGAGTATTTGTGCGGAAGTGAATGCAAAGAATTCAACTGGAATTCGAATTCGGATCAACCGATTTGTCGTTCCGAGTCGATATCCACTGCACCACAACGCACATCTGCGAGCAAATATGTATGAATATTTAAAAAGAAAAAAAAAACATTTCTTTTGATAACTCAAATAAAGTTTGAATTTGTAATAATGAAATCAATCAACATTGTTTTATAAAAAAGATTTTTCAAAATAACTATGTTTAGCTAAAAAAAAGTCGCTACGCTGCCGACATTTTAAAAAAACTTGTCGCATTAACTTTGAGACGTATGCGAGGGGACTTTTCACTGACAGTTACGGTTACAATACAAAAGTCTAAATAACTACAAACACCTCTCGCAACGATATCCGCGTAATTGAATATCACTGCATCGAGTGTAATTAAATAATGAAAAAGCGTCTCTTTAGCTGACAGACTTCATGGGTTGATTTGATCATTTGGAAGACAGAAAGAAAGTGACAAGTCATACTGTAACATTACCTCGTTCAAGATATTCAGAGTTGCGCTTAACGAATGCAGAAAGTAAAGACTACTGATTCCTTTGTCAAACGTGTAACAAAAGATAAAGAACGTAATGATCAAAGGAAATTAGAAAAATGTAGGAGAATCATAAAACAATATTCATAACATTCAGAACTCATGCATGATTCATAGACAGGATTTCGGGCTACAATTATTACATACTAGCAGTATATCCCGGCGTTGCTCGGGTGTAATGAAAGCTTTAAAACTAATCCATGATCTGGAACTCAGATTCAGCCTTAAGAGTATTTGAAATAATAAAATAATTGCGACAATTTACCAATCGCAGCTAATATATATATATATATATATATATATATATATATATATATATATATACTAGCAGTATATCCCGGCGTTGCTCGGGTGTAATGAAAGCTATAAAACTAATCCATGGTCCTGGAGCTCAGACTCTTTGGACGTTGGCACAAAAGATTAAAAAGCAATAGTTGTTTCCAGTAAAAGCGAAACCGTAGACTGAGAGAAAAATGAATGGATGTAAGTCAAATTTTAATTTCCTGGTATCGATATCAAATAAGTTTTTTACGTCGTGAACTGAATTTTGAAGGCTAAATAAGTCCTCTGAGTAAATGGTATCATGGCTGAGACTAAGAACTACAATTATACCTACTTAGAGCCACACCCGAAGCAAAAACTAAAATAAAAGAGCTGAAAAAAATACAGACATACAGGCAGATAAGACACACACACAAACATCTTGCCTTTTATATATATATATATATATATATATATATATACGCAGACAGACCTGTTTCGCTGATCATCAGTACGGTTAAATATCCAGTTACTTCTATTCAGGACTATGCGTGCTCGGTAAAGGTAGGCGAACTTTTAGCGTGTTATATACAATGTAACATACGCCAGTAGCTGAGAGTGTTCAAATTCATGACTGAATGCTTGAGTAGCTACTGTTTTTTCAAAGTCTACCATTTCTCAATAGTGCGTAAATAGTTCTTCGCAGATAGAGCTGTTTCACAGCTCATCAGTACAGTTAAACATTCGATCGTTTCTAGCCAGGATTGAAACCCGACCGAATTGACATCAGTCGGCGATTCTACCTCTGAGCTATGGGCGCTCGGTAGAGGAAGATTTCAGCTGTGATAATATTTAGCGCTAAAATTCTTGTTTTATTAATAGTTTTACTGATAAAAGGTATTTTGGCAAGCAGGTTCTTCTCGTAAAGTACTCGATATCAGGGTGGAGATTGAGCGTTGATAGGTTTAATGCAATGAATTTGTCACTTTAACTGAGCAGGTTCATACCAACTTCGAAGTTTCGTAAGGTGAATTATAATGACTTCACTCATCAGATCTGCATTTTTTTCTTTACTTATATATATATATATAGAGCTTGATGTAATTTGATATTTTGTGAGAGTGTTTTTTTTTTGGCGATTGGTTGTTTTATTTTTATTTTTGTTATCATTATTGTGCAGGTCTTTGAGTTCTTTTTATTATTTTTTAATGCTTTCATATTGCATTTTGACTTGCATATGTTCATGTATATATATAATAATTTCATTGACTTAACTAAAAAGTGAATTAATTATTAAGAATAAAAAAATAAAAAATAAAAAATTACATAAGCAAACTAATATTTGCTTACATTTATTTAATCACTTAGCATAGTATATAGTTTACCTTGACTTTCATAATTAATCTTATATTTTGGGATGTGTTTAAATCTGAAAAAATTAAAACTCAAAAATATTTTCATTTGTTTATACATAGATGTTGCGAAATAATATCCTTACATTTAACTTGATAAAATCCATTAGAAAACGAAACACGATGGCAAAGAAAACTTTTCTTTTGGGCTTTATTAATATTATCTCTTTTTACAGATAGATTTTATTTATATCTGACTTCTTAAACACACTAAATCATATAAAGTTATATATATATTTATATATAATACCACAACTCACATCCTAGTATAAATATATGTTTAATTAGTTTGTTTGTGAGGCTTAACGACCTATCAACCCTTATGGGATCATTTAAGGTCATAACCAATAATTTTGGGTAAGGTTATTTTATTTTTACAACATTTTTCTTTTCACGATTCATTGGGATTGGTTTTTAAGAGCAGGGTCCCCAAGTCCTACCCTTGTTATTTAACTGGAGGGAATGGACGGATTAATACCTTTCCCAACTGTACTAGTGCTTAAGTGAATGCAGGGTATTCAACTGGAATTCGTACTCGGCTCACCAATTTCTCTTTCCGAGCCGATATCCACTGCACCACAACGCACATCCGTCACTATACGCTTACAGCACCTGGTATTCCCAAGCGGTCACCCATCTAAGTACTGACCAGGCTCAACGTTGCTTAACTTCGGTGATCGAGCGAGAACCGGTATACTGAACGTGATATGGCCGTAAGCCTATTTAATTAGTGATTATATAGTAAAACCATAGCAAGAGTAACATAGAAATCTGAATAGCATTTAAGCATGGCGATGGATATTTTCAGAAATAATTTAATGTTCAAATTTCAAAATATATCTTGTTATACAAACAGAAGCTTACTGTATTGTTTTTAACATTTACTCTCCGGTGTAGTAATGGATGAAAGACAGTTTGATAACAAATGAGGAAGACATAAAAAGCCAGTTCCGCCATCTTACCGATGAATGTTAAGAATGCGATGCACAGGTTATGAGAGAAATGAAAAAGTTTACTAAGAACAAAAAATTTAAGCTACTAATAAAAGTAAAAAAAAAACAGTTTGGAGACTGTAACACCTGCAAAGCTTAGTGCCGACAGAAACCCAAGTGAGAACCGGGAAACCTACCTGACATGTTTGAGCAAATGCATAACACAAGAAATACGAAGATAAATCAGAAATAAGCAAGAGTTAATGTAACAAATGAGAAGAAGTTATGAAGGACCGTGATCGCCAAAGTTCTAAAGTATCATTATACTGAAAGAAATAAAGAGATAGAGAGTAAGATTTTTTTTTTAATCATTTCACCCCGAGCAAGGCAGAAACGCCACTGGTGTGCAGGGGGTTACATAAATGTAGAAAGATTAATTAGAAAAGAGTGAGGAGTACAAGCTAGTTAGAAAGGAACAATAGAAAGCTGAGAAAGCAGGTGCAATGACAGATACATGGGCGGAGAGAACGTTAAGATTATACAGGGGAGGGGAGAGAGCTAGAGTCCAGTGGTTAGTAGGTGAGTATTTACTTTGCTTTTAACTTTCTGGAGGTCGTAGCCGTCAGGAAAGCAAGAATACGGGAGTGAGTTCCACAGGCGGGAAGTGCGAGAGAGGAAGCTGCAGGAGTAGAATTGTCGTCTGCGTTTGGCTAACCTGAGTGTGAATGGGTGGGACCCAGTTGCCAGTCTGGTTGCACGGGTAAACACCTGTAGAGGAGGCATCAGTGACTTAAGCTCATCCGAGCAGAAGCCATGAAAGTATTTATAGAAGAGACAGAGGGAGGCCACATTTCGACGATGGGAAAGTGGCTGCAGACGAGTCACCAGATCAGGACCTATCACATTACAGACTCTCCTTTGGAGCTTGTCAAGAACACTGAGGAGAACGGCAGGGGCACCTGACCATAAATGGCAGCAGTACTCCATGCACGGACGGATGGTTGACTTGTATATATGCAGGATGGATTCAGGTGGAAAAAACATCCTGGATCGACATAGTGACCCAATCTTCTTAGCAGTAGATTTTGCTATGGATTCAATATAGTGCTTCCATTTGAGGTCTGAGGACAGGGTAAGTCCGAGGAGGCGTAGTGTATTACTCTCCGGGAGAATCATCTGGTCCATGCTTGTGGGAGGCAGAAGAGGTTGCCTGTAATGGTTGACAGACAACAGCTTGGTCTTAGAGGAATTGAAGTTGACAAGCCACTTCTTGCCCCAGTTCACCACAGAGTGTAGATCCCGCTCAAGGTCAGCAGCGAGATTATGTCTGTCCGCCACGACAGGTTTCTTACTGGAGCGGGAGTATATTGTAGTGTCATCTGCGTAGATGCCTACTTGGGACTTGATCTCATCTGGGAGGTCGTTGATGAAAATAAGGAAGAGCGTCGTGCCCAGGATAGAGCCTTGTGGGATACCCGCATTCGTGCTGTAGGACGAAGAGGCACGCCCATTCAGAACGACCTTCATTTTGCGGTTATTTAAGAAAGATTGGATTAGGTCAAGCAGGCGACCGGTAATACCATAACCGCGTAGTTTGCATAGGAGGCCAGGGTGCCAAACCCGGTCGAATGCCTTGGAGATGTCCAGAGCAACCGCGCGAGCCTCGTCAGACTCATCAAGGGCCTGTAGCATGTACTCCGTTACAGTAGTTAGCAGGTCGGCTGTGGACCTGTCAAATCGGAATCCATATTGCCTGTCGGAGAACAGTTTGTGGGTGGTGAGATGATGAACTATTTCAGCATTGATTATAGCCTCGAACACTTTCCCGAATATTGGTAGAAGACTGATAGGGCGATAGTTGGATGGGTCCGAGGGTTCACCACAGTTCTTAAAGACAGGAACGACTGAGGAGAATTTCCAGCATGCAGGAAAGCAGGAAGCAGAAAAACAGTTTAGAGAGGACAGGAGAAAGTTCAGGGGCACACCTCTTAAGGACTATCACCGGGATTCCATCGTCTCCACACGCCTTATGGGGGTCGAGTTTTGAAATTACTCTGGATACTATTGTCGGGGTAATATATACGTCGTGCAGTTTGGCCTCAGTTCTAATAGGGAAGTCGGGTGGGTGCACTCCGGACGAGTCGAATGTGGAGTTGGATGAGAATCTGCGGGCAAAGCACTCAGAAGGTGTTGTAGGTGGAACATTTTTTTATAGTGCAGAAATTAAATCGATTAACCAAATTCATATTCTACCAAAAACTATACTGATCAATTCGCAGTATGGCCCTGGGGAAAAGGAATAACCTCTCTCTTAATGCAATAGAACGGAAAAGTGGATTTTCTAATCTCGGTCGATAATTAGTCGTAGAGAATGACATATTTGAATTAAAATGTTGAGAAAGATGACAAAAAATTAGCATTTTTATCAAGAACAATCAATTCATTAGGTTAGAAAAAGGATGGCTGTGAAAAGCCATGAAAACCTACGTCTTATCTTTAAGGAAGTAGAGTTTCGAGTTTGAGTTTTGTTGAACGCCATATCAACCACTGTGGGTTATTTAATGCCAAAAAGGTAGGGTTTAAGGTATTTTTTAATGTTCGATTATAGTGAGAAAGTTGATTTAGTCACATTTCGATGAAAAATTTAAAACTTTTTTCTTTATTTTAGAAAACTGAAGATGCCTTCCAGTTTTGTGTTCAAAAATGTATTTCTGATAATAATATTTTCCTGCAAAAATGCTATATGGCATTAATTTTTCCCATCAAAAATATATTGTTGGCAATATCTTTCCTTCAAAGATGTATATTTTTTTTATAAAAGTCTATTTTTACGTATTTATTTAGAAGTGTATTTTTATGCGTTTCATAGTGTTTGGGGGTTAACTATTTGCTCATAGCTGGGACCCTAACAGGTGCTACCACTCCGGATCGGGGTGGACATGAGAACAACAGCAATTAAAAGGTGGTTCCATGCTTCTCACAACTACCTAATCAGAGACTTTGCTGCCGGATGCAGTGTACGGTCATACTGAACTTTATAGCATATTTATTTTCTGTTTGTCGATTGCCATATTATCTACCAAATCTTTTTCACTTTTAACTTTTTTTTAATCATTTCAATCCAAAGCAAAGTGAGAACTCCACTAGTGTGGAGAGGGTTACAGCAAAAGTAAAGAATAGGTACAGTGGATATTGATGAAAGGTTATAAGATAAGTGGAATTCAAGAAGATAAAAAATGGCAGTTGTGGTTTCATTTATATTTTTGGAGAATATATTCATCAGGGAATCAAAGAAAGGAATTACCACAGGTGGGATGAACTAGAAAACGAACTTTTGAAGTAGATATGGCGGTTATATTTAACTATTTCAACAGTAAAACATTCGAATCTGGATGCAAATCTAATACCACGTTTAAATTCACGTGGACGTAACTCGAGGAAAAAAAGTTTGTCAGAGCAGCTTCCATGAAAATATTTGTCAGTGCCATACGTGATACACGCTTGGGCGTTCATGTCTCGAAAGAGACATGACTGACTGGGAAAAAGATTATCCCACAGTAGGTTGCCATTGCTTTCTGTGGTAGACTGGTTGCCAGTCAAGGCTATAGAACCTAATCCGTCCTATTATTTAAGTCATAACTAGAGGGAAGAGATGAATTAATACCTTTTATCACGGGTATTTGTGCGTAAGTGAATGCAAGGAATTCAACTGGAATTCGAACTCGGCACCCTGATATTTCCATCCGAGTCGATATCCACTGCACTACAACGCACATCTAGTACTGCACTTAAATTTATAATGCCTACATATGGTGCTGGAAAGCTCATATTAACATGAAAGGGTATTTGTGTGAAAGTGAATGCAAGGAAACTCAACTGGAATTCGAACTCGGCACCCTGATCTCTCCATCCGAGTCGATATCCACTGCACCACAACGCACATCCAAATATTTGTAGATAAGAAAAAAGAAACCTCGTCACGTCAGTGAGAAAAGTGAATAAACTTGAAATGCCAACTCAGGACCAATTCTTTGTCTTTTTTCAAGAACCTTGAGATGACTAGCAGGAGCACTCGACTTATTATGGCAACAGTATTCAATGCACGGACGAATGGTAGAATTATAAATGTGCAAAGTAGATTCTGGCGAGAAAAACTTTCTGGTCTGACACTTATATACTTATATAGATTACCTTCATCTTATGTTGAGAATCCGTAGTAAAAGTTTTGCCTGAAATAATTTCCCGGCCATTTTTAATGTATTACTGGAATCAATATGAAATACTTTTGCCAGCAACATGCTCAACTCAAGTCACCTTCACTGTGAAAGTAAAAAAAAAAGTGTTGTTTTTTTGTCATCATTTATTCGGTGCCAGACATCAGAAAAGCTATTAATCTTCCATCTTATGTGAATGAAAAATGGCGGCTCGTGAACGTCTGATGAAAGCGACTAAACCATGGTTGTCAACAGTATTAATCGATCCAACTGGAATGTTCCGGCGGGCATATTTTGAACGGATAAATCATGCCTTTGTCAGGGAATCGAGCTTAGTGTCTGAATTAGGATTTTATCAAATGTATTGGTTTTATAATTTATTTTGTACAAGAGGATCTTGGATTTTTACGATGACAGAAAAAGTGCAACGTAAAAAACAATACGGAAAATATCAATCCAGTAGAACATCTCAGGAGATCTTACTACGCATGCGTGGACATGCACGCTCTCATATGGCTGGGCAGTCGGCGGTGAAAAACTGTTGGGGAACTTTTTATGATTTCCTTATTCTTAATGGGGACACTTTTTCTTAAAACATCGCATCAGTCAGAACTGTCAATACTCTAGGGTACAGATTTAGTCCTTTTTAATATCTGGCTTTTTCTAACGTTAAAATCCCAGATGGAAAATAATTTCAAACAGTGGGTGAGATTAAGGTAAACGCGACGATATATGTGGTGGAGATCTACATTATTTGTTTCTAGTTTAGAATAGTGGATAAGACGATGCATATTTGGTCGCAAGGAGAGGATTGAAGAGAGCTTAGACACAATTGACTTTCATTCTTTCATTAATATTGAAAGAGTTTTATACTTTTCAGATAGACATTGTAGATTTTGTAGTCATTTCTCTTAGGCTTTAAACAACAAAAAAATTAGAATCAGATCCTTTTTTGGTGATTTAGACAGACTTTGTATTTTACTCGTATTTTCTTGCGTATGCGGGAAGTGTTAACGGTTAGCGATTTGGAAAGCAAAATCAGCGAATCGTGTTCGAAACTCGACCGAGTTTGTTGCGCTCCATTTTGCACAATTATTTTTGTTAAAGGTATGATTACATATCTCCTCCCTCTAAATATAGATTAAATAACAGCATCGACTGGGTTCTCCTACCCTGAAGGTGGCAGCTAGTCTAAGGGAGTGGTATCTCTGAAATCAAAACCTGTCTGAAGACGGATGAGCTGCGTTAGGCCTACATTACTTGGATGCCACAGTTTTTTGGATGGACTAAATTTAATATACAAAGATTACTTTGGTAAAGGTTAGAACGGAAAATTCAAAGTAAGACACATTAAGAAAAGCTTTAGTAACATTAGCAAATTATATCATTTCTCAAAGAAAAGTAAATAAGAAAAAAGGAATGGCTGACAGATGAATACCCGATATGTTGAAAAGCTATGGTATAGAATATACAATATTGCACAACGAAATGCAAGCATACAATAGATGAAGGTACTGTAGCGGATAAGAAATTAATTAAAATCAACGCCCTTCTTCTTTACTTTTACAAAAATTCACAATGACGTGTGAAATCCTGGTTTTCCAAATAGAAAAAAGATTGACTATGTGCATAACAAAAACGTCGAACCCAGATTCCATTCCGCAAGTAGGTGTTAAAATGATGTTTGACAAATGGGAACGACTTGTAAGACTTGGAAAGACTTGACGATCCAGTGTCAAATTCAAAAGGACTATATAAATGACCTCGGCGTCAGTCAAGTGTCAAATGGAAGCAGCAAGAAAGACAACACTAGTTCCTTCCTATAGCTTCCATCCAAATTTATCTTCCCCCCATTAAAGTAACTTTTTTTTTATAACTTTGTTGATTTTGCATTTTGAATTGATATTACCCAGTATTAACAACTTATTTATTTGCAAAACTGTAAGATATCAACTGTCGGTTTTTCATGTGAACATTCCGATAAATCCGATAGTAGTGTTCCAAATATCCGTAAGAGAAGATCCAAGTATGGCGTCAAGGGGGAAAAGTACATGACAATTGATTCCGCTGCCAAAGACCGAGTAAGACTGTCTGCCAGGGATGATAGTGACGGGAAGGAAGTGGCAAAGAACAATGTGATAAATGAGAAGACCACAAGTGTGGTATTCGTAGTGAATCTCGGTCACCAAAGCGTAGAAGTGGGTTTCGGCACAGGAAATTCCAGGCAGAACATGAAAAATATTTACTGGAAAAATTATCAGAAAATCTAGCAGCCACCCGAAAGTCACTGAAGTAAAATCTAGCAGCCACCCGAAAGTCACTGAAGTAAAATCTAGCAGCCACCCGAAAGTCACTGAAGTAAAATCTACTGAACGAATTCAGTATCAATGTGGGTACAAGTAAATTGACAGACACGTGGACTCAAAACTACTTATTTCTTTATTTATATCCTTACCAATATCATCTTTCTTTTTCACTTTTTTCTTTTATTCCTGTGGTAGATGTTAATGTAAATTAATTTGATCTCAACAATAGTCAGACCCTATTTTATTTTAAAGGTAAAAGTTTTGAAAAGCCTTTGTCAAAGCCTACTAATAAGTCATGTTTTTCATATTCTTTGTTTCTCCTTTCACCCATTTTTTTCTTTCTTTTTTCTTTATTCTTTTGATGTATCTCTATCTTTCTTTCCATCTCCTCTGACTAAAACTTGTCACGTCTGCTTATCCAACGCACGTTTTCTCTTTTTCTCTCTTTTGTCTTCTTCTTCTTCTTTTTCTTCCCACCTATGACCTTCCCTTATCTTCCCTTTTTTCGTTTTCTTTTTTCCACTCATTTCCTATTTTCTCTCCCCTACTTCCGTTGCTGTGTCACGCCTATTTTTATTTCTTTACACATATTTATTCTTTTCAAAGATCGAGTTTGAATCTATTTTCTATCTTTCTCTGCTTTCCTTCTCTCTTCCCTACTTTTTAAACAAAATTTAAACACCTGTCTTCTAACATAATCTTCCCTCTTCCCTTTTTTAAATCCCCCTCCCACTTTTCTTTCATATTTCTTTCTTTTCCCTTTTTATAAGTGAACTCCCGGTGTATGAAAAACTTTTTGAATTTTCCATAATAAAAAGATCGCTGAAATGATAATACTTTGCAGAAATGATAAGACAACATGCAATTTACGAATTAATATATATATATATATATATATATATATATATATATATATATATATATATATATATATATATACCAATGAGCCCGTGCCGTCAAGAATGATAGCAAAATATTTATATCGATATCCCGTCTAAAATGATGGCAACATATACATTGATGTACCTGCTATTCAGTAGCTTACGTTTAGACAATATAAAAAATAATAACCCGACACCCCCTGAGTGTGACTGCAGGGAAATTTATATATATATATATATATATATATATATATATATATATATATATAATTCATATATCATATAATTCTGCTTGTTCCTTCATAAGTTAGTTACTTAGTTTATCCATCCGTTACCACTTATCTCTATACGAGCTTTTCCTTCCCCTTCTATCTTTATAAACGCTACTCTCCTCAGCCTTTCTCTCACCTTTGCCAAACGGAAGAGTAGTAAAGAGTGAGAGAGTAGGAGGAGAAAGTCTATAGCATTACTGTAGCAGCAGCAGCTGCTTAAGCTGTGTGTATATATGTGTGTAATGTACAATTTAGTAAAAATAGATAGGTTCGTTGTCGTATGCCGCGACCTAATAACGAAGTTTCTGTCCTCTTTTACACCCTTGGCCAACTGTTTACAATAGACACAGGAGCCTTTATAGTAACTTTAATTATTTTTAAAAATGTTTAATCCCATCTAACATTTTCGAAATTTTATCAGAAAGTTTTCTTTTGATTGGGGTTAGCGGCTAACGACTGTCAGGTTACGACTGTTTTACAATGGGGATGTCATGATTGCATGACCCACTTTTTTCGGTGATAAACACATTAATTTGGAAATTCTCGCATAAATCAAATAATTATCGGATTTTAATGAAACTATCAGTACTCATTCACAAATGAATGAAATTATTTTTGAAAGTATTATTTTCAAAAAATCCTGATAAAAATATTTTTTACCTCTGTTACCACCCCCTCCACGTAAATCCATGAAATCTTAATAAATTTTATATTCATGGCAAACTTTGGTTTTATTTGTTCAACGCAGGACTCATTGGGGAATATACATCATCTAATTTTTTTTATTCTAAGTTTGCAATCATTATGCGAAAATGCTCTCCGAAGAGTAAAATAAAAAATGCAGTAAAACTATGATAATTTAATTTAATAAGCTTTTAATTGCTGGAATAAATAATAACTATTAATGACATTATACTCTGAAGAAAAAAATTTTCGATTAATAATTATTTATTAAACTTTTCAATTTTAAGATAGACAATAATCATCAATTCTTAACTAAAACGTTTACTCACAATCAAATCTTTGAAGATTTTACAAATATTTTTAAAACTTTATATATTATTGAGAAATAAAAATATTCGCAGATATATATATATATATATCTACGAATATATATATATATATATATATATATATATATATATATATATGCATGTTACGGAACCTCACGAAGATTGAAAAAATGGTTATAAACAACCGACAATTTGAAAATATTTGTTTGAACATTATTTTTGATAGATACTCGTATTTAAGTAGATATTCTGTGCGAATCCTGCCGAATGACACACATTTTTGTAACAAAAATTTATCGTAAATAATCACCCCATAAAAATAAATATAAATTCTGCTTGATTATAAAGAGAATATCTACTTAAATACGAGTATCAATCAAAAATAATGTTCAGTCAAGAAATGTCATATATATATATATATATATATATATATATATATATATATATATATAGGTAGGTTTTGTTGTCGTATTTCGCGAACTAATAACGAAATTCCTGGCCTCTACATCCTTGGTCATTACTCAGTTGGTCTTTTCTATTTACAATGGACACAGGAGCCATGACTTTTCAGTAATAAAAAAACATTTTCTCTTTCAAAATCTCTCACAAAATAGCGTACAGTATTTTGGTTATGGTCTGTGCATACGCCGCTTAATATAATATAAGATTGCAGTAAAGTAGCTTCTATGGACATTACTTTTAGAGATATTTTAATAAAATTACACTCTGTGTTATCGTTATTTTATTATCCAAAACGTTTACATTTGAAGACGTTAATATCATTTGTAGTAGGACAAAGTAAAATTTTTCCAGGAAATGATAATTATCCTTTCGTGGAAATTCCACGGGTTTCGCTAGTATATATATATATATATATATATATAACGATATTTATTATAATAGAGAGGATAGTTTTTCGCCTTTATCTTACAAAACAATTATTATCTTACAAAACTATTATTTTCCGGCATGCTTATAATTTAGAAGCAGTTTCTTCTTATTGCGTTATTAGACAACAAAATCATATTAGCGTATTCATTACTTATTATAACGAAATAGTAATCGCGTGCATTTTAGTAACTAAAAAAAAACAGTCTTCCCAGCTTGCTTGCATATTAGTATGAAATATTTTCTTTCTAGAGCTTTCTAAACAATGAACTTATTCTCGGCTTGCTTATTATTCGAAACAAATTTTCTTGTAACTCCTAAGCAATAAACCAGTGTTTTCATCTGGCTTTTATTTCGAGAAATGATATCTTCCTGTAGTTTTATGAAAAATAAACTAGTATTTTCGGCATTTTCATTATTGTAAAATACTTTCTTCCTGTAGCTTCAGTCAGTTAAGTGCCATACGTAATACACGCTTGGACGGTCATGTCCCTTACGAGACATGACTGACCTGGCAGGATATTTTTCTTCAGTTGGGTGCTATTACTTTCTGCAGTAGACTAGTTGCAAACCATGGTTATAGATCCCAACCTGTCCTGCTATCTAACCTATAGTTGGAGGGAGCAAAGTCGGATTAGTATCTTTCCCAAGGGTATTTGCATCCTGTAGCTTACTAAACAATAAACCATTTTATTCATCTTGCTTAATATTTCGAAATCCCGTAGCAGATTAATCATTAAATTAGTATTCCCGGCTTGCTCATTATTCCGAAATAGTTATTTCCTGTTGCATCCGGGACATTAATCTAGTATTTTTGGCTTGCTTGTTATTTCGAAATAGTTACTTCCTGTTGCATCCGGGACATTAATCTAGTATTTTTAGCTTGCTTGTTATTTCGAAATAGTTACTTCCTGTTGCATCCGGGACATTAATCTAGTATTTTTGGCTTGCTTGTTATTTCAAAATAGTTACTTCCTGTTGCATCCGGGACATTAATCTAGTATTTTTAGCTTGCTTGTTATTTCGAAATAGTTACTTCCTGTTGCATCCGGGACATTAATCTAGTATTTTTGGCTTGCTTGTTATTTCGAAAAACTTTCTTCGTGTAGATTTCCAAAGAAAAATCTTATATTTTTGGTTTACTTACTACATCGAAAATAGTTTCTTCCTGTGTCTTACTAAACAATAAACTATTGTTCTCCCCTAGTTTATTATTTTCATATAGCTTCTTCCTACATCTTACAAAACTATAATTTCGGCTTGATTATTATTTCGAGATATTTCCTTTCTTACTTTACTAAACAACAAATATTCTTCACTATTTGAGTGCTTATTTCGAAATATTTTCGTTCTATAGTTTACTAACCTATAAAATAGAATTATCTACTTGCTTACATATTTCGAAATACATCCTTCTTATAATCTATCCAACATTTAATTAGTATTCATTTCCTGATTGCTTATTATTTTGAAATATTTTATTCCTGTAGTTTCATTTAAATGCCATACGTGATACAGGCTTTGGGCGATCATGTCTCTAGAGAAACTGAGATGACTGACTGGGCAGACGATTATCACGCAGTAGGTTGCCATTGCTTTCTGCGGTAGACTGGTTGCCAGCCATAGCTAGAGAACTCAAACTGTCCTATTATTTAACCCATAACTGGAGGGAATAGACGGATTTATACTTTTCCCAACGGTATTTGTGCATATGTAAATGTAAGGAATTCAACTGGAATTCGAACTCTATTCCCCGATTTATCGTTCGGAATCGATATCCAATTGCTCTCCAACGCACATCCTCCTATAGTTTACTAACCCATAAACTAGTATTGCTCATTATTTTGAAATAGTATTTCCTGTATTATATTAACAATAAACCTCTACTCTTCAGTGTCCTTTATTTACAATTCCTCTAAAACATCCTTACTACTCTCATTTTCCTCTGTGAGGACATCTTGCGAGATCCACCATAGGTAGACCTCTTCCGAGACCCACTATAGTTAGACCTCTTCCGAGACCCACTATAGTTAGACGTCCTCAGAGTTTCACTATAGATAGACCTCTTCCGAGGCCCATTATCGGTAGACCTCTTCCGAGACCCATTATAGGTGGACCTCTTCCGAGAGCCACTATAGATAGACCTCTTCCGAGAGGCACTAGACTTAGAACTCTTCCGAGATTCACTATAAGTAGACCTCTTCCGAGACTCGCTATAGGTGAACCT
The DNA here is from genome assembly GCA_037127315.1 of Ascarosepion bandense. Lineage (NCBI taxonomy): Eukaryota > Metazoa > Mollusca > Cephalopoda > Sepiida > Sepiidae > Ascarosepion > Ascarosepion bandense. The sequence goes on from JBBBDQ010000562.1 coordinate 2,792,393, forward strand.
CTTCCGAGACCCACTATAGGTGAACCTCTTCCGAGACCCACTATAGTTTGACCTCTTCCGATACACACTATATGTAGACCTCTTCCGAGACCCACTATAGGTGGACCTCTTCCGAGACTCACTATAGGTAGACCTTATCCGAGACCCATTATAGGTGGACCTCTTCCGAGACCCACTATAGTTAGACCTCTTCCGAGACCCACTATAGGTGGACCTCTTCCGAGACTCACTATAGGTAGACCTTATCCGAGACCCATTATAGGTGGACCTCTTCCGAGACCCACTATAGTTAGACCTCTTCCGAGATTCACTATACTTAGACCTCTTTCGAAATTCACTATAGATGGACCTCTTCCGAGATTCATTATAGGTAGACTTATACTACATATATTCCAGCATTCTTTCCTTATTTCGATATTTCTTCTCATTCCTAATACATTGGTTAACTTTTGAAAGGCATCTTACGCTTTCCCAATGCGCACTCAGATTTCTGTGTCGCATTTTCCTGAATGCAGCAGGAGTGAACAAACAACTCAGGAAGTAGAGTTAAGAGTGAGATAACTAAGACATCCGGAAGTCGCATGGCTCATGGATCGAGAATATTCTACCCCAGTGATAAAAATAAAGAATTCACTTGGAAATTCCAGTCAACTTTTTTTTATTGAAAAAAAAATCTACGGCTCCTTACTTGATGATTTTCATCTTAACATCTAGAAACTAATTAGACATCTGGAAAGTATCAATATGAATTAAGTAAAACCTATATGTCTATATTGTTTTTGCTTTTTTTAATCATATCACCCCGAGCAAGGCGGTAACGCCACTGATGTGCAGGGGTCTACGTAAGAGTGAAAAGATTGGAAAAGAGACAGCCGGAAAATCACATCCTAAACAGGGAACAAGGGATGAGCCTCTTCACCTGTTCAATAGACGTGGGTGGAGTGTAAACCGGGCGATAGTTTAGTCTATCTACTTTAATGGAAAAAAAAAGAAAGAAAAGAGTGAAAAGATTGGAAAAGAGAAAGATGGAAACCACATCCTAAACAGGGAACAAGGGATGAGCCTCTTCACCTGTTCAATAGACGTGGGTGGAGTGTGAGCCGGGCAATAGTTTAGTCTATCTACTCCAATTCTGAAGAAGGCCGGAGCGTACAACGGCCGAAACGTCGTGAATATGAATATGTCAATAAAGATGAAAACAACAGTCTGAAAATTGTAAACAATGACTATTCCCAGATAACAAATATTTCATTGGCGCTTATAAAATCATAGATACTCTGACATTTTCAATCTGTTAAATATAAAAAAAAGTTCATCTTAAGAGTCTCGTTTATCGTGTTTGACACTGATTGCTCTGTTTCCCACACAGTTACCAATGCAATCAGACTGACGCCATAATAAATTGCTTTTTTATGGAAAATATAGTGATACATGCACAACAACTGAAGCTTTCTCTATTTTGCTATTTTTTTTGTTAGAAATATAATCGCTAATTTCCTTCTAAACCTTCTCGTTTGAAAGAACTAACACCCAGAGGTGGTGATTCTACCTCCGTTTTTATTTCTTCTCTATCTCCTCAACGTGAATAACGCATTTTAAACATCATCTGACCAATTAGAACTAAAAGCCGAGACTAATAACTAATATATCCTTATCAGAGAATTGGCTGCAGGCTGACCAATGAGATGTTGTCTAAATAGCTTAAAAAATAAATACAATTATAAAAATACTTCCTGGAAAATAATTAGTAATATATTTCGGTTTTTAACGAAAGTTGAGCAATTTTTAAGTTGATTCTTTTTTCTTTTCTTTTTTTTTTTTTTTAACTCAGAACAGAATGAAAGACCAAAACATCTGCACATTTTATTCTTCATTTATCGTCGGAAAGAGATAAACCTTTGTGCCTTTTTTTTAACTTAGTTCTTCGTCAACAAATTTACGTCCATTATTTTTTAAAGTATGTAGAAATAAACAGAATACACAGCATTTTCTTTTTTCTCATTGAAAATAACACAAAATGATGGGTTTTTCTTTAGTTTCTATTTCAAAATACATAAACATTTATTCCTAACCATGGTTGAGTTGAAACTTTGTGGAGGTAAAACAGAAAAGTATAACTTAAAGTTGAATATTAGGAAGAAAAATAAACGTATAAAAAAACAAAAAAAACACATTTGAAATATATGGTGTTTTCAAAATGCGATATATTTTATAGGATCAGTTGAAAGTCACAAGACCCGGAAAGTAGAAAGACACCCTTTCATTGACGAACCAGCAAAGAGCAAAAATGCATGACTTACTGTTAAAAGAAGGAATATCTCGCTCCAAGATCCTTCAGTGACAATTAACGGATCGGTGAGAGGTGGGCTTGCAAATGTTCGCACTCACTGCGCCATCTCAGTCATTGAAAATTCCCTATTGGGAACAATAAAAGTAGCTAATACAAAACATATGCGTTTTATTGTTTATTACATTACTCCTGCTGAAAAGACGGCTGACTTTACTTTTACAATGAGACATAAACTATGCTGCCTGTAGCAACGTAGAATGCAGCGAAAAAATCGATACGTCCCATTACGAAGGAACGATTGTAGTCGCAAGGACACAAGCTCGAACCGTAGAATAAACCACACATGACATCGTGTGTTTGTCAAACGTGTGACCTGATAAATAAACAGGACAGATGCATAAATGCGGAAATTGATCCTGCCAAATGTTCCCCTCTTTTATTCCTACATAAAAAAAAGTCCTTAAACCAAACAGGTATTCCTTGCTGTGTGCGTGGCCGTGGCTGAGTGTCAGAAGCATGATGAGGTTCTTCCTCATTCCCGCTCGAACTGGATTTAATCCTTCTGCGTGTTTGTAGTCTACGACTGACTTGCTCGTTCTCTGAAGAATTGGTTGGTGGATGTGCTCTCTTCTGAGAAATCCGTTCGTCACCACTCAAAGGATCAAGGGTTCCTCATAATCATCAAAGCAAGACCATGTCTTTACCTATTCGAAATCCGTAAAAGTGTTCAAAGGATATACACCACGCATACGCCTTTGGGTCCGGATTCGTACCGCACTGAGGCCAATTTTCTTAGTGATACTGTGTCTTCCCGTCAATCCGGGTAAGGGATACGCCCATACTGGGATTTATCATCTAGTAGCTTCCAATTGATCCACCAGGGATTCGTTTTTTATTCAGTCACCTGTGGAGTTTATATAGTGTTGTTCTAATTACGCCTAATTCTTTATCTTTTAGTAATTGCTGTAAGCGTTCGGACGTAAATGAAGCCCCTCTGTCTGAATGGATATATGTGGGTATCCCGAAAACGGCAAAAATAGAAAGGTGTTTGTATGACCGTTGTAGAGAATACGTTAGGATAGCGTATCCCGAAAAAAAAACCGCTAATATATGTCATTTATTTTCAATGTTGCAAGGTTTTGACAAAAGCGGGTTTTAAGTTCCAATGCGATTTATTTGTAGGGTTGCATGGTGTTTATGTTCTTGTTAGTCTTAGGACGTTAGAACCTTGGTTTGTTTTCAGCGCAAGATTAGTTGGTAATCTCTTTCACATCCTTTAATGAGTCGGGAAGTTTACTGATTTTTATGCATTACCTGGATGGCATAAACCTCTATTTAATCCCTTTAGTCTTATTTGATATTAGCCGCGCTACAAACACAGAAAAGAGCATCCATAGCTGCGTTTTCTTAACCGGGACGGTATGATACACGTAAGTTTAACACGTAAGTTTCATCTTTAACACGTAAGTTTCATCTTTCTTCTCAATTGTTTTAGTTTACGGCAGTCAATGCTGGACAATACCATCGAAGATGAGAAAAAAGCTTGAAGCAGCGGAAATGTGATTTTACAGAAGGATGCTGCGGATATCATGGACCGAACATGTGAGCAATGATGAGTTTTTGAAAAAAATGGCATTAAAAAAAATAGTGAGCATCAGGAAGAGACAACTGAAGTTCCTGGGACATGCAATGAGGAAGGAGGGCTTGGAGAACTTGATACTGACAGCCAGATGTGGTTTGCCTCTGTCTCTTCTATAAATATTTTCATAGTTTCTGCTCCGACGAACTTAAGTCACTGGTGCCCCCGCCACAAGAATTTACTCCTGCAACCAAACTGACAACAAAGGTCCCATCAATTTACAGTTAGATCAACTAAATGCAGCCAACAATTCTACTCTATCAGCTTCTTTTCTCGTACTTCCCGCTTGTGGAACTCCCTTCCATACACTTGCTTTCCTGACGTCTACAACCTCCAGGAATTTAAATGCAGTATCAATATCCATTTCTTATCCACTTGACTCCAGTCCTTTCTACATTGCCCCGTATATCTTGTTCTTTTCCTTTCTCTCTAACTTCACAACTGTCTTCACACCTGTGTTCCCATCCTTCTCTTGCCCTTTCTCTGTAACTGGTTCGTCTTTCTGAGCACTTTCCTCCTGTGTAAACTTCTACTCTTATGTAGCCCCCTGCGCACCAGTGGCGGTACCGCCTTGCTTGGGGTGAATCGATAAAAAAATATTAAAAAAGTAAAAATAATAAAAATTATGTTCTGGGTTTCTAATTAACAAAAAAATAATTATGTTCTTTTTTTTTTCTTTTTTTTTTCTTAGGCTTCCGAACTTTCAATTATAGATGTTAACTTTTGGTGACAACTGATAAAAATAAATGCAATGACTGTTCCAAATCTCATTTCCTTCGCTATAAAGAAACTATTGCAAAAGACAATTTACATCTAGTTTTAATTTTTATAATGTTATTTACTTTGTAATTTGACACCTAAAAAAGTTTATCAAACTCTTCTAGAATAACCGATTAATTATTAGTGGGTGGCAATGATCTGAAAAACTTATGGAGTAAGTCACAACGAACTTCATAATGGATGCTCAATGTATGTAACGTTTATTTACACCGCATCTGTTTAGAACCGGTGTTAATGAAAAGACAATTCTTTGCGTCTTGTTTCTTATTTATTTCCTACTAGATTATATTCCTTTCAAAAGGCAGCAAATTCGATTGTCTTCTGCTGATAATGCGAAAAGGCGGGTGAGTAAAATAGCCCAGCAACTGGCGTTGCTTTGAGGAATGGCGGAAATGGTTTCCAGTCTATCTAACCGTACAGCTGAGTGGATCTAAGTGCAGGCAAATCACAGAAAGCCATGCCCAGCTGTCAAAGACGGATGCAACTACGCATGTGCCATTTCAGCTCAATTTGAACAAATCAAAGCAAATATCAGCTTCTAATAAAATCTGAGATGGTGTTATCGCAAGATGGTGGCAGCAAAAGCCCATACTGTCTGACTGAAGAAAAATAAGATTCGAATGAGGAAGATATGACAAAACACTATTCTCACGCTAATTCTCTCTCTTTACACACACACACACACGTATATATATATATATATATATATATATATATATATATATATATAGGTAGTTAATTTTTGGTCACAGTTAAATTGGACCAGTACCCAGTATTTAAAAAGTGTTGAATATAATTATACTTTAGAACTTTTTAAATACTTTTTATTTGAAAATGAGTTATTTCCGCGACCTAGGTTTCAACCATTTGGTATCTTCCGCCGATTTTCAATGACTTAATACAGTTATTGTAAATCGCCTGAAGATACCTAAAGGTTGAAAACTAGGTCGCAGATATAACTCATTTTTAAATTTATATATATATATATATAAACAGTCATTCGCAACTCATCAGTACGGTTAGGCACTCAATTGCTTTTAGCCAGGATTGGAACCCGACGGAATTGACATAAGTCAGTGATTCTACCTCTGAGCTAAGAACGCTCAGTAAACACTATTTTAGCGAGAAACATATGCATGAGTAGACATAGTTACATTTTTCTTTGTTCTTTTATAAATAATGAAATTAATGCCAACCGACCTGGAAAGCAAGATATTAGTTAGAAATAATATATATAATCTCTCTCTATATAATGGCAATCTGTGAGTCTGTGTGTGACTGTTCTCTATGCACACCTACATTTTTTATTCTACGCCATTCAAACCTTCTAGGGACACATAAAAGCCAGGTCGACACATACCTTTTTGAGTTTAAGTTCAGCAATTTTCCCTTTCGCACATTTTGGCTATTGGAGCCGATTGTTTACATTTGCGCCGTTAAACGTAAGATCTAAGTTGGTTGCTAAATTATGTCACAGAAATCAAATCTCACGTGTCAAACGCGACTAAAATATATTTTTATTAAAAAAAAGTATGAGCCTTTATATTTATTTTTTCCGACGTTTTAAAAATTTATTTAGTCAACAAAAAATGTGAATATTTTTCCCCGGAATTTTGAAACAAAAAATATTTTTAAAAAAAAAGAAGTTTTTTTTTCAAATAAAAACAAAATATGTTAAAAAAATGTGGCATCTTCTCCTACTACTAAAATGAGTTGCACGGGCAACGCCGGGCTATGATGCTATTATATATTAAAAACTAATTAATTGATTAAATATTTCATGTCCAGTTTGATTTGGCGTCGATTTCATTTTTGATTAATTTTTTTAAATGCAAGTCATTTTCATGTATATCTTTTTTTTTTTTCTAGTAAATTTGAATCTGCTTTCTTGTCTTTGTTATCCACAACTAAACCGTCACTTGGATTCGTTTTTCTTTTTAACTTTTCTACAGAAGGATACTGAGGATATTATGGATCGAACATGTGGGCAACGAGGAGGTTTTGGAGAGGATGCAAACGAAAAGAAAAAATTATACTTAACATCAAGAAGAGAGAGATGAAGTTTCTGAAATACCTGAGGAAATAGGGCTTGGAGAATCTAAAAAATATTAAAAAAAGAAAAAATAAAGGAAAGATAAAAAAAAAGAAAAGGAAAGCAACGCGAGACATGCTTGATGATTTTGAATAATTGGATGGCGAATCAGGGTTTGGGAGAGATACCAAGATGAAAAGTGTTACAAACGACAAGTGGTAGGCGAGAAGTTCTGTTAATAAACGTCTATTTTAACATACAAATGAAATACATTTATTCTTCCAGTCTTCAACCTTCTGATGATTACGAATAACCCTAAGTTGTAGAGAGTTCTGTTATGTTTGATACAACGCCAATTCAATAAACATTCAACCACATCCCTACTTCAGGCTCTTACTTTGTTTTCTGTTTAAGAAGGGGTTCCCGGTTTCTTTTCTCTCCTCAGGTCTTAATAGTGGTGTGTCGCAAACCTTTTGTAATGTGTGTGGATGATTGCAACATCTCTTCATTCCGAGGGTACCGGATTGGCAGTTTTCCTTGCTTCCGACTGGTAGTTAGTAGCCCAAACACTTGCGTAGCGTCTTTAGGGACTGTTCTGATCAACAGTTGAATAAGATTGGGGTTTCTTGTAGTGTTATGTTGCGCATGAATGGGTGTCCCTTCAAGTGCCTTCGGTGGGCAACCATAAGACTACATTAAGATGTTTCCTTCCTACAAATGTTGCATTTGACGACCGACTTATACTACTACTCTAGGTCTCTCCTTAACAAAAAATCTCTAATTATGACATCACACAAAGTTAAAATTCTTTTAAGAACCCAGCTAAACAAAAACCGTCTAAATCTGTTAACTTCTCTTTCTTTTTTTGCAGCGTTGAATCCTTCCTCCAAGTACAGTCACCTGACATCTTAGCTCTCTGTGAAACTAACCTTGACCCCTTATTCTTTCAATATCTCTGGTTACCTTCCTCTCTTTAAGAATGGCTACAATGCTCATATGCATGGAATTGGCGTTTATGTCAGTGAACATCTCTCTCTCCAACTAGGGTGATTTTTTTTTAATCTTCAGACGATTCCTACATGTGTCTTTGTCTCTCACAATTGAGCTCGGTTAGCTATTTTTTCTTTCTTTTCTGCTCCCTTCATCTCTTGAGTGTTCCGTACTTGACAGCATCTCGAACAATATAGATAAGATCATTTCGTCTCATCCGTTCGCTCATATATTTGTGTATGGCGAATTTAATGCCCACTACACCAATTGGTTAGAAAACTCAATCACAGATCTTGCGGGTGTCCATACAATGAACTTTTCAATCACCCAATCCCTTACGCAAGTGGTGGATTACCCCACACGTTTCTCTAATAACCCCAATGGACCTGAATCACTGTTAGATCTTTGTTTCACTTCTATCCCTGACTCTTGCCATGCCATGCAGCTTTGCCCTCTTGGCAACTCTGATCAGGCTGTGGTTTCCGTTAATATCTCCTTCCACTTCCTCTCCACCAGGAACCGCAGAAAAGCAGAATATATTTCTGCTACCAAAGAGATGACTGGAAGTTCTTCCGTGATTTCTTGTGTAATATCCCACGGAACAAAATTTTAGTCTTACAGTCCAAGACTGTGCGTTCGAGATCTTCTCTTGGGTTAAAGCTGGCATCAATGCTTTCAACCCAGCCAGGAAGGTACGACTTAAACGTCATTCGTCTTACTGGTTCTTCCCTGCTTAATCGACCGCTATTGCCCACAGAAATCACTTCTTTCAGCTTTATTAGAACCGCGCGTCTGACTATAACAGACACCTTTTTACCTTTGCTCGTAATGAGTGCAAGAAGATATGTGATGCAAAGCGGTTGTTTGCTGAAAGAATAAAGCAGTGTATAGCATCCCGCAATTTACACTCCAAGGACCACTGGCGTCTTTGTAAAAATGTGGTAAATAACCGCAAGTCCTCAATCCCCACTATAATCAATTCATTTGAGGTGCTCATGTCTTCAGCGGTCAAGGCCGAGTGCTTTGCTCGCAGATTCTTCAAAAACTCACGTTTCGATTTGTCTGGGGTGTCCGCACCTGATTTCCTACCTAGAAGTAAGTGATGTTCACATTAACTCTTTTTCGATCTTTAACATAATTTCAAAGCTTGACCCCCATGAGGCGAGCAGAGGAGACGGAATACCAATCATTGTCCTGTAGAAATCCCCTGAAATCTCATCTGTCCTCTCCAAATTCTACAACTACTGCCACTCTGCTTCTTGTTTTTCTGCCTGCAAGTAGTCCTCCTCTGTGCTTCCTGTATTCAAAAAATCTGGAGAACCCTCGGACCCCTCTGATTATCACCCTATCAGCCTCCTACTGATTTTTTGGCAATGTGTTCGAGGCTATTATCAATGCTGAAGTGGTATAACATTTCACATCATACAGCCTCTTCTCCGTATGGTTTCAGCTTCACCAGGTCTACTGCTGATATGCTAACGATCATCACAGAGTATATATACCAAGCTCTCGATAAGAACGATGAAGATCGAGCTGTTTTCCTGGATATCTCCAAAGCATTTGACAGTCCGTCATGCTGTCTTTCGACGCAAGCTACAGGGCTATGGGAGAACTACAACTACAGGGCTGGGGAAGAGGAAGTGGAAGGAGATATTAACGGAAACCACAGCATGATCAAAGTTACCAAGAGGGCAAATCTGTATGACATGGCAAGTGTCAGGTATAGAAGTGGAACAGATATCTGGCAGATTCATTACGTTTATTAGAGAAACGCGTGGGGAAATCCAACACTTGCGTAAAGGATTGAGTGATGAAAGAGTTCATGGTATGGACACCCGCAAGATCTGTGTTAGAGTTTTCGAACCACTTGGTGTGTTGGGCATTAAATTTGCCATACACAAATATATGAGCGAACGGATGAGACGAAATGACTTTATCTATATTGTTCGAGATGCTGTCAAGTACGGAACAATTAGGAGATGTAGGGGGGGCAGTAGAGAAAGAAAAGATAGCTAACCGACGATTGTTTGATCTAATCCAGTCGTTCCTTTCAAATCGCGTAATGAAGGTAGTATTGAATGGCCATACTTGAGATACTATCATACGATAGCTGGTGACTCACAGGGATCTATCCAAGTCGTACGTATTTTCTGATCTTCATCAACGATCTCCTTGATGTAATCAGATCCTAAGTAGGCATCTACGCTGACGAGACCCCCATTTACTCCCTCACTCGATATCTGCCGGGTTTGACAAATCAAAAATCCTCTAATCTGTGGTGGAATGGGTTAAAAAATGGCTCGTAAATTATAATGCTTCCGAAATGAAGCTGCTATCTCTTAATCAACAGAGACAGTCGCTCCTACCCACCATCAGCATGGATCAGGCTAGTCTCCACAGCCTAACTATATTGGCAGATCTCAAGTTGAATGACTACATTGAATCCATATCTAAATCTGCTGTCAAGATGGTCGGTTCACTGTGTAGGGCTACAAAGTTTTTCTCGTCTGAATCCATCTTAAACATATATACATCTATCATTCCCCGCGGATTGAATACTGCTGTCACATTTGGTCTGAGAATCTGCACTGTAATTGATCCAGACCTGGGAGCTCAACCTCAGTCACTTTCTCACCGACATAATGTGGCTTCATTTTCTCTCTTCTACAAACACTTTCACGGCTTCTGCTCCGATGAGCTTAGCTCCCTGGTGTCCACTCTGCATGAATTTACTCGAGCTACTAGACTAGCGACTAGGTTCCATCCATTTACAGTGAACCCGATGAACTGTAACCGTAACTTCTATTATAATAGTTACTTTTCCCGCACTTCCCGCCCGTGGAATTCCCTTCCATATACTTGCTTCTTTGACATCTACAATCTCCAAGAATTTAAATGCAATGTCAATTGCCATTTCTTATCTCGTTGAATCACATTCTTTTCCTGAGAACCCTTGTATCATGCTCTTCTCCCTTTCCATTCTACTCTCATACAGCTCTCACAACATCAGTGTTCTCATCCTTCTCTTATCCATTATCGGCAACTATTATTGCTAACACCTTTTTTTCAGTATACCTGTAGTTTTTTTCCGATGATAGTAGCGAACGCGAATCAATGCGCGACAGTTTTCATATTACCGTCATCGGAGTTGTGCAAAATTACTACTATTCTACCGTAATCAGGAGCAGCTGACTCCACTACCATTCCTTCTTTTGGGTCGTAGGGTGTTAATGTAAGTCTGATGTTATTATTATTTTGATTTCTTTGAACACTTATAAGTCCAGTTCCATATTATGTCGTTTTTTATGTAGATTTTTTAGTAAAGCCCTCAAATTCTGCATGTTAGATACATACGTTTAATTGTAAGTTTTCTTATTCCAGTAAATTTTGTAACCTAGTCACGTTTGTTGAAGAAGGCAAATTCTTAATTGCACTTTCTCTGGACAGACTTAGTTAAGAAATATTTTTGTCAATGATTTATCTTAGGTACTTGATTTTAGGCAAAAACAATTTTCTCTTTTATTCACTGAGTTTGATCCGTATTCTCCTATCGTTTTTTATTTTTTCAAAAACTATTTTCATGTACCCACTATACTGTTTTTTAGATATCCTTTTGATTAATATATCATCTAGATAAGTCACTGCGAATTGACAATCTGCAAGCAGGTTATCCATAGCTTGTTGAAATATAGCTGGAGCCACCTTTATGCCATTCGGTTAAACTTATACAATACCTTGTGCTTACTTATAGTTGTCAACTCTGAACATTCTTCTTCAACATGCATTTGTAAATACGCCTAAAAAATCCAGTTTCATAAAGATTATTCTACCGTTTTCGCCAAAATTTCCTCTGAATTTGGTTATGAGTAGGTATGGGTTTCTAAACACTTGTTCAACTTTGTCAATAAATCAACACAAAAACGATTCTTCTGATTTTATATGCCCGATGTGTTATTTCTTCGATACACCTTTAATTAATATATTATCCAAATAAGCACAATCTACGAACATCGTATCCGTATCTTGTTGAACTATAGCTGGGACGATCTTTATACCAAAACGAAAACGAGTGAACTTATACAATCTCTTGTGCGTATTTATACATTCTTCTCCAGCCTGTATTTGAAAATAAGTGACTGTAAAATCACAATCTTTGAAAATGGTATCTCATAGCTTATTGAAATACAGAAAATCCAAAAGGAAGTTGGTCGAACATATACAATCCCCAGTTGTTAACTCTGAACATTCTTCTTCAACATGCATTTGTAAATACGCCCCAAAGATCCAGTTTCATAAAGGCTATTCTACCGTTTTTCGCCAAAATTTCCTCTGAATTTGGTTATGTTTAGTTATGGGTTTCTAAACAGTTGTGCAACCTTGTCGATGAGTCAACACAAAAACGGTTTCTTCTTTATATACACTGTTCGTGTTGTCCGCTTTGAATGGCTCATCTTTTCAATTACACTTATTTTTTCAAGACTGTCTAAGTCTTCGTTAACTTAATTCAATAATACACTCCATTTCCGTTTAAATAGTGGCATCCAATGTATTTTCACTTGAAATTTTGCTTGGAATTTGAAACACCAAGTCATTCAAAAAAACATTCGGAAAACATTTTTTTCAATTCTTCCTTTAAATTTTTGCTATGTTTACTTTTAATTTTTAATTGGTCGCTTAGTCACTTAGGTTTATGCAATAAACGCTTATAAGTCAGTCTTAACGCTCAAATAATTCTATTCAGTCAGTACCGAATAATTTAGCACTTTTTTAGGCATAAGCCTTAGATTTTACATCTTTATTACGGAATGAAAAATTACAAGCCAATAAAGAATAGTTTCTCTCCTCAGACATTAATCGCGATTTTAGAAGCTTTTTTTTTTTAATATAGGATTTCCGGTTTCTTTCCATGTGCCTACACTGATTATTGTGATATCACTACAAGGGTCAAGTTGCGTTTTCCCATACACATTATTTATTTTAACTTTTTTTTTTGTTTTCGAGGTTTTTTTTCTATGATGTTTGAAAGACTTTTTCTGTTAATTTATATGTCCCACTTTTTCTGTTAATTTATATGTCCCACTTTACCCCACTTGTAGCATTTCGAATTTATAAATGGACATTCTTCTCCGAGATGTAACCTTCCACAACTGAAATACGAATTAATTTCTTTTTTGCACACTTTCCTTTCGTTTGTATTTATACACATTATTTTCTTGAATCTCTTCGGCAATGTCCTGTAGTGTAAGAATATTATTTTGTTGAAGTGTCATTTCTTTCAGAATTATTCCCACTAACTTTTATTGTTACTTCTGGAGTTCCAATACAGCTGCCGTTGGTATTTTTATTGTCATTTAAGTCTCTTATATATACTAGTTGATTTTAGTCAGCGGAGCTGTTTTATTTACAACACAACAACGTTATTTATTGTTAGTATAATTATTATTGTCTAGAAATCATGTAGACTTTGAAAAATAGTAGCCACTCTGGCATATACGCATCGTTCATTCAGCAATGAATGAAAACACTCTCAGCTATTGGGCGTGTATAATGATAATATACACGCTAAAAGTCTGCCAGAGGTAGAATCCCTGACTGACGCCAATTCGGTCGGGTTTCAATCTTGGGTTAAAGTCAATCGGAGTCTAACCGTACAGATGAGCTGTGATACAGCGATACAGATCTGTCTGTGGATGACTATATATATATATATATATATATATATATAAATGTATGTGTGTGTGTGTGCGAGTGTTTGTATATATATATATATATATATATATAGACACTCGCACACACACACACTTATATATATACAGACACTCACACACACACACACTTATATATATATATATATATATATATATATATATATATATATATTAATCATTTCACCCCGAGCAAGGCGGAAAAGCCACTGGTGTGCAAGGGGCTACATAAATGTAAACAGATTAATTAGAAAAGAGTGAGGATTACAAACTAGTTAGAAAGGAACAATAGGAAGCTGAGAAAGCAGGTGCGATGACAGATACATAGGTGGAGAGAAAGGGAGGGTTATACGGGGGTGGGGAGAGAGCTAGAGTCCAGTGGTTAGTAGATGAGTATTGACTTTGCATTTGAATTTCTGGAGGTTGTAGCCGTCAGGAAAGCAAGAATACGGAAGCGAGTTCCACAGGCGGGAAGTGCGAGAGAAGAAGCTGCAGGAGTAGAATTGTCGTCTGCATTTGGCTAACCTGACTGTGAATGGGTGGGACCCAGATGCCAGTCTGGTTGCACGAGTAAACACCTGTTGAGGAGGCATCAGTGACTTAAGTTCGTCTGACCAGAAGCCATGAAAGTATTTATAGAACAAAACAAAACTGACGTCATTGTGTGAATTTTAGGAACCTTTCGGCCAACACATATTCATAAGTGCTCTTTGGCGTTATTGTTAATAATACAACTGGACACAGGACAAACAAAAGTTTACTTACAAAAGTAAAAGGTGAAACTCATTTAAAATAAATTTTAAATCAAAATAATTAAGATGTAAGGAGGGGTGTAAGTAAACTTTCGTTTGTTCCTCTGTCCAGTTTCTTGAGGTTGCTCCACTATAGTCTTTCTAATAATCCTTTAAGTTTTGACTTGTTGTTTTGTTTGTATTGATTAAGTATTTCTTTAAGTAGCTGTTGCAAATTTTATATTGATTTTAGATAAATTCTTTTCAGTTGTAGTTGAGATAAAGTTAGTCGGTAGGATAAGTTATTTTTTCAATGGGTTTGACGCAAGAGACGGCTTTTATATCTTGGAATATTTTGTTTCGCATGGAATATAAAACAATTATGATAATGGAGAGGCTTGAAAATGTTTTCAGCATATTTCTCATCTATGTGTAAATACTGTGGAAACAAATTCTTTGTGCCCTGAAGTGAAATCCGATTATAATTTTGGGTCTTATTTTGTGTTAAGACGGGAACAAAAATTTATTAGTTCACTTTTAATTGTTGATCAAGTTTTAAACATTTGTTAACAGGGTGTAGCATGGTATATATATATATATTGTCATCCGCAGACATTAGTACGGTTAGTCTCCGATTGCTTTTATTACCCAGGATTGAAACCCGACCGAAATGGCGTCAGTCGGCGACTCTGTGTGTGTGCGTGTGCGTGTGGTAGATTCTCTTATCAGTGGATAGTGCGCTGGTTAAATTGTCATCTAAAAAGACGAAAAAATTAAAATAACTCAGACATCTTATTTTAACAAACATATTTATCAAAATTTCACAAAAATATCTTGAATTACTAAAAAGTAAATTCATTTAATAGAATGACTGTTGCCTTCAACCACAACATTGCTTCGGAATCTCCTGCATTTCTTTTGGGAAGTCTCAAGGCGTTGCT